>KZ506102.1:55082-120530 GCA_002844005.1 Limosa lapponica baueri
ATTTTCCTAAACAAGGAGAAAAGCTAATGTCCAGTGCAACAACCAATAGGACGCAGTAGCACTGGAAAACAGGGGGACCTATTTAACATTTCAATATACAGTACAGCTATACAAACAGCGCATTAGATTTACAGCTGACTAATCTGTTACATAGTAAAACAGAACCAATTTGTATTGCCGTATAGTTAAGTTTAGGACATTATTGATATATGCATGAATAATACTCGCTTTGTCAAAAAACATGCCAATGGAATGTGAAAAAACACATTGCGATCTCCACCGAGAATCTGAAGCATGCAGGGATAACTGGTCAATACTTATTTCTGTCTTTCAGAACAAACAACTTCTGTATTTAGAAAGGCTGACATAATAACAGCCTTTGAACAGGAGGTACTTTGATGCTGAAGCTAAATACTCTCTGACTCCTGGGGAAGGGAGGAGGCTGGCCTGTGGTAGGGAGAAGAAAAATTTTACTGCGTCTTTTGCATCCTGAAGGTTACACAGGCTGCACTGCAGATACAATAAAAGAGCTTTCTATTTCATTCTTCTGACAAAAAATATTAAAACACCTGGCCCCAGCAGAAATTGCTGCCTACAAAAAACTCCCGTGGTTCTCCCAATCTTTCCTTTTTATCCCCTTTATCTTTTTTTGCAAGTTAACTGGATTTATAGTGGTGGATTTATTGTGCTTTAAAGAGTTTTTGGCTAATGAGACACTAGTACTAAAGGAAAATTACATTATTTAATGACATAATTATATAGAGAAACTAATGCAAATGTTTCAGAATAACTGAAGAAAAGCAAGCCTCTTAAGATCTACTGAGGTTTGTGCCACTGCTCGCCAACTGCCTCAATAACCAACCAGTCCTTCCTTAGCTATGGATAGTGGACACCTTCCTGCGCACAAAGCTGGCCTGTACTTCATCGCTTTTATTTCCTCACATGCCCCCTATGAACATACTTCTCAAGCCTCATAAGGTTACACTTACGTAAAGGGTTAGCGATTTTAGCCCTGTCTTAGGAAACCACAAATCACTGTCAGCAGGGGCCGGAGGAAGAAGTGCAAATACGGAAAAAGAGGGAGGGAGGGATCCATCGCATCTTTCCGAAAGTCGCCGAGGGCCAGCGCAACTGTCGTGCTTGTCGAGCTGGCCTGTCTACACATGGCACGGTGCCCTTACCAGCTGAAGCCGTGCTTGTTGGAAGGCGTGTACTTCTCCAGGAGAGCGGTCAGCTTCAGGAGGGAGTACTTCTGCAGCAGGTTCATCTGGGCCACCGACTGGCAGTTGATCTGCAGCGACGCCGAGCTGAGGCTGGGCCGGTGGGAGCTCTGGAAGCTGTGCCACCTCAGCCTGTGCCTGCGGAGAAGATGGGGGGACAGAGCAAGGACCCGTCACTGAAACGTCTCTCCAAGATTCCTGCAGGAATTACCACAAAACTACTGCTGAGCTCCCTGCCCTTGGCAGCCACTGTCTTCTAAGATTTCACGTGCAGGTGCTTCAGATGGGAACATGCACCCTGGGCTGACCCACAGCTCAGTGTTAGCTACATGGTCTCACCCTATAAGGTGTCTTCCAAGGGCTCCACCACCCCTTTTCAGAAGCCCTTTCAGTATTAAGGCAGTGGGAATCAAAAAACTCCATTAAGAAAAAAGGGCCCAAACTTTTAAGACACGTCAAATGGGAACTAAGCACTTCTAAAAGTCCCATCAAGGTTATACGAGCACCTATAGGTGACTAAATGACAGCAGAAACTGGGCCCTAAGTGATTTGCACCACTTTTAAAGGAAAACTGGAAACAAAGCTAGAAGGAGTTCAACTCTTTGTTCTACTCACACTACAAAAATACAGTCATCCATCCCATGGTAAAACTTCCAACAGAAACTGGGAGGCTACTGGAGCTTCCCCAGTTCCCCACTGGGCTACAGCGATCAAGGGAAAGTAAACAAATCTCATTTTCCCTGCAGATTTAATGCCCTAGCACACTATTAAGAAACAGCCTGCTACTGAAAAGCGCAATTTTTTTGAAACGGTCTAAAAGTCAAGGCTTTTACTACACGCTGACACAAACCAGACCATACTTATACTGCTTCTCCAAGCCAACTTAAAAAGTGAATAATCCTACTTGAGGTCCCTCTCCCTCCCACACACCACTTCAGTTTGAAGAATCACCATCCCCCAAAACTGCCTTAACACTGTTCCTGACGCTGACTTGCTGAGAGGGCTGTTTTTCAATGATGACCCAGGCTGAACATACAAACATACAGCTACTAAGTGTGGGAAGCACTCCTCTAACACACATACTTCCTTCACTTATAATTGTTCTGGGAGGTGATGGGAACCACACGTGTGTGCCTGAATGGCCACAACTTCTATTGTACTTTAACTGAGTGTGGTGCAGCTACTATCATAGAATCCCAGAATGGTTAGAGTCGGAAGGGACCTTAAAGACCATCTAGTTCCAGCCCCCCTGCCATAGGCAGAGATACCTCCTGATAGACCAGGTTGCTCAAAGCCCCATCCAGCCTGGCCTTGGACACTTCCAGGGATGGCGCATTCACAACTTCTCTGAGCAACCTGTTCCAGCGTTCGGTGCTCACCACCCTCATAGTGAAAAATTTCTTCCTGATATCTACCCTCTGCTAGTTTGAAGCCATTACCCCTCGTCCTATCACTTGTAAAAAGGCATACTATAGAGCCACTTATGCTGGAGGGGACCTCATCGGGGGCCACCCCAAATCCCAGTGCTCGTGATCTCACCTGCTGGACCGCGTCAGCGATGCGCCCACCCCAGAGTCCCTCCTGTCCTGCATCCCTGAGGGCTCTTCTGTTTCATTCAGCGAATTCCCTGTACTGTCAAGGTCACTCGGTGTTGTTCGGTCGTTATCTACATCGAGGTGGATCTGCTTTGGAGAGGAAGGACACGGGGAGATGGAGTCGAGCGCCGAGTCGGAGTCCCCTTCGTCTGAGAACTTCTCTGACCACTGGTTTACTATTCTCTGCATCCCTTTGACGTGGTACAGGATGTCGTCTAGTTCTGGGAATATGTCTTCATTTTCAAGGTCGGCCAGGTCGCTCGTACTGGAATACAGGATCGAGCCTGGCACGTTGTCGTAAATACTCAGGCGGCTGCTCACTGAACTGGAGGAGTTGCGCCTTTTCCCCATGCCCAGCTCTTTGGAGCTGTCGCCGCTGTTTTCCCTCCGAAGGGCGAGATGGCCATGTCCATGGAAACTCCCTGTCCTCCAGTTCACAGAGGCATTGCTTTCTGTCGGGGAGAAGTTGCCATTGGAGAGTGCTTTAGGAAAAGTGCCGGGCTTATGATCTTCGGGGATAAAAAACACTGTGTCTTCTGCAAAGCTTCCCCGGTTCTTGAAGTTCTGCTCCATCACGTCGCTGAACGTTGACTGGTTGAAGGGGTCAAAGCCTTCCAGGTACATGCCCACCCTTTTATTGTACGCACTGAGGCTGCGTGTTCGTGTGACGGGACTGGGCGTGCTGACAGCACTGCTCGTCTCAGACTGACTACTGCTGCTGCTGGTCTGGGTGGAATTGGAGACACTCCTCTTTCGTACCATGGGGAGGCTGATGTGATTGCCGTTGAGGGCAGAAATCTCCACGCAGTTAAGTTGTTTCAGTTTATCTTCATCCATGCCCTCCTGCAGGATGGGACCGCTAATAATAAGGCCGAGCTTTGAGGGAGCTTTGCTCTTGCCATGGTGAGAGCTCTTGATTTTCAGGCTCTCCATTCTCTTAAGCAGGCTCTTTGTTTTGGACTTGGCGTTCTTCTCATTGGCTTTTGTGTTGAAGCTGAAGCTATTCAGCTCCCTGGGCGAGGGCAGGCTGCTGAATGAGTCATCATTTGCTACGAAATTGCTGGATGAGCAAACGCTCACGACCGAGTTTGTCCTGGTGGTGGATGCCTCGCTCTGCAGGGTTGGTTGGTGGCTGCTGGTGCTGCTGATGCTCAGAATGGAAGCCACCTCCTGGCGTTCGCTGAGGTCCGTGAGCACACTCTCATGGCTCGCCGCGTTAGTGAGGTGAAGAGTTTCTGGGGAGGGAGTATTCAAGTCCGGTTTTGGAGGGAACACATCGAACTCTTCAAGCCTCGACCACCTCTTGCTGTCCCTCTGAAAAGTCCATTTGCCGCTTATTGCACAAGGTTCATCTTCATCTGAATCTTCGCTCTGCAAGGAAGAGGAACCCTGAAAGTACTGCTTGCAAACTGCCAGAAAGGCAAAGGTGGTTGCATTTAAATACAATGCCTGCTAAACTGCTTTAAGCATGACCTTGTTCTCACTGAATTTAAAGTGAAAACAGTCTTTTACTTCAGGGAGAGGAAGATTAGGCCATAAAGCCCATTGCAGGAAAAGATAACATGGGGCAGGCAATATATTTTAACAGTTTTTAAATACAAAAGATACACGCTTTGTAAAAAGAAACAAACAATACAATCTGCTTTAAATTGCTCTTTTCTAAAAACCCTACTATCCATAGACTTTTAATTAATTGGTCACAGCGGATAGCCCTCAGATCAATGGAAATTCCTGGCATGCATAAAATTTTAAACTGGAGTCAGTCGGGGGTTGGGGTCCCTCTGGACTCTCTCCAAAGCTACACTCTGTTGATAGTGGCTGTGTGTTTATACTCCTCTTTGCAATTACGAGATGTTTCTCATACGTTCCAAACTGCAGCGGCTTAACTCCTTACCCATTCGGGAAGCCTCAACGCTGCCCTCGCTGTGACTAATGAGACAGCGAAAGAAACTCTTGCACTGCAAGAGTGTGATGCCTCCAGGCTCTTACCTGGTCCACTCTTCCTCCCACCATGGGCCAGCAGCTAACATTTTAAGAATGTCCTGTGAAGTTTCTACTTCAGTCTCGCTCCAGGCAAACTTTAACACTCGTAGATAGCGAGCGGCAAGAGCTCACTGACAGTATAGCACGTAAGTAAATTGTAAATAACATCTCCATTGATGATGTTTGATGTATGAGCAATGCCTGGGGGCACAATTACACCTACATCACTTACTCCTGCAATCTTTTCATCTAAATACTGGAAGGGAATGATCCTGGGACTATTTGGAAGACATATTTGGTCTTCCAAATATCTGGAAAATTTCACATTGGAAGAATAAAACCAATGAAGATATTTTAATACGACACCAGGAAGCCACAAAATAACCTTTGGTGTTCAGAGTAGGAAACACTAATTGCCACCCAGCCCCATGAGTTGCACTTCATTTGTTTAGATTGCTTTAATTCAAAAACAAACACAAATGCATGCCCCAAACTGTAACTATTCGTGCGCCAGGATCACAAACACTTCTACTCTGAAAAACAAGTAAATTATTCATATTTCAAGTATTTTATTTATGCATACTTTAGCTCCCGATTCTCTCCTAGTTTTTTTTTTAATAGCACATTTCATCAGCTCAGCAAAGTTAAGTGAAACACCATATTTATTTTTCATAACCAAATACACATGGGACACAGAACAAGTGGCATTTACTTTGTTTCCCAACTACTGCAAACTACTTCTGGCCAGGACTCAGATGAAAACCTAAGAGGACTGGCTTGCTTATTTCAAGTTTTCAGGAGGTAAAAAGTCACCTGAAACCGCCAATGGATAATAATGATCGTTTGGTGGTGAAGGCGATTTGACTGGAAAAAAAGGAGCAGTAAAGTGATCTTAATTTGCAAAGAGGTCAACACAAACATATGTTTCTGTCAGCACAATTTTTCCCTAGTGTTAAAAACCTTTAAGGTTAAGTATTGATTTTAATGAAGTCAACAACAAAAGAGAATGGGATCCAAGTCCATCTGCCAGAACATGGGTGGTGAATGAAAATCAGGAAGGACTGAAACAAAAGGTAACGTCCAGACTCCGGAAGATCTGGAAGATCTGGGGTTTGGACCTGAAGTCGCATCTGGTCTGACCTCTAATAGCAATACTGATCATTCCAGTGTTAACAAGGCTCAGGAACAAGGAGGAGGAATCTTCTGGTAGTCATAAACGGCAATCCAGCTGTCTACCCCTACTTAAAGAGTTCCTATATGTGCTGCCTCAGAGTGTTATCTTCTGGAGCTGGGATGCTGTTTCCAACATACCACAAACAGATAGGGAAAGAGGGGATTAATTCCTGGTAAACAACCTCGGAGCATTTGTATGCATTCTTGCTAAGGGTAGGGCAGCATCGTATTGCCTTAGCTCAGTCGTCTTTATCTGCAGTTGTCATATCCCAGGGGACGGTATCAACCACTGATCCCTCCTAGGACACACACATAGTTTTAAGAGAGCTATTGAGTGGTACCTTACCAGCAAAACCCAGCAACTCCACTTTCTGTTGGCACTGCCTTACTGAAATTAGTAGGTGATCTCTTATTTCTCACCACTCTCCACAGGGATCCTGAAGATTCAGGAAACATTTCTAATTCCCGCTGAGCTCCCTAGAAACACACCAGCTTTCTAACAAGCTAGCTGATGTACTCTGTAAATATTTTGCTTTAATTTTGAGCAATGTAATTAAAAACCAAGGAAACAATGTGCCCAATCCTACAAAGGGTTGACCTTTTCCTTTGTAGGCCAAGTCCAACTGATCCTGTCTACATCAGAATAAAATACAGTTCTAACGTGATGGCAAAGAACCAAAACTGTGAATGAAGATGATGCCAAAGACGATGTTCTAAGGTTCAGGTCAGCTCATCGTGGCTGGTCAGGATCTCCTTCATCAAGCCTACTTTTTATAATCCTGCCCGAGGGCAGGTGATAGGCTACAACTGGGACGGCCTCACTGGCAGGCAGGGAAGGCCAGTGCCTTTTAGGTTGGGAGCAGCATCCTGGGGAAGAGTCAGGCAGACAAATAACCTTTACCTGCAGCCAAGCCCCACAGTTTTCTCTCAGGGAGAACAGAAAATGAAACGTAAGCAGAGTTTTGACTGCCTGGTTGACTTGCCAGGTTCTACTCAGGTGTCATCCTAGACTGCAGCTCAGCAATCTGCTAGATGTCTTCTTCAGTTTTATTAACATACAATGCCGTAACAGAAGATGTTAAAGGAACTTACCCTTTTCCTGTGAGGACTAATTTCTAACTTCATCACTGCACATTTGTTTAAAGTATTTAAGCGCCTGCAAAGCAAAGGAAAGCATAATAAGAGAAAACTCCAGTGTTTTGACACAGGCTACTCCAGTTCAAACGCTTTTGTGAAAGGTTGTCCCCAAACTGCTTTGCATACAAATAGCCACAAGCAGAGTTTCAATTAGAGCCCTAATTATACTTAACCATTAACCCATTACATTTAGCTGTATTCTAACTTCAGAGGGAGGGATGGACGACTATTTGTCACAATTACCTGAATCAAAGTAAAGTGAAATGAATGGAAACTTAGACTTAGTTGAGAAGCGCATTAATCCAATGAATTGTAGTAACTACATTTGTTTGAACAGCAGACATCTGAACCCTGAAACGATGAATCTCAACAGACTGAAAATAAGGGAAAAGCCTTCTTTTTTTGACACTGTGTACGTGTGCCCACGTGAAACAGCACACTGCTTTAAAATGGTAGTTTATAAGCTAAAATCTCCCAGAGGAAAACTTATTTTCCACTTATTATCAGGTGACTATTTTGTTTGTGAACAATGATTATTTGCAATGCAGTCCTGGAACAAGACAACTTGTCAGTTTAAAAACAAAACAAAAGACAAAGAAACGCAACCTGATTTTCCCTTCCTAAACTGAAAGTTTCTTTTATAAATAAGAATGTTGTTGAGAACGGCTAAAATTTAAACAAAAAAAAAATAACTTGCTGCAGCAACAATAGTTAACCAGCCTTCTTGTGAAACGTGACAGCAGTCTGGATGCATACAATGAAGTACTGCATGAATGTCTATAAGCATCCCTCTATTCCCTGATGAGCTTGTGATCCGGCAGGGATCCCTAAAACAAAAAACAAAGTGAGTGTAGGCTGCTGTGGTCTCCTCCTGCCCTTCTCCCAGCCCTCGCTTCCCCAGAACCCGCTCCAGGGACATGGCTTGGCTGAAATCCACACCGGTGCTACAGCAAGGCCAAGGGCAGGTAGGGGCTGGGGGTGATGCAGGAGGCAGAAAAGCTGAAGCAGCAGCTTCATGGAAGGGACGGTTTGGTCCCTTGTGTTAATACTTCTACTTGCGAGGCTGCACTGTGGGCTGGATGAGGAGACTCACCCAGCTGAAAACTAATTCTTTCAATACTTTGTTGGGTTGAATTTCTCCCAGCTCGTTTCCCCGACCTGCATGAAGAGGAGGCAGCAGGGGAGCCAAGCCGCCCCCTTTTCCTTCAGCCCGACCACAGCCCAAATTCAACAGCAGCAGAACTGAGCTTTAAAAAGCCTAATTCATTCTGAAGGAAGTTGTATAATTTTCACATAATTCGGTTGAGCAAAGTGTAAGGAAGGGGCTGCATCAGCAGCTTTGAAAAACTAAAACACAAAAAGAAATGCTGACTTGTCTTGTTGCCTCGGATGAGTCTTTTCAGATTCATAAAACTTGTAACTTGAATCTAGAAAATGTGTGCACAGGAAGAATTACTAGTTTCCTCTCTTTCCTCTCTCCTTTTATGCACAGGATTGGTTGCAGATGGTATTTACACAGGGCTTGATCCTGAGGCCATCAAAGAAAATGGAAAAGCTCCTACTGGTGCTTTTGCTGCAGTCATGAAGTTAAAAAAGAAAAAAAAAAGGCAGTTTGATCTATAATTAGACCCAGCCACAACACAGTAGAAAAGAAGAGTAACAGGAAGAATTGCCATGGGTCAGATAGTAGGGCAGTGGCAGGTTAGGAAAGTTATCCAGATTCTCTCTATTTTCATCTTTCTCTGACTTCAAATGGCAGAAGGCTCAGTCCTCCTGGCTGCAGTGGGTGAGCACATGCACCAGTCCAGTGAATTTCAGAGGAATTTTATTTACAGCATGGGTGAAGGGTGAACGCCCCATCTACGCGCTACACAACAAAAAACTGGTATTTTGTTTTTTAAGAGGCCACACAGCAGCAGAAAGTCACCTCCCGCTCTCTGCTATAAAAACATTCTCCTCTCAAACTTCTGGACCTCAAGACCAGGGAATATTAAACTGGTTTCAGTTCTATATTGTGTAATAATTTACAAATTTCACAGTGTGGCAACCTTTGACTTATGCAGAGAGAAGTTATCACCAAATCCCTGTATCAGGCTTTATCTAGCTCCAGCCTGTCTGACCGCTAATAAAGACGATCTCTGATTTCACAAAGATTACATCCCCAGACTTTTCTCCTACTCAAATTAAAGCCTTGAAATAGGTGGAAAAGGGTAGAGCAAAGACCTCTGTTTCCACAGAGGGTGTTTAAGAAAAAAAAAATCCCCTGGTGCACACCTCACAAAAACGTGTAGAAGGCAAGATAAGGTAACCCCCAATGAGCGAGGTTAAATACAATAGCAGTGAGGCAAATAAAAGCCCTGTTACACATCTGACATGATTTCATCACAAAACCAGCTTCCCTTTTAAAACCTAAATGCTCTGCAGCAACTGCCTCAGGTCTGCAACTTTCATTATATACATCACACATCCTGCTTTAACTTCTGCTCGAGTTCAGCAGTGCCTGGTTCCTTGCGCTATAGGACGCCAAAAACAGTACAATATGCAACACTGCCTTCCAAACACATCACTGGGGCTGCAAAGCTAAACTTGCAAAGTTGAGGCTTTGCCAGGATGAGGCTGGATGGGGCTTTGAACAACCTGGTCTAGTGGGAGGTGTCCCTGCCCATGGCAGAGGGGTGGAACTAGATGATCTTTAAGGTCCCTTCCCCTCAAACCGTTCTATGATTCTATAGAACTTTCATTAACCTTCACCTCACCTACGCTTTGCCATACCTTTCAAAACATAAGCACGCATTGATTTTCTACAGATCTTCTCATCAAATTTGTGCCTGCTAATGAACTGCAATTTTCTCTTCTGGCTCTGGACCTTCTTCTGCGGTAATTCCATTCCCGGGTATAAATTCAACTTATCATTTCCCTACTGACAGTCGGCAGGTCTGCCTCATTCCTTAGCTCTGTCTTATTCTGCCCAAACTTGTCTCAGCGACACCTTCACGAGGACAACATGGGAGACGGAGGGACGGGGCAGGATTGCTGCTGACAGCACTTTCAGCCACTTTCCCTCTCCAGCTATCACAGTCTCAATTTCTACAATGCCTCCTACCCTGGCCACTTTCTGGATGACAAGATAATATTCTTTCCCATCATTTAGACAAATGCCTTTGAGTCAGGCCTCTCTCCATACATCTTCATGTCCAGATGATATCTTACTCCTGTGGAGCATTACATCTCCAAGATGTCACTTCTCCTTGCCTTCTATGTATTCCTACTCAGGCTTTTGCCCTCCTTCACCCCAGCTCTGCAAAATCCTTCTTCCTGAGGGTGCCCAATGCAACAGGACCTGCCTCTCAGCCCCAGCCCCTGAGTCACAGAATCACAGAATGGTAGGGGTTGGAAGGAACCTTTGGAGATCATCGTGTCCAACCCTCCTGCCAAAGCAGATTCACCTAGAGCAGGCTGGACAGGACCACGTCCAGGAGGGATTTGAATATCTCCAGAGAAGGAGACTCCACAACCTCTCTGGGCAGCCTTAAAGTAAATAAGTTTTTCATCATGTTGAGATGGAATTTCCTGTGTTCCCATTTGTGCCCATTGTCCCTTGTACTGTCACTGGGCACCACTGAAAAGAGTTTGACACCTCTTGACACCCACCCTTTAGATATTTATAAGCATTGATGAGATCCCCTCTCGCTCTTCTCTTCTCCAGGCTAAACAGACCCAGGTCTCTTAGCCTTTCCTCATAAGAGAGGTGCTCCAGTCCCTTGATCATCTTTGTAGCCCTCCCATGGACTCTCTGCAGTAGTTTCCTGTCATTCTTGAACTGAGCCCAGAACTGGACACAGTACTCCAGACATGGCCTCGCCAGGGCAGAATAGAGGAGGAGGATGACCTCTCTCGCTCTTTTTAATGTGCCCCGGGATACCACCGGCCTTCTTGGCCACAACGGCACATTGCTGGCTCGTGGTCATCTTGTCCACCAGGACTCCCAGGTCCCTCTCTGGAGAGCTGCTTTCCAGCAGGTCAACCACTAACCTATACTGGTGCATAAGGTTATTCCTCCCTATGTCAGGGAGGAATACACTTGCCACAGTCGAGACTGGGCCGTACTAGCCCTGAACAGCAATTACACGGGGAGCCTGAACCTGCCGCACCCACAACAGGAGGCACTGGAGCTTCTCTCAGCAATGAGCAAACGATGCATTTTTCCTAATCTTCTCCTCAGAAACGGCCAAACTAGTTGAGCCTGAACTTCTTTTAAGAAAGGCAGCCCGAACAAGGCATTCGCTATCAAAGACTGCAGTGCGAACTGCTAACTTCAGCTAATTTATAAATTAAAATATGGGCTTATAATATGAAGTCTTTGTCAATCTAAATACCAGTCAGTTCTACGTTGGCTATAGCCCCAGATAATTCATTCTGCCCTCATAACAGCAGAAAATTCTCATCCCATGCACCCAATAAAAGTGGTAGCAATGCAGAATATTAGACTTAACGCATTTTAAACTACAATTTCCAGTTGGAGTAACTGTATGATCTAGCTTTAAAATTTGAAATATTTTCTTAGCGGATTTAAATTCTTAATTCCTTCTTACAGGGCAAATTCCAACTCCATTATACCTGTAACTAATTGATGATACAAGGGCTTTCTTGTCTCACCGCAGTGGACAGCCTCTCCGCTGGCTCCTGGGGTTAATCTGCAGGTTCTAACCTGCAAAGGAGGCCAAGCTCTCTACAAACCAAATTATACGAGCAGTGAATGCTGCTCATGCCAATCCATTACAATCGATTTCTTGGATGGAGAAGTCCTAATGGTAAAAGATTTAAGAAACCCCTTGCGTAGATAGTGTGGCAGTTTTCTAACTATGCGAAAGGAGATTAAATAGGATTTCCATCATGGTTTGCTATGTATTTTGTACTTAGCAACAACCTTTCGGGTAAGCATGTTTCAGTACTTAGTTTCATCAGCACATTATGCAGCCAGTTATCCTCTGGAGATAAATTCCCAGTCATTAATCTACATAAAGTCTTATGAAACCAAGGCCAGCCGTACTGTGCGCAGTCACTACATGAAGCATCCTAGCAAATTAAAGTCATCGCTCTTACACTTTTAACCCTACACTTCACGATAAGATCACTAAATGACATTTCTTAACCATCTATCTTCTACTGTTACCAAGTGCCATATGCTATCTCTGTAATTCAAGTCTCAACCCACTTTTCACTTAAAATTTTTCAGGAAAAACCTTAATGGGGTGGCTATTGATACCTTTTCCACTTAGAAAGGAATTTGGCAAAACATTTACTAAGAAGCTGTTTTAAAGTTACATTTGTTTTCCTGCTTCCACTAATAAGATTATTAAATGATAAATTACAATACCGTTCAGATGTAAACTATCATTTAAAATGCTTCAATCTTAAAAAAATCCCTGTCACTGCGATTTCTACAGTCTTTTAAAAAATGATTTCTTCCCATGCAGTAATTAGAACAAGGTAATTAGAACTGTTGGCAGAACACTGTTTTTTATAGACAAAAGCAGACTCTCAGTGTTACCATCCACTGCATACAGTGTTTATTTAGCTCTGTGCTAAAAATGCAAGTTATTCCAAAAGTATTCCGATTTTCAGTCAAGAAACAGTGATGGACTTAAGGCCATGAAGCAGCTTTAAGTCTTTTACTGAGTAAAACCCTTTACTGTTTACACACTGACCATGGCATGAGTCAAAATAAACCCAGGCTCAGGCAGAAATGCAGCATTCCAAACCACGTGCCTTCTCCATGTTTTTAACGAGCTTTACAAAATTAAACAAGGACATATGGGGAAAAAAAAATCTAAAGGTGGAAATGTTGTGATAATGTCTAACACAGATGGTAAAGGGCCAAATTCAGACATCTGAGATGATTAACTGAACTACTTCAGTTTCATTCTGAGGTGGGATCTGAATGGTTCTGGGGAAACAAAAGCTTAAGTTTTAAAGTTATCTTCTAAAAGATAACTCTGATATATACACCACAGGCTTCAGAATGATACAGGTCAACCTTTAGAATCTTTGTCTCAAACTTTGAAGAAGAAAGCAAAGAGGTTATTTTACAATTAGCAGACTTATGAAAAACTTCCGAGTTTCACAAAGTATTTATATACCCACCTCATTTTGGCTTGCTTACCTTTACTAGAAGGCTTACAATATAACTGTTCATTCTTGGGGTACAGATCTTTTTACTGTTGTCTACATTCAGAAAAAGTGCTAACTACTTTTATCGATCACACTAGCAGCAAATCTCAAAGAGATACGGAGGGCATATTCTTACTTGCACCAGTGAGAAACAATCCTCTACCTTTTTTTCCCATATAAATAAATAATCCCAGGTTAAAAAGTATTCTCGCAGGCGAGCACTAGGTCCAAAATATGCTGGCTTGACTGCATCTTGTTTTCCTGGCAAAGGAAGACCATGCTTCTGGGAACCAGCATTTATTCACATCGCTGTACTTTCTGTTCGATGACTTCACAAGTTCCACAGCACACAAATAAGCACACCGGTGCATCACATTTTAACACCGATGGAAGAGGTGCCCTACACTTGACTAGGGCATGTCTTGAGCATGATTTTAACATTAATGGGATTTTTCCCCTCCCAGTGACGGGACAACAAATCTGTTTTCCTAGTTTGAAAATCTTGTAAATATTTCTGAAGAACTTTACATTCCAGTCCCTCTCTTTCCCTTCCAAGTATGGCAGTGATGGCATGAGAACACTATAAACTTAAAGCCTTTCTTATAAGGGTTTTGTAATTTGTTAGAATTACTGACATTTAGAGCTGCAGACATCACGCATGCAGTATCCAAAAGCATTCATTTTGCAGACAATTTGGAAAGCGACCATAATGGAGGACAGAGGCAGAAAAACTGCACTCATTTCTAGGTCACAGGAGATACGAAAACTTCAGGCATTTTTTGCCATTTAAGATTGTGGACTCACACTAGAGGAGGCAACTGATGGATGGGTCAGTGTCAGATGGGGCCACTGTAACTCCTCTGATGATAAAACTGGTAATGCTGAGGCTGTAGTTCTGTAAAAACAGGCTGCTTGCACACCAACAAGTTTTGCGCCCTTTTTCTCTACCCATCCCTCCTCCTGCCCCGGCAGCTGGCTTTGGGGTTCTGCCCCATCCTTCACACCTATTCTGAACTTCATTATGCGTTCCCGTGGGCTGATTTAATTTATTAACCCAGCAAGGAACTATCCAGACTGTTTTTTCAGGGTGAGTGAGTTGAACTGGTTTGTGGAAGGAGCCCCTAAACAACAAAGATACGTCCTGGGAGCTCATGGCGTACTGATTGTGTATAATAAAAAGGTCTCAAGCAAGTAGTTATTTAATGGTACATAACTCAGTTGAGGTTATGCTTTTCCCAGGTTATACTTTACATGACACAGTAAGAGTTTTGTTTCAAAATGCAGTGTGATTATTTTTTCACCTACCTGCATAAGGCCTCAATTGCATCTCTGTCCAGAAAGTCATGCTCTCGCTTCACTAGGGCGATGTCAATCGGAAAAAGGAGATCTGTAGGAATAGAGACAGATGAGGAGTGAAAACGACTCTTATTCCCATTGGTGAGTTATTTCAAAACAACCATCTGCTTCAAGTGGAGCTCACCACGATGCCATTGATTGGCACTTCTTGGGTAAACACGCGTTACCGTCTCCAATGCCAGAGATGCTGCCTTTCCATGTACAAGCTTTTGATAACTGAAAATTCATACGCAAAATGGGGGGAAAATGAGCAAAGCAGAGATGAAACAACGGGAGAGGCGAAGAGGCAAATGTGAGCTCCCTATCCGACATCAGAAGCTGAAACTGATTCAGGCTAGCTTTGTTTAAAATAAATAGATATTCTCCATCCAAGTACTGATATCTCACATTAAAGAAGAAAGGTCAGTAAAACCCAAATCTCTGGAAAAGAATGAAAACCAGAATCTCCTTGGCTGTTACTCTGGCTATTTAAAAGTTTGACACTGTTACAACATTAATGAGATATGGACTGAAATGCGAGCAAGCCAAGCTGCCTGGAGCCCATACTGCCTCCTTTCCTTGGGAGATTATTTAGATAAACAACTGGGAGAGTGAGGGGGAGGAAACAATGTTGGCAGAGAGCTGAAAATTTACTACAGCTCTGCAGCAGCAACCACGTATATATTATTTACTGTCCTCCACAGATTCCTGACTGTCATACAGGTCCTGCTCTGGCATTCCTTGCACAGCCAAAACTCCCACCAAAGCCACTGGGTGTTCAGGGCACAACAGCAACACAAGAACAGACTCCGAATGTACTGTGGCACTTGCATACAACATTCCCACTCCAAGTGACTGTCTAGAAAATGTTTTTTATAAAAATTTTACTCTACAGAGACTAGGAAAGAGTGAGCCAAAATGAAGAAAAGTATAGGATTTTTGTTAATTTGTGGAAAGGTAATTAATATTCTGGCTTTTTTTTTTAATACCAATAGAAAACTTTCAAATGAACTATTTGTCCTAAAAAAATATGACGTATTCTGTGAAATGCAATAAATTCTAGCTTTTCTACAGAAAACCGCAGTTTTAGCAAAGCAACTGACAAAGGTTCACTGATTAATCTCCATTTTAAATGCGCATAGCATGCAAACACTCCGTACCAGTGACTTCTCAGAACTCTTGTACTATACCCAATTGATCCAAAGGTCTCACCTTCATTATTTTAAGTCCAAGGTGCAAGTAAAGGGGTTTGGCACATTGAAGTGGCATTTTTCACCCCTGCTGATGTAGAGTTTTTCCTCTGAGAAAGTCAGAACTTTAGAGTGCCCACAACAGAACACATGGGAGAACTTAAGTGACAGAGGTGACTTGGAAGAAGTTGATAGCCTGAACGAGTCATTTTTATTTTTATTTTAGTTCTTATTTTATGCTGCTGCTGGTTTTGTTGTTTCTGCTGCCACCGGGGCGGGATTACAAAGGACAATGGTATATTGTTTTCCCATAAGGACAGCTGTCCTTTCAAAGGGTATGGCTGGCCTTGCTCTCACCTCTGTGGTCCTTTTGATGTTAGACAGAACATGGTCCAACATTAGAAACTTTATCTAAGTTCAGAGTCTTTAGATAGGGCAATGGTAACCATAAGGTAGGACATATTTTCTGAATGCAAGTAATTTCTTAGGAGATTTACAGCTCAGCATAACGTGAAATCCACAAGCCCACGTATTCAGCTGGGAGTCTTGTCCCCACTTTTAACAAAGACTGGAAATACAGTCCCAGCTCTGTCTGCATCCCAAGAAAATCTTGGCATCTCCATTGGTACAAAAAAAAAAAAAAAAAGAAAAAAAGGAAGAGAAATAATAAAAGGAAATTTAATTTCAGAACAGGCGAAGAAAAGTTTCGCCAAGTGTTGCTTTTGAAAGTGCTATTATCATCTCATATTGCCAATGCAGCTGCAAATCAAAGCTCAACGAGATCATTTTTCAAGAAGGTCAGCTCAGCATTTGCTGTAATTTCCAACAGTTATTCACTGTAAATAATGGGCTTTCTATGCTCATTCTTACAAGCAGCAGCTGGAGTTTGTTTTATAAAAAAGAAGAGGCATATAAGAGTGCATAAGAATTTCACAACAATGCAAGTAATTTTAAGTGGTGGTGGTGGTAAATTCTGAACAATAATACACCTATACAAAAAGGATTTCTACGATGTCACACTTTAAAACAAACTTCTATATGTTACTCTGCATGAGAATGTAAGAACTGTGTGCCAAAGCTGCAAGTTCCTAGTAGGTTGGAGAAACAGGGTTATCAAGCATTGGAACAGGCTGCCCAGGGAAGGTGGAATCATCATCCCTGGAGGTATGTAAAAGATGGGTAGACATGGTACTGAGGGACATGGTCTGGTGGTGGACTTGTAAGTGTTAGGTTGATGGTTGGACTCGATCTTAAAGGTCCCTTCCAACCTAGACAATGCTATGATTCTACTATAGTTTTGCTTGAGCAAAACCTTTGTAAAAGTGAACATTCAAAGTGAATCCATCCCACAGAAGGACAAATATGGTGAGTGCAGGAGTCAGCTGGCCCTTCAAGGAGCTGCTGCACATTTGTGCAATGATGGCTTGCATGTTCTTTTTTCCCTTCATAGTGACCCTGTGTCTAACACCAACTCAAACTGTTAGGAAAAACCACGCAGGACTTTAAAGTCCCTTCCAACTCTAACCATTCTATGATTTTATGATCCTATGACTTGGGAATCACGAGGTGTGCAGATGCATCCATGCATACACAGAATTTCCTACCTCTGCTCCATTAGGAGAGCTGGCCAGAGGAGCTGGACACAGCTTCTGTGTTTCTCTAAGACTGGGCTCATAGCAGTGGACGATTACATTTACAAAAATATGGTTCATTTGTGTTTTAACTACAGGGAATGTACCATGGCACTAACATATGATTTGTGCTATGAGGGTATTTGGAAGATTCAGACTAAAACAGAAACCTGGAACAAATTTAAACTCCAAGTGTTTCAGAGCCTCATTAGATGGGGTACATCTATGCGTCCGGTGGGTAGCAGAGCGCAGTCCAGTCGCTAAAAGTCAGCTTATGCACTGGCACTTCAGTTGTGCCCCTGAGCTTTATTCATTGGTGAATATTACATCTTATTGTCTAAAAATTGCCAGAGGATGATCAACTTGCAACCTCATGTGCCTTACCTTCATAAAGCTGCGCATACTGCGGGAACCCGGCAGCCCGCAGCCAGTCACAAGCTTCCTTGGCCTCGATTTCTGGAAGAGGACAGAAACAAGATACCCCCCGATTAGTGATCTGCAAAGCAAAAACTTCCTCCCCACCACTTCTACTACTCCAATTACAAAGTAAGCATAGAGATATTTAGCAGCTTTGAAGTGAGACACAGGTTTGCTTATCCCAGTTAGCTTTTCTTCTCATGATCAAACATATTTCAGATTCTGGAAAGTCACTAGCATTCATCCATGATTTATCAACAGCTCATCATTTTAATAGTTAAGAGAAATAAAAATAAAACTGATAAAAGCTGCAGGAGTTATGGATTATTCCGTACAGGTTTTGTTAACGTCAGAGAAACCACCACCGCAACCAACTTGAGCTGCATTTGTTCAACAAATCTTATGATCCTCTTGGCACAACTGTTTTGTCTTGACAGAAATTCCTAGCAGAGCTTGTAATACTGTGTGCTTTAACATCTTGTGGACAGTTCTGACAGACCTAAGCCCAAGAACAACCGACACACTGTACTGCAGCTCACTCAAGCGCATATTTACTACCCAACAAGAGCCGAGTTTCACTGGAGGTCTTCATGGCATTTATGAGTTAGTTGGTATATTACAGGAAATTCAGCTAACTTTCCCTCACACTACCCAAAACACCATGCCGCAAAATTAAATTCTTCACATATATATACCTGACACTTAAAGAAAGGAAACATTCTGAACATGGGTCATATTAGTCTGTGAATAAATTATACACAAATTAATTTGTTACCTAATGCAAGCAGAAATAAAGAAAAGTAATCTTATTAGCTCAAACTAGGAATAAAAGGTATTTAGGGTGTTCTCCAAGTGTTCAGGAAACGGGTAGGGCTAATTTTTGTTCTAAAAATTCAAGGAAGTGCTACTGGGAATTTAGCTCCCTGCTTAGAAATGATCAGACAGTGAGCAATCAGAAACTCTTAAAGTTCATCTGGCTGTGATTATATTCACCCTTCTTGATGGACCAGAAAAGAAAAGCTTCATTATGTACAACTCAGTAGACAATTTTGCCACCTACTTGGAGAGGATGCTAGTGCTACCTGCTGCAGAAACCACGGGTTTTGCTCAGAATACGATTTACTGCATAAGGGCAGCAAAGAGCCAGGCATAACGTAAGTAAAACAGCTCAAGATTTTGGCACGTTATGAAATATTCCCACTGAGATATAGGTACACAATTAAAATCAGATGAAACAGCAGGCACCTTTTGACATCTCCAAAATGACAGCAATCCCCCTCTAATTTTCCAAGTAGTTACAACAGGGTTAAAATATTTGTGCTTTGCCAGCCGGCTTTGCTGAGATACATACCCAAACCAAGGGGTTAAGGTGAGCCAAAGCACAACATTCCAGACAAATAAACAGCTAAAAATCCACTCTCCCCAAAGTCAGGACAAGCAGGCATTTGTGTAACTTGTGTTTGCTTCACCTTTGGGTTATGGGACCACATGAGAACAAGCACGTACAGACATATTGACTTAGCTACTCATTAAGAAAAAGCATTCTTCAATTCCAATTGCAGGCGATTGTAAAGTTTTACTTAAAGTACTATTTTAATTTTGGTATCCTAAGAAAATCCATGGGAAAGTTAATAAAGGAAAAAAAAAAAGAGAATCTAAAATATATTTTAAACTTTTGCTGCTTAAGCAAGAACAAACAACATTACTACCCCAGAAGCAATGAAAATACTAAAGAAAAAAATTGTAATTAATTTTTAAGAGTAGTTATAATAAAATTAACTATCTTACAGGTCACATCCTCCATAACTGTCTGGATTGAATGAGAATTTTACTTGATTTAAAGCTGAAAAAAAAATGATGCCTGATAACCAGTATTTACCTAAAAATGCAGGTAGATGCTTGTAGTGTAATTGAAAAAAGTGTCAGATTCCTTACTACTACAGTGGCTCTTAAATGTGTTTAAATATTTGTTCACAGGTCCTTTACAGAGCACCCCAGGTGTATGACCTGTAAAATATTTCTAGAGCTAGAAGATTATGAATATACATTTATCAGACTGTTTTTTCAAGGTTCTCTATAGAAGCTTTGTGTATCTTTTCTGCAAATATATACGCAAGTTCTGTGGAAGTAATATTTTATGGGCATCCAGGTGTCAGGTGCCTTTGGGATTTTCAGAGCACATTTGCTTTCAAAATACCTTTGAGAATCCCCCAAGAAGCCTATGTAGGCATTGGAACACCTGAGTTACTCCTGGTTGGCCACAAGAATTGCAGAGAATAACAAAACACTGGTGCACCTCTCCATGGACTTGGTTAGGCAAACACCTAGGGCTGGGCACAGCACAGCACCAAGGGTTTAAAAACAATATTTTCCCCATTCCCATCACAAAGATTTTGGGAAAGCCATAGCTCTAGTCTCTGGCTCCTGTTGCAAGTCCTAGGAAGCACGAGGGGTTTGGAGAGCTGTCTTGAAGAAGGGGCCAGGGAGTCCTCTGCGGCCAGGGCTCTCTCCACATCCCCTCCATCCACCCAAAGCCTGGGTCAGAAAGGGATGTGGCAGGGATATGGGTGACAGAGCAGAGGCAGCACCTGAAAAAGCAGCCCCTTTTGTTCAACTCCAGTTGGCCAAACCCAGGATTGCTCCTGGACTGCAACGATGCGCTATGACCAAATGAACAGGAAAGGTCGTTTCCAACCCAGCTTCCCCATCTCAACCCTGCTGGTTACTGAGGAGCCAGAGTATGAACAAAACTCTGTATGTACGTGAAATTCAGGCAGATCAAAATATAGCCAGAGGGAGAATCCAGTCCAGGGTGCGCTGAATAGGCTGCACAGAAAGCTGAATACACAAAACAAGCTTCCTCACGTAAGAGATGCAAACTTAAACAGCTGAAAGCTTCTATAGGTAAAAAGTTCATTACCACAACTTAACTGGAATCTGCCTTTGAGAATAAGATACATTAGTTAAACCTGAGGTTCTGGCCAAATCATTCCCACACTTCCCAAATACCAGCTTTTCTTCCAGCTCAGCAGCACCAGCCCTGGGACTCTTGGTTTACCAGCTGCTATGGTTTCATATCCAGGTGGACATGGGAACATGTGCAAGTCCTTGCCATCTGGATCAATGGCAACCGGGATAATGAGGGACAAAAGAGAGAAGAACAGAGCTTCCACAATCAGATTTTTCCACTAAAACTTCTAAAAAGTTTTAGAAGGGGTTACAGATCATGACCCGAGCCACGAACTCACTGCTGAGCACAGCATCTGCTTGACTGGGGCCAGCCGAGAGCCACAGGGAGGAGAGGGAGCTCGCAGAGGAACTGTATGCCGCTTTCCAACCCATTTCAGGGAAGCCCTACTTCAGCCCTAATTAATCTGCCATGATATGCAAAGCTATTTCCCGCCGCGAGCATCTTTCCGACGAAGACCTGGCAGCTGAGCTGACAGAAGCTGCTGCGGGCAAAGGACTGGTCTCATTCCCTCCTCCCTGCTCCATCCCTGTGGTGCCGCTTCCTTTCCGAATCAAACATCCTCGCCAGTTAAAACCTTTACAATAAACTACAATTCAATACACATTCCAGGCAAGAAATGTATGTGCGGCTTTTCAGATGTGCGTCCTGTGCCCTCCCCCAGCAGCAGGAGGTTCTTGTACGCAAGAAAGAAATCACGCTATTATTTCTACATGTCCTGATATACAAGAAATTCTCTTAGAAAGTAAAAAAAAAAAAAAAGAAAAAAAAACCCAACCCAAAACAAAATTAAAAAAAACCCAAAAAGGATTACAATGAAGTCTTTATTCTTGGTGTCGTGTAAGCAAACAACAGGCAAATGTGTTAAAGAGGAAACAGGAAATTTTTATTGGAAGCAGCTTTATTTGTTAGTCCGTTTCACAAAGCAGGCCTCCATGCTCAAATCAAGGGTAGGAGTTCCTTTTGTGTATGGTTGGGAACCATTAGTCCTTATTTACCCGCTTCCTGGGGGGTTAGGACGACCCAATTCTTCCCCAAACTGGTAAGTGAAAATGGAAACTTTTAACTTCCTTTTTGTTTAAAATTGGTTAATCCTGGTTCCTGGCCCTGCAAGTTTGCAGGTTTGAAACATTAGAGCAAACATATCTCAATTCACATCTTGTTTGATACAGCAATTGCAGAAGGGAGACCTCTAAGATGTCAATAGCCTTTCATTGGATGACAACTTCCTTCCTATAGATAATAAAACCCACAGAGTTTGATGCCGCAATAATGCCCTTTGAGAAAAAATTAATCATAACAGTCCAGTCAGGAGCAGTAAGATCTAGTAAAAAGTTAGAAGGGTTTATTTTTTCCATTTTCTTGTTCTTCCTTGCTTTTTGCTTCTATGAAATAACACACAACCCAGTCTTTCAGGGTCTTCAGGACAAGGTGCAAAGCAGATGGATCTTTGTACAGCCACGTATTGGCTCCATTTTCACCTAAGTGCTAAACATCATACGAACAGTTCTTCCAAGCAGATGGTTTCCTCTTGCCTCAACTCAGACACCTTTATAGCCATATTAGCACCTCCACACATCAGTTCTACTCCTCTCACCTTTTGTCTCCGTTAAGAGATCAGATTGTAAAAATCTGTTGTGAGACTGGTCAAATCAAGGCTGTTAAAATCAAATTTCAGCAAAAATGGGCTTCATTGCTGAAGGTCCACCCGATGCCATACCTAACAACCAGTTTGATTAGGGTTCTTCTTGGTCTTTATTTTTTGACCAGGTCATTTTGATTTAGAAATTCGCTATTTCCCTTTCTCAGACAAAAAAAATAAATTGTAAAAATTGAATACAAAATAACCTTCCTAGATCAGCTTGCAGGAGAAAGTCTCTGCCATGGGATGCAGACAGTCTGATTTCTCACTATGAACGCTACAGATGAACTCGACAGCTCCTCACTGCAATACATAAAAATACCTGCATTTTTCTGAGGCACAGATGGAGCAACAAAAAGGATTCTTCCCCATCCAGGACTGATGCTCCAGTTTAATGGCTGCAAAAGGGCTTGCATGCTCACAAGTTTGTCCTCTTTTTTCTGTCTGGATCAGAAATTGCCTGTTGCCATACACGTTTCTCTGAAATTTCTGGTGCCTTACAAAATTTGTGTTCAACTCCAAAACACTGTTCTGAGCTATTAAGAAGCTTGAGATCATTTAGGATCATATTTTTTAAGACCAGCTGTGGTATATATGAGAAATATTCTTCTCTGGATAGAATTCCAGTGCCGAAGTACAAGCAATCATTTTTCCAAGTGCTTGAATTACATCCCTGACATGTGAACTGTGGTCCCAACGCTAGACTTGATCCCACTATTCCAACCACTCCATCTCTAGATATATGAACACGGACGTGAAATCTGAGACAAACCAGGGGGAAAAAGCCCAGCACTATGGCAGCTGTCTACAAACGAGCAGGCCAGGCACCAAAAATGATAAATCAGTTCTGTGTAATGTCATATGCCTGCAGCCCTTTAAAGTTGGGACAGTATGACTTCCTAAGAGTTAGCCTGCTATGTGTCCATGGCCTCAGATGGTGTTCACTTTGAAGATATGCGACTGGAGCTTGAAAATAATTAAATTCCTTTTCGTAAGTCTGGTTTTTCTCAACCCTATATGGTTAAATATTCCTTAGGCAGTGTCATTAACTTAGTCCTCCACACCTTTCAAGAAAGCAGCACAGAGGAAGGACTAAAGAAAAAATGTAATTAATGAAGAACAGCATTTTATAAGGATAATGCCCTTAAAACAAACACTGAAACTTGGTAAGTTTGTCAATAAACATTCAACCACTAAAAGCTAGAGAATTCTGAAAATCCCATTAAAAGCTCTTGCCAAATTTCTAACACAGTTGGAATCTCTTCTTATTCTAAGAGACCAATCTAATCTTATACTGCTATCCTAAAATACCAGTCTGACACATTCAGCCCATGAAGGACTCATTTCTGGGTGAACCAGAGAGTCCGAGAGAATAATAGACACCGCTTTTGAACTGACAGCGAGCTTGCAGGTTTTGAAGCCAAAGGTAACCACCCTCCCGAGAGGGACCCTCTTCTCCTTTTGCCTCTAAAGCTTAACGTACATTTTGCAATAGCGGCTGCCTATTTTGATGTGCTCCTGTATCTCACCGTGCTTCAAACTACCTTCCACAGTCAAACGACACACGTTGCAATCTCCACTTAATGCTGCATGCCTCAACAGTCAATTCAAGCAGACATGGATGCACACACAATTTTAAGACAATATTTCTTACCAAAAACCCTCTGGGGGAAAAAAATCCCACAAGTTCTTGAAAGAAACCATACATGACACCAAATATATATATTGCTTTCTATTCATAAAAACCCTAGAAAGAGGTGCTGGTGGGGGTTGTTACTCAAACATTTCTCAACTATGTGATGACGACGAAAGAAACACTCTCCTTGAGTTCCGCTGGCTTTGGGTTAAACATGGGAATGGCTTTTTCAAGTTCTGGAGCCTTGCAGCAAGACAGTAACTATGCTGCTGATGTTATGTATAAACCACAGGACACTGGGAGAAGAAACAGAGTATGTTTGGAATTTGTGTGGGAACAGATGAAGAAGAAGTAAGGAAACAGATGTTTAAGATCATATATTGATATTTTCTCTGAAAAAAAAATCAGGAAGCTTGAAAAAAGTGGTTTTTTTTTTTTTCCAGCAGAGCTTTTGGAAAGAGCAAATGGCTTACTTCCACTGATGGGTTTTTAAGTTTGTTTATCTCCTTAATGATGAAAGTTGAATTAAAAAAAATATATATGAAAATATATATACACACAACTGGTTTCCAAAACATCCACATAGGTGTATGTTGGCTGTATGTAATGTCCCTCCCTACTAACTGTACCAGGTTACACAATACGGCAGCTTGAATTGCTCACCAGTCCTCTTGGCTAGCACAGGAAACACAATACTGCTTTTGTGAACCAAAATCTAATTACTTTGAATCTCCTTTTCATAGTCCTCAGCACATCGAAATCACTTCAAAAGTTTTTCAGCTCAAAACTTAACAAGAGAAACAGCATTTGACGAAAACATTTAAAATGTTTAGTGACTGAGCCAACAGTTGCTGAAATCAACGGGAGCCTCCACGAATTTCAGAGGAATAGAGCCTTTCCCGACATGGATCCATGCATCTCTAAAACCCAATAAGTTTTTTTTTAGAAATAAGGGTGATCAGTTTCACAGTTCACCTCATTATTTTTACCCCAGAAAATATTTAAAATGAGACTTTTGCTTTCTTTGAGTCCAGTTGTGCTGTGAGCCCCATCCCAAGCACGGGGAGCATCCCAGGTGTCCATCACAGCACAAGGAACAGCAGTGCCCCATGGCAGTGGGGCAGAGACAGCACAACCACCCCCCTCAGAGCATGCCCTGGCTGGCAAGAGGTCGTCCCCTCCATCAAGAGGGCTTGGAGCAACTGTTATGCTCAGAAAAGCATCAAAGCAGCACCATTTCAGGATTTGATACAGGAATAAAGGATATTCCCCATGTCTCCATCAAGCACTTTCCCTATACTGTCTGGAACAGATTGCAATTACTGCTTATTTTCACACTATTACTTATGTTTCTAATTGCCCAAAGTCAGCTGCATTGCTTCCGGATTTGTTGAAGACTGTGGGAAAGCACGTTGTAGGACACATAAGAGCCACCACAACTCCTGGTTTACATTGTAAATCATAATTTATTCCTAAATAGTTTTGGCGTTTTGAGCATATGTAGGAGGATTAAGAAAGAAATTTAGGAAACAATGCAATATAAAGTTAAAAACTAACTTTGTTTAAACAGAAAACTAAAGCTTCATATGGCAGTTTTCCTGCCAAAGAACAATTCTTTTTATAGCTTAAAAATGGTCTTCTCCCATTCATCTGTGACCCTTCTTAAAAACGAAGAGGAACAAGATGTCAAGTGACTTAAGAAAGCCTTAAGAAATAATTGGGCACGTGGGTTATTTATCTGGCCTGATTAACACAGGGTGGTCTTGGAGGAGGATTATTTGGGGCAGAGAAAGCAGTTAGTCAAATCCTCTGAAGGAGGTCATGTTGACAGATTCCAGAGTGAGAAACGAATCCTCCTCCGAAGACTGGGAAACAGAAGATGACTTTAACCTTCTCTTCCCTCAGAAATGACTTGGTTAGAGTGACCTTTGAGAAGATACTGAAGGGCAAACATTAACTATTGCTACTCCCAAGCCCAGCACTCCCATCGCACCCTGCCTACAAGCTAATAAACTTGCACAATGTAACGCAAAGCTGAAACCAAAGGCTTATTGAGCTACAGAAGGAGACAAAAGTGAGTAGGTCCAGCGTGACTGACACCTCATCTAAAAATGCCTGAAGTCTGGGTTACCTGTTCAGATCTAAGAAATAATAATGGCACAAGAGCTGATCTGAGCTGTCTCAACACCTTAGACAGGTACTTCTTCTAGCTTGTTAAGCCTCAACCTCAAACTCATCTACACATGTAGGAAGAACCATATGGAAGGAGCACCTTTGCATCGTTAACCATTCAGTGCTTACCTCACTGATGACCCAGTCCCCAAACTGCACCCCGTGTGGATGATACAACACGAGATATAAAATACCAGCGGCAGTGAAACAGCCCAGTATAAAGCTGGTGGTGTCCCAGCCTGTTTCCCTACATCAAAACTAAAGACGCAAACATGGATTTTCCCAAAGTGAATATTACTATGAACTTTTTATCTCCAGATATTACAGACAGTTACCGTATTCTGCCTGCAATATTGCACTTGAAAATGCTTTTCCTCAGTACCTCATCCAATGGTCACACATCCCTTTGCGGATAAGAGAATGGTCATACCACAGCAGAGCCATGGTAGCACTGCAAAAGAAAGCAGAGAGACGATGTATGGAAAGAAGAAGGGAAGTTAAACTGGATCATGAAGCCTTACCCTGGAAAGTTTCTTGTATCTTCTAATGCACAACCAGAGACACACAGAGAGCAGAGGGAAGGGTGGCCAGCAGAGCATCCCATGCTGTGGGGTCACAGGGTCACAGAAAGACCATCCCCAAAATGCAAGAATACAAGGGGGTGTATTTTTCTTGATCCTTCAGCAAATGACAAGAATAGGTTGGGGAAGGTAAAACTGTGTCCACCGCTGGCCTCAGCAAATGGCTTTCATGCATCTCCTCAGGAGGCCTTCTTTGCACAGACTGAGATGAGCATTTGAATAAACAGTTTTAGATAAATATAAAATAAATATATTCAAGACCAAGTCTAAGGAATTCTGCACCATTTTCCAGATGTCCCTACCGCAAGTGGGTCGTTGTATTGTGTCTTCATTACAAGAGAGACCAGATAATATTTTTCCTCATCCAATCTCATCTAGCACAGTCCTTCTCAAGGGAAACAAATATTTGTCAATATTTGAAAGAATACTCATCCTAATGAATAACAATGCTTAACATGTCCTTTTCTAAAGGTGCCAAAGTATTTCAGAAAGGTGTGTAGTATCACCTGTAACTTTCAGATAATGAAACTCAGTGAATTAAAGCTACCTGGTTAAGTCATTCTTGACTTCGTTTTACTGCTACCAGTTATGTCAATGGTATCGGGTATTAACAGACCTCCTGATTTCAAAGGCACGCTGGGGAGGATAGTATAGTACCCAGCATCAGCAAACATGGCAGAGTAAGCGTCCAGTGAAAAGCACCAGAAAGCTCCAATCACAGCCCAGTCCTGTGTCCCTTTCATGAGACTTGCTCACCACTGGAGTAAGACAGACTTTGTTTTTTTCCTTGAAACAGAAGGGGGGAAAGTGGAAGAGAAAATAAAAAGGAAAAAAGAAAAAACTTGGAAAAAACTTAGGAAACCAAAACAACACACAGGACGATCTTGATACCCTGCACCAGTCAGAATTACTGATAGCATAGGTACAAGCAAGAAATAGGCCTGGAATTGCTGAAATTACCAAAATTACTGGCTACCTACACTCACTACATCACTAGAGAGGATACAGTGTTTTGTGATTCATTCACACTGAAATTCCAAGGATCAGACTGTCAGCAGAACAATATGATACCCAATGAAGCCATACAAATTATATAGGGGCATCATCTCTTTACTCAGTGGAGATCAAACCAGCAAGCTTTCTGTGTACAGCAGATCACTTGATCGCTGTATTTCTATAATATGCACAGGAAGGAAGGGGAAACATCTGAAGTTATTTTTATTTCCCCAAGTCTTCTGGCTATACTGTATGAATGCTAGGGTGGGTCTGGCATTGTCTGAAACGTGTCAGGGTCCTTTTGCATAGCCTCATTTCCTTCTTCCTGTTGCTAGGAAGGATAGTTAAGCATGAAAAGCTCTTGTTTACAGTACAGGACCATCCTGTTAAGCACATGAGTTCTCTTCCTCCATCTCCTTTTAACCAGCCAAGGGTGCAGTTGTGTTTATGCTGAAGCCAATAGCAAAACTCCAATCAGTGGGGAGTTGGAAGAGATGTTTGAATCTCTAAAGAAGCCCAAACATAACATACTGTGGTATTCTCACCAGAAAAAAACTTTATCATGCAAACTGCATCTCTAAATATTTGCAGAACTCATAAATTCACATGGCTCAAACAAACCATTGCCTAGAATGTGATGAATTAGAAGAACCCAAAAAGTAAAACCAAGTCACCTCTCATCTCCTTCTAGGAATCCTAATATATAAACATTCCAGATTAGTACATAAGACCAACCGCAGTACCTTTATCCTGCCCCCACTAGAGGCAAAATACACAGGGTACTTGTGAGTTTCCACAACTAGCATCGGTCTTTCTCTCTGGCCCAGCAAGGGCTGCTGCAGAACTGGCTGGGAAGACTCTGACTGAAGAATTAAAAATCCTAGACTGAATCTGTACAACTGAGATTCAAAACCCAAATAAAAGCATGACAAGATATATTCTTGCTTTTAACTACCACTTAGAAATAAAATTTAACAATAGCTCCCTGGTGTTTAAAACAATGTATCCGCACTTCCTTTTGATAAAAAAAACAACCTCAATTAACAAACCAACTTCTTTTAAAAGAAGATAAAGCGATCAGGAAGTCTTAGAGGTTACAAAAGGTAGCTCCAAATGCTTTGATTCCTATGAACTTGCAGATGAAAGGAATCTTCTCAAAACAGTATCTACATCTTCTTTTGCATACACCATATTCCACAATCAGAGAATCTCAGCCCCAATCAGGATCCCACAGGCAAACCGAAGGAGCAACCCAAAACCATTTGCTAGAGAGATATGGACCCCACTTCCTGGCCGCCTTAGCCTTTCTCTTTTTTGTTGCTTCTACCAGGAGATGCGGATCAGGATCCCTACAGGACATCAATAAGGATACCTGGAAGACAAGATAGCAGCTGTGGAACCAACAGAGGCGTCTAATGCCAACTGCGTGCACTGTTGGCCAGCAGTAGCCTGGTTGCCAGGTGGGTGCTGAATCCGTCTGGCACTGAACCGTTGATAGATTCATACTCAGAGGCTCGTATGAAATCTGCTTGTCTATTAATCATCCTGAAGTTCCCTACTAACAGCCTTAAAACTTAACCTGACTCAGAGCATTGTTACTGATTCGTTGCTGGGAATTTCTCGATCAGGGCAGGGCAATTCAAAGAGATCACACTCACTCCTATAAAAAATTACAAGCATCTATAATTGATGGCTAAGACAAAATTACATTCTCCAGTCTTTCAATTCCCGTGGGTTCAGTAGTATGACACATCAGGCAGAACCTTCCGACCTAGCTAAATACATTGTCTACATGTAGTTATTTCTTCCAGTGAAAGAGATTTTAGCAAAGAGAACGGGGGTGGAAGGGGGGGTGAAGAAAGAAAGAAAAAAAGATTGTTGTGCCAATAGTTACATGCCCTTTGCTGGCAATAGTGCTCATTAGGCTAACGGCAACCCATCGCTCAACAGCTTCACAGTTATGGTGGAAGTAAGTCATCGGTGGGTCTTTGCAAAAACGGGGAGGGTGACAGGGGAGGTACAACTGCCCGGCTGGAAAAGAGCATCGCTCGTCGCTTCGCCTGGAGAAGGGGGCGGCGGGGGGGCGATCGGGGCTGGCCGGAGGTGCCGCTCCTCCACCGGGATCAAAGCCTCCGGGGTGACACCAGGGCTGGCCACCGCCGCACGGAGTCGGGGGGGGAGCCACCGGGCTCCTGGAGGCCACCGGGCTAATTACGGAGAACTTCAAAAGAAACTCGACGTCTCCCGACCCGCAAGAACTCCCGGGAAAAAAAAAAAAAAGGAAAAAAAAAAAAAAAACCAAAACCCGAAACACCAAGAAAGAGATGGCTATGATGCTTGCACAGAAGGAGACCACATCCTGCGCACCGCTCCGCGCCCGCGACCCCTCCGCGCCTTCTCTCCCGCTAGTGTTAACCCTTTCGGCGCTCCCCAGCCGGGAATGCCATCCCGGGGTCCCCCACCGCTCCCCTCTCATCTAGGGCTTTGCACCCCCGCCAGCACGGACGGGGGCGAAAGAGCCGCGGCTGGGGACGGGACGCACCGCACCGCGGGACGCGCAACCGCCACCGCTTTCCCTCCCTCCTCCACGGGGCAGAGCCCGGGCTTACGTGTGAGGATCATGGTGTCTCCGCGCTGCAGCCTTCCTCCCTGCCTTCCTCCTCGGAACTGGCCCCCGGCGCGGAGGAGCGGCCCGGCCCCCTCTCCCGCCCCCACCGCCTGGCCCGCCCCGCCGCCCGCCCCGCTCCGCGCCCCGCGCAGCCGGAGGGGATGCTGAGCCCAGGGAAGCCGTGCAGGGGTGGACAGGGGGATGCCGGTGGGTCCGTCCCAAGGGCAGGGTGGCGAAAAGTGCTCAGAAACGGGCAAAGTGCCTGCACAACATCAAAGTCTGGACCTGGACGGAAACCAGCAAGCGGTGCTCTTGTGGGGACCACAGCACGGCCATAGGCATGGCTTCCAGACAGCGGAGCAAAACCTGGCTTCCTAGCTCTGTGCCTGGGAGTCACTCCCTACACCGTTTACTCCCCTATATATTTTGCAGAGATTGCTCAAATGCTTATTTCTTGGTTGACGCTCACATTCGGGGCTTTAAAATGGCACAACCTACCAGCTGCCAAACTGTCAGCAGGGATAAGAGTACTGTGAAATTTTGAAAATATCTGGGTCCCATCACAGGCTATGATTGGTTGGTTCATTTGCTTCCAAGCCAACATCGTATTTTATACTCCCTGGTGTTATTCTAAGATTCAGTTGTCGTTTCTGCACTATGTTCTGTCAGATATAGAGTATATATAGTGTGGTGCCTGAGCAGGCAATTTGCTGAAGAATAAACATCTGCCCCTTCTATAGGCTGCAAACTGTGGCCAGTTGGCTATTATAGTGTTGTTTCTGGAAACCCCTACACAGCTCCAGGTCATTAATTTACTTTAATAGCCCAGAAGAGGATGGAACTGCACTATATCTTCAAGCTTGACTTTACATTTGTTACCTGCTTAATCAATTACCTCTTCATATCTAAACTCACTCCAGCTCTTTTTGTCATAGCCACATTTACCTGCTTTTTTGAATGCTTCTTGTAAGGCACCAGGATATATGTTTACAAGGTAGGTCAGGCCCATAAAATGAGAATTCTTAACTCTAACACAGGGAATAAAGACATATGCTATGCCCCAGCTGTTGAACAGACAAGGTAATCCCAGTCTAATTGGCTTTCTGTCTGTATTGTCTATACTTTTTTTTGCACTTCACAGACTAGGAAGTGACAGAATAGTCATGACAAGAGGTGGAGAATGCTGGTTGCACATTGCGTGTGATTTTCAGAGTCTAAATCCCAGAAAAGAGAAATTGTTTCTCCAATAAGTATCCTCAAAAGGAAGGTAAAAAAAAAAAATAATCCAGAGCACGTAGGAAAGCATGCTGGTACGCAGGTGTTTCCATCAGAGTGATAATGCTGGAACCAGAAGACCACCGTGTGTCAAGTTAATACCCTCGGTAAAAAGCAGGGTTTATTCCTGTAAATACGGACTGCCTGGGCTGCTTCCTGGACAAAGCCTGTATCTCTACATGGGAAGCTTTTGCATAGGACCCACAGGAAGCTTTTGAAGAGGGAGAGAATGGACTTTTACTCTGCAGAAAAAAAAATGGGAAGGGTTTGGAGGACTCCGCAGTGTGAAAGAGAGGTGAAAAAAACTAGGAATGAGAGGAGGAGATGTGTGTGGCAGTGAAGTAGAATACGAAGTGAGAAGGTTGTGTGATATATGCAAACCAAGAATTTGAAGATGGAGAGTTTTGCCTGAGGCTTCTGAAAGGGGTGAGTGACAAGACCAGTGAATACTCGACAAATGTGGCCCAGACACAGAAGATGGGAAGCTCTTGGTAGTTAAATCAAGGGTTATCAGTCTCACCTCTACTACTTTGTAAAATAGCAAATGAATGATGCTGATGATAAACCACCATGTTTGTGCTTTAGTTCAGCTCTCCCTTTCTGCTTGCAAAGCTAATTGGCTCCCACAGCAAAGGAGGAATCTCCGTCCTCATTTAGTCTTTGTGGATTCCCTCAGCAATGCCAGAACCAGTGACTATTGTGATGGAGCAGTCTGTCTGCTGGGATCACCGCTAAATAGATGCCGGAGGATTATCACTGACCTGGATTAGATTCTTGCTGGTAATCTGAAAGAGAAAGGCTTTGATTCTAGTTTGTTATCAACCCTTGAAGACATGCAGTCTCTCTGGCTTGCATTTTAACTTGGAATTCTATAGGGCTGCTTAAGCAGGCGTATTTTCGGAGCTGAAAAGCAAGGCACCAGTCCCGCATTCGCTGTAAAACGTGCTCAGAGGAGCATTCCACCTGAGGCATGGGTGTGCGACAGCCTGCAACCACCCTAATCACTCATCCGGCTTTAAAGAGCGTTGTGAAATCAGTAGAGCTTTGGCCTTTAATATTTTTATTTCTTTATCTCTCTGGCTATTCGCAGGGCAGGCAGCTGCCTGACAGAGGAGACACAGGATTTCAGGAGCAGGCTGCCTAGGAGGATGGTTTCTGTGGAGTACTGTTATCCTTAACGCAATCAATGAGCTCTCGCTGGATGGTAAAGTGATTGCAAAGGATTGCCCGACAGGCACAATTATTCACTTTAAAAGGTGAATTCTCCTTCTGTTGTAACTGCATAAGGGAGTGATTCGCAGGACGGGCATCTAATAATAAGGACTTGATTGTCCTCTCTTTTCCCTCCCAGGCCCAAACGCCTTAATGGTTAACTGTACCCTTCTCATCCCTTTTCCTCGAAATAGTGCAGCACACAGAGAAGTCCCGATTCGTAATTAGTCAACTGACCTGCTGGTACAAACCCAGGATTGTCAGACACATGATTGCAATTCTAAACGCTAGTATTAATATCCTCTTAGCAACAGCACGATAGATTATAGGGCGGTTTCAGCCCGAGTTTCCAGGCCTCTGGCCCTAGGCTTGGATTCCTTCTCCACTGGGGTATTTATGTGCAGCATTTCCACAGTCCAAAGGACCTTCATGTTTCAACCATTGTCAGTGAAATAATCAAGTTTGCATTTTCTAGCACTTGACTTTACTGAAAAGTAATTATTTTAAGGAGTCTGTAATTGTTAGTGCCTCTTGACAAAGAGTGTTTGCACTATCACTTCTCAGAGATAAGCAGTATTAAGAGCGCATTGCTTTCAGAGAAGGAAAGCTATTGTTTCACCTACAGGAGAATCACAAAATGAAGGAAAGCATCTTTCCAAAGTACTTTTTAACAAAGTACATAGTAAAGTCATTATATTGCATAAACATAGGCGCCGCTCTACTGCTTGTAATTGATGGGCTCTCTGCTCTAGAAATCTTCCTTTAGAAATAAACAGTATTAAGAATACTACTCGTATTTGATCCCAGGCAACATTTAGGTTTTATTTTCTTTTCTTTCTTTTAACAGTAAATAATAAAGAAAATTAACTTTGCCTAATTTTTTGTGGTACGTATAACTGGCTATTTTAAAAGGAGGGATAAGTGAGCTCTATACTTATGTCTGCTTTTGAATGATGCCCTCAAACACCATGAGTTCAACAGTTCAGACTGAAAATAAAATTACCAGGTTCACACTTCACTTAAGAAAAGCTCTATTATATGGATGCACAACAGGATAAGAAATAAAAATTAATCATATAGTTTGACAAAGTAACAATTAGGTAAAATATAAATAAAGATAAATTTAAATAGAAGGAGGAGAGAAAATAAATATTTTCATTCCATTTTAAACACAGAAGGTAAGCTCCTTAGCCTACATGGAATACCGTTGTTTTATAGAAATTGGTGGAGATGTAGAATATCTTTTCTGTATTGTGTTTAAGATACTGTCACTAGTGATGGCTTATTTTTTGAAGGCTGCAGAAGTTTCTGCTGTTAATGGGTCTGCCTTCCCTTCAGTTAAAAGCTATATTTTTACGTTAAAAAAAGTGATTCACCTTTGGAAAAATAACCAATTGAATTTAACTTTCAAGAAAGTAGGGAAAGTATTTCTAGGTAAACTAAACCTTATTTAGAAGAAGTGCTAGAGGGGGGTAGTTAGAATTTCTAACCTGTGATGAAGGCTCAGAGATGATCCAGAGTAAATATACAGCTTGCGGCATGCAGAAAAAATCCTCCTTCCTTTTACTCCAAAAATTCAGAATAACTGTTATAAAGACAGTATCCCCAGTCAATCACTGCTTCGGAACAAGGAATCTGAACCTGGAATTATCAGGAGTGACACCTCTGGATGCATGTGGTGGAAGCAGTTGTGTCAGTGAGACCTGATGGATATGCAGGTCGCAGGGGACCGACTCTAAACAACACTGTGACAAAAGTTTGGCCCTGCCAGGGCACCATCCCTGTGGCAGCTACCTTGGTGGCCGTGTGGCAGCAGAGCTCCATGGCACCAGGAGTCGTCTCCAGCCCCTCTCCATTCTTTGTGGGTCATTGGAATGGCCGCGGCTGCGCCAGATTCCCACCCCTGCTTCTCTTCCTCTGCATTTTTACAAGTCACGGCGTGCAATGAAGTGGGAGAGGAAGACAGCACAAAGGATGCTTTTACTCAAAATATATATTACAGAACGACCAAAAAGATGAGCAGCCTGAAGATGGTGTATAATGGAGGCAGGATATATATCTCAGCATTGGGATAGAAGAGGTTTTTTTCAGACCAACGCTCTCGTTTTCACTCTGTGATCATGTGGCAGCAGCTATATCATTACTAAATCAAAGAGCTCTTCACTCCTCTTTAAGCAAATAGATTTTACCTTCCACCTTCAAAAAACACCAGCTTCCAAGGCATTCTAATGGTAAGATGCGTATAAAAAAAAACCTCATTCTGTCTTCACGCATGACCTCCAGTCTGATGAAGGAAAAAGGTCAGCTTTCACAGAGGGATAACAGTAACCTTCATTAAAACAAGATGTAAGATGCAAGTTGCCCACTAAAGGAGATGAAAACTGAAAGACTGGTGCCTTAAACATGTCAAAACAGTGGTTAAAAATTGGTTTATGAAGCAGCTGTGTTGTTATAATACACATGAGACAGCAGACTTTTCAGCACGATACCCCGGGACAGACCATGTCAGCCATGCAGTGCCCAGCTGGGGTTAAAAAGAGTAGAAGGGAAGGGGAGAAAGTTTTTATTATTATCATAGTAACTAAAAAAATTATGAACAATGAAAAATTTCCTTTCAAGAACAAAGTTTTTCTTCCTTCTATCTTGTGTGATCCAAGGCTTTTTAGTTAAATGAAATCTACATTCATTAAACTTATTTCCTCTAGAGGAAATAGGCACATGCATCCACCTGGACCAGTTGACCCATTATGTGAAAGACTGTTGCTGTTTTAGCCTTGGGGAATCTCCAGGACTCAGGAAATCATTTTAAACCCATGACTCAATAAAGCACGATAACTATGGCAACTAGAACACATACACTGTGATGGCTAATTTCACCTTGCCATTCATCAGGGGAGGTACTGGCTTGATGCTATAGCCTGGAGAGCAGCTATTGTTAATGTAATGTCAAGCTACAGGGACAGGGAAGAAGGAAAACACATGTTAATAAGCCCAGTGAACAAAGTCAGGCCTGGTGGAAGTCAGGACAGATTCATAATCCTTTTCGGTCCTGTTCTTGACAGAGCGCTAGACTGACGCTCGAAATATCTGCAGTCTTGTCCTGTTTTAACTTATCGTGCAGCCTTGGTCTACCTGCTTCCTTTCTCATACTTCATTTTTACCTAGATAAAACAGGGAGAATAATACGTGCCTCTTTTGAAAACCCTTGACATGTACTGTGGAAAGTGCTGTAGGAGATTATTACGCCGATACTATGCCTAATAAAAATCCTCTTGCAGGCTGCCAGCTTGACCGCGTCTTTTAGTGTCCAAGCCCATGCTCTTGCTTATTGTAACTGAAAAACATGTTACAGCAGCAATTACCTTGCGTTTTACCGGGAGGTGAGGTAGATGTCTACACACAGACAGTTACTTAAGGGCACCTTAAGGAACTTGCTGGAGTGTCAACACCCGTAATGATGTCTGAGGAAAGACGAGAGAAGTGGAGGGGGAAGCTAGCTGTCTTGCCAGCAAGAACAAACTGAGTTGGAGAAGATTTATTAGGTGTATATTACCCATATAAATGTGATCCTGACTTGAATGAGAGCCAGCAATAGCAAGGGGAGAGGGTCAAGCAGAAAGAAGTGGCTGTTTGGCCTTCGTCAACAGATTGGAGACCTGACGGGGATTAGGAGGAGTAACAGAATTGTTGGGGTGTTCATTTGTCACTCTAAAATTTAGGATTATGAACTCTAAATGGATGGCCAGGTTAGCTGAAAAATGCTTCCTCCTCCTCCACGCTACATTTATCTTTCTATGCCAGCATGTTACGGAGAGTGAGAGCACCGTATGATATTATTTGTGAACACGATACAATACATAGAAGTGACTGACAGGTTAATAGGAGCTTGCATGTTTTAAAAACAAAGACACATATTCTGTTACATGACCACAAGAAAAAGAAACATGGAAAGCGGTTAGTTTGCTTTCATATTTCAACACTGTCACATTATGAAGGGCTACCTTTTTTTTTGTTTCTCTGCTTGTTTCTGAGGTTTTATTTTTGCCTTCATTATCATTTTACAAAGAGACATGGTAAATGAGTTTGTTCTTGAGAAAGCAAAATCTCTTATATCTAACCTTATAATCTCTTATATCTAACCTGAGCCCAGAGCAGTTTTTAAATATCTAAATTCTGAATTTAAAAAAAAAAAAAAAAAAAAAGAGAAAGAGAGAGGTTCTTTTACTATTCCTTATTGCTGGGATAATATGAAAGAGCATTATTTTCACTAAAGCAAAAAAAGAAAATCAGGGTCCTCTCATATTCTGAAATTACTTTGGTTTGTTTTTTTTATCAGACTTCAAAATGCAAAGACAGGTAGCAGTAATTGGAGAATACTTTTACCTAAATCTCTTTGTCCAGTACACCTGACAAACTGAGTTTACCTGGCTGTTATATTAAACTTTACAACAGTTCTGTCACTAAAGCAACAGAGCCAACTCTTCACTCACTTTGAGTACTTTAAATCAAAAATGCAATGAAGCAGAGTCTCTACTGGTGCAGAAGGTCATTTTTGAAGCCTGTGGTTGCACAGCAATGTGAAAGAGCTAAGGAGCTACCCACGTAACTCTGTTAAATACAATTTATTCTAATGTAATGCCAATTTACCTTCCAGATAACAGGCTTACTTTTTCTACAGCAAACAAGTCACATTTTTATACAACACCATTAGTATAGCAAGAAATGCATCCTGAAGAACCCCTTTCTTCCTCCATCACCAAGTGTCCAGCTGTCCTGGGAATGTGATGTGCCCTGTGGGGATCTGACAAATTTCATACAGGGAACAGATACAGCTCTGATCTTTTTAAAATGTTTTTTTGCTGTTGGATTCTTTGGGTCTTTTGTTTCTGATGGTTTTACTGAAGATTTATTAACATATATAGTGGGTGGTACAAAACAATAAGCTTTAAGTAGATACGGGATCTCATTATTTCTTCATGGACCCCAGTTAAAAGTATGAACGTTATTTATAGGATGTGCTGCCAACAAGGGTACGGATCATTTCTTGTCTTGTACTTCTACAATCAGAAGGATCTGTTTTGAGAAAAGCAACATAGGAAAAAAAAAAAAAGTCTGATCCAGCTAACCTGCTTTTTGTTTGATCACAACTTCAGAGAGTTCCAGGCAGCCAGGGACATACCTGTGCGAGGATCAATGGGGCAAGTGATTAAGAGTGATAGGATGCCCTGCACCTTTCATGCTCAAACCAGAACTTTCTCTCCTTTGAAACAAGAGCCTTTACATCACTCAATAGAATTATATTTCTCATGAGCAGCGTTAGAGTACAGAAATAGTGTCAATTTTCTTTGCTGGGGAACCTTTATTTTTTCCAGATATAGAAAGTCTATTAAACCTCAAGATTAACAGTGCTCCTGGCATCTGATTTTTAGTCAGGAAGTATAAACAATGACTTGAAAGGTGTATATGAAGAACTTTCCATCTGATTTACCAGTAGCTCTTTAGAATCTGTCATGCATGTCATATTGACCTTACAAACTTAATTACCTGAGCTCTAAGAAACCACATGCTTGCTCTCAGCTCCTTAAAGTAAATCAGTGACAGCACTAAGAAAAAACCCTAACATAAAACATCATGAAACACCCTGAAAACTTAAGATTCTAACAGCTCAGAATATGGAACTTCTCAGCTGATGAAGTGAATTGAATTATTTGGAAATAAAAGCCACATCCCACTTGGCCTAGGATGCAAGAATCCCACGTGTCAAAAAATTATAAGTCAGATACCCCAAAATCATAGACCCTCTTGAAAGCAGTAAGTTTTAAACACACATTTTAGACACTTTCTGGTTTTATGTCAAAGACAAGAATTTTATGTGATTACCAATATGTAAACAAGCTGAGTCAAACCCCAAAACTCGTGCTTACCTCTATGTTAGACAAGTATCTGAAGACATTGGTAGCTTACCTCCCGTTGCTATTGCTGTCGCATTTCAGAAAGACACCTGACTTCAACATGAGATTTGGGCCAGGTGGGAAACTCCCTGGCTGGCTTATAGAATGAGACCGAGGACAATTTGTCCTTAGCCTCTGAAGTATCTAGCTCACCAAGGCAAGCTTTTACCTAACCAAGGATTCTTGGGTGCTCCATCTGTTTCCAAAGGGCAGAATAGCTTCCTGCATTACCTTTTGATAACACATTATTTCCTTAAGCCATGTAACGAGCTCTGCACCTGGAATAAGAGTTTCTCATCAATATGCCTGTAGCACCTGTGCTGGGTATTTCTTTCACCTGCTGCCAGTTTCTTCACCTCTTCCATTTATTTTTCTTCTATTTCTCTCTTTTTCTTTTCCCTGATCATAGCTGGCTGCTACCAAAAGTGATTGTGAGGGGTAAAAGTGCCCTCCTTAGCAATTTTCCTCATCTCCTCTTCCTTTGGCCAATGGAAGTGAAGAGCAGACAAAAAATTAGATCCAGAACATGGATCCCCAAAGAAGGAAAAGGGAAAAGCATGCAAAACAAAGGAAAAATATATCTAGTTCCCAGCAGGAATTGGGAATCTAGAACTCAAAAGGGAAATATAGGAAGACTGAGAGACAAGTTCACTGCTAAACTGAGTTAACTGTGCCCGAATGAACTATATCTGCAACTGTACAGCTAATGCAAATCTAGCAATTAATTTAACAGTTCCATGGAGTCACAGAACTCTTCCAGCGCTCAGAACCCTTGGATATGAACAAATGTAGTAAATGAAACAGAAAAGATAATGGTCTCCAGGTATCCTGCTGAATTTCTGCTAGAATTGCTTTATATAGCAGTTAGTTATGTTAAAGTGGAAATCATCAGAGCACACAGAGTATAAAGTAAAAAAAATTGAGAGCTACCCACTGCTTTATAGCTGTTACATAACGTGATGCAGAGCGAAATGGAAAGCTCAGACAGTTAAGATGGGTTGGTCTACTTGTCTTGAAATAATGTTTCTCATCTTGCATGAGCTGCTTCCTTGGTTAGAAAGGTCTTTGTTTATTTCAGGGTAAAAAGGAATTTAGACCTTGTTCCTACAAATTAATGTATACAACTTTATTTGGGTTGAAGGGTATATTGACATTTGAGTGCATAAATGCTTGCAGGATCATGGCCTGAGTTTTTAGATGATGGATTTTCAGGCTCTTTCACAGACCATTTTTGTGATCTCAGCCACACTTCATTTGAAACCCTTACACTCATTCCATTAAGAATAGCTTCTCAAGAATGAAAAGCTGATGCTTTATCCTCTGGCCACTTGTACCTACTATTTCTGATCTGGCTGATAATGCGAGAAATCAAAGTACAAATTCTCAGAACAGCAAGGCTTTTCATAACAGCCTCTCTGCATGAAAAGTCCATGTGTCAGCTAAGAAAATGAATTCCTAATAATACTTGGCACTGAATGAGTGGTTTGTCTCAAAGGAGGGCACCAAGCACTGTTTATCTGATCCCTGTAACATTGAAATAGGTTTCACCTATTTGAATGATCTTTGTCTTAGCAATCTTTATGTCAAGAAGCTTATACTGGATATAATAACCTCAAAATCAACACAGGGAATTTTTTTTAATAAAGAAATAAAAACACACTAGGGATGTTTGCATTGGTGTGTTCAATAGTGTTTATCTGTTGGACAAGGAACAAAATCCTCTGTCCCTGCTTAAAATTCTGCAGAACTTTATGCTACTTTCTTTAAGCAAGGCAAATATTATGCAACTTTCTCTATGCACAAGTTTAATATATCTTTTAAAGATGTTACCTATGATGTCCTTTTCATTTTATACTTAATTACTCAGTATCACTTTCAGAACATGTTACTATGCAAACTCTGTGTGTGGTGTCACAAACTTGTGAATGCAGCTCTGCAATTTGCAGTGTTGGCAAATAAAGGCTCTTAGATTTCTTTGTAGTAGTTCGACATAGACTGTGTATGCATATACTGTAAAGAAACAAATAAACTCACTATTTTTTGAAAAAAAAAAAAAAACCCAAAAACCAACGTATGCATTAAAAGGCTAATTAGTTGTTCTTGGTTCATATAGCAGCAGGTTTAAAAGACAAGCATTCCTTCACAGGCTAAAGATGAATCAAAGCACTCTGATTCCTGTAAAAATATGTGTCTCTACAGCCATAGTTTGTTCTGGATCAATTCCAGCGCATTGTGACGATAGGAGCTAGAAAGGAAAACTCAAGAGGGTATTTTTAATCACTTTTACCTCTATTAACAATGCGATGCTATTTCCATTGTTCCTGTTACAAAAATAAGTAGCTGACATGTTCCCCAGAATTAACGATTGTGTTTTAGTCCAACAGATCAGCCATCAAGACGTTGCAGCCTATCAGGAAAGGGAGTGGAAAGGAGCAGACAGAGAAACCTCAAAGGAAAGGACAAGACACTGTGTCTTTTGTCCTTTGTTCGGAGATGGAAATAAACTGTCTCCACTTTTGATAAGCTCTTCTTTTGATCTTTGTTTGCAATAATTAGGGTTAGACACTAAGCTATTTTATGAATCCTTTTAGGTTTAGCCCCCCTAAGTTAATATGAATATGAGCTATTAGTCCTCTGCAAACAACATTAATTAACTTTTTATGATTTAATTGTATTTATGGAGATTTTGCCTAATATGCAAGTGAACTAGATATTGATAGATTTGGAGAAGATGAGAAGTATTTTTTCTGTATATTAAATTTCACTTCATATTTTACAAATACATGAAAACATAAAAATACATATAAAATATATAAAGAACTATTTTCTGTCTGTCTGTATTATATTATATAGAGATCTATATATATCTCTTTTTGAGGGGAGTCATTTTAGGAGCAGCTGTCACACTGTGCTCCCATATACTTCAGACGGTTTGGAAAATCTGCCCCCTACATAAGGCTATAGATGAGTGCCGTCACTCATGAGTATAGGTAAATATGATGTCAGACACCTTTGGCTGCAGAAGGAAGCAGACTTGTTACTCTAATTCATGCTGAAAGACAAATTGGTTCCAGTCACTAAAGAAAATCCCTTGAGTACGAATTTGGGATTCAGCTGGACTATGTTAGAAGCCTAACCAGAGCGTTACCTGCCTCTAGTGCAAGAGTAAGAAGAACTCCAGGTGTTAGCTTAAGAAGAAATGTTTTTCTTTCTTTGCAAAGCCAGAATTTGTCCTAAGCAAAAAAAAAAAAAACAAACCAAACCAAACCCAACCTGAAAAGAAGTCCACAGGAAGGTAAATCAATTCATTGCAATTATCTAAGAAGTAAAAACATTGTAAATCTAGGCAGTTTTCATGTATCTGACCAGGAGCCAAGGTACTACTGAGTAAAACAAATATAATATTCAAAGAATGCAGGCAGCAAATGTGTTCAAGTATAAACATATTTGTGGTATATAGTAAGTTGCAATTTCAGAAAACAGTCCAAAATCAAAGAGTGTATGTATATTTTTATATCACTGCTAATTCATAGATTTTAAGGATCATTGCAACAACCTAAACTATAAATCTTGCTCAGGATTCCTGCTTGAAGTTGTATCTCTGGCATTTTATAGTGCCTCCCTTAGGAATGCACCTTGATTTTAAGATTTCAATTGACAAACAACTTCAAAGTTTAAAATGTGAAAAATTACTTCAGAGTTTAAAGTGTGTGCCTTAATCCAAATTTTGATGCTGTTAGAATCACTATCTAGTCTTTCGATCTCTTTATGCCGTTGCCTGCCAGCCCAGGTTCTTCTTTTGTGTCCTGGAGACCACGATCCAGCTGTGGGACTCAATAAGAACTACACGATGCAAAGCTATAACGTGCCTCCTACTGTCAAGGACAAAAAAAAATTATCTCTGCGTTGCTGAAACACATCATTGTAATGGTGTACAGTTTCATGCTTGCAGATTTAAAAAATCTCGTTTTTAGTAACTTCCTGAAGCATGTAGAGGTATAGTCATTTACTGGAAAATACAGAGTGCTCCTTAAGGGATCTAAATGGTCAAATCTTCCTATCTCCAGTGCAATATAGTCTGGTCTTATCAGCTGAATAAGTGATACAGTCTAAACAAAGGGTAATAATGTTCAACTGGAATTCCAGGAAAGGAAGCTTAATGCGAACTTCCTGATTTAATCTTACAAAAATAGAAAGGTTGATAGGATAAATGAATCATTCAGAAGAGCAGATTTTGCTTCAGTTAATTAAAACAGACCATAAAAATGTCAAAGTAACCCTTTGTAACATTTAACTGCAAAACTCACATACAAAACTACTTAGAGTATCATTTTCATGCATGAGGCTGAGAAGAATCTCTTCAGAGAACCAACTCAATTTTCTGAAAATTTCTTCTCATTTTCCAGCCTGGAAGTCATGGTGACAGATACATGGACATTTCTCATACAATTTCCTGTATCTTCTGCTTTTTGTGAGCCAGGAAAAGCCTTCTCAGAAGTAAATTTGGAACTTCTGCTTCTGGAAGATATCAGCAAGCCAGAGGTGCATGGAAATTAAAGAAAAATAAAACAAATGAACTATTTTGAGCCCTAAGAAAAGGTTTTCTTAGGTTCAATTTGAGTTCACGTTGACTTCTTGACAATGGCAGTCACTCAAGTGTGGAATAAACTCACAAAGAAAGTGGAAGGAACACATTTTGGACAAGATACCTGGTAAGTCAGTAGGAAATGAGCAAGAGAGGTGGTTCCTGCACTGCTGGGAGAACGGGAACGATGATGTTGTAGGCCTCCTCCATCTCTAACCTCTGCAAATTTGCCACCCGTCAACTCTTTTAAATACAGCCAATATGAAAAGTGTCTAAAATGCAAGTTAGGCAAGTGACAAGTTGCGATTACAACTTTCTTCTTTCCCCTGACCAAACCAGCAGGAAAATGTGTGAAAAACGTGTGTATACTACCATAACCCTCATAGCAACAAGCAGCAGGATGTCCCAGGGACTGCCAGAGGCCACCCGTATCAGAGGAACTTGCTATCCATTTCCTGAGGTCTTGCATAGCCTCCACCCGTGATCAATCCTTGCCTTGGGTGGACGGTGTTTATTTCACATGTGGGCATGAACATCTCATCTTCTTAGAAACAGCTTTTTTTGCAGCAGCCCAATAATTTTTAAACTCTTCCAGGATGAAGCTCTGTTTAATGGCAAGCTGGTGGATGAGAGTGTTTTCGTTCTCTTAGGCAGAGCCTTGGCACAGTTGTTAGCATTTTTTTCCCTGATCAGGGTTTGATCCCAGGTTTTTGTTTTGTTTGTTTGTTTGCTACCAGTTTTTATTGCCTTCCAACTTGTTACTTTCTTTTATTTTGTTTGTGGGGTTGCAGGTATTTCAGCTCTTCCTTACTAGCTTGCTCAGAATGAGAGACCAGAGACAGATTTCATGTGATGGGGCTGCTGTGTGCTTTTATGACAGAGACAAGTGCTGCCAGAAGAAAACAAGAAGAGGCAGACCTGATGAAACACCACATCTGTGCATGTAAAAGATCTTCTGAAACACGCTAAGGGTGGATATGGGTGACTGATAGCATCTGCAGTTGGAAGAGGAGCAGCTCCAAGTGAATTCTATTTTATTAGCTAACACTGACCTCTATTTTATTCATTCCTGATTCCTTGGACAATTCAGGGACAGAATTAACCAAGTTTATTAAAACCACTTCGATTTTTTTGGTGCCAAGAAGTGAAGAATAATGTGAGGAATCACTTTTACAGATAAAAACACATGGGAAGAGGAAGGAGGAAGAGGTGAAAGAGTGGCACAAAGGAATCCTAAAACACGTGGACCTTCTTCCCTTGCCTGGAGACTGATTCCGTAGCGAAACTTAGAGATTACCTCCCACTAGAGATTTTAAAAGGGGTAATCCTGAATAATGCTGGAAACCAGGTCAGTGTTTCGTGAAGGTGGGAAATAAATACCAAAAAAAGCACGTTCATACTGGTCAGCAAATAATGCAATCTCCTTACTCCCTGTTGTGCCTGAGATATCTGGGTGTTTCAGACAGCTGTGAGTGATGAGGCATCCATCTGTGATGAGCTAAGGATGGGATGTGAGCCTTGGAGTCAAAATGGAATTGCCTACTTTTGACCAAAATGTACTTTATGGGCGGGTGTGCTTCGACTGCCAACTATCTGTTTTGTTTTGGCACCAGAAATAACAGCCTTGGATACCTCCCTTTGGAGGGTTAGCTGCAATTACAGATATGTTTCAGAAGATTCTTCCATTTCATAGAAAAAATTGATGAAAATTAGAAGGAACATGCTCATCATTTGCCAAACTTGCAAGATATATTTTTCCTACATACTTAGTGGTTTGGGTAATTATTTTCTTAATGAGGAGACTTGTCAAAACACATTATGGTGACTGATTTCACATCACCACTGTTTTTCCTAGCACTTTCTGATTACTGATTATATGATACAGGAAAAGCATTCATTTTTAATTACTGCCAGTAATTTCTTAGAGATCATTAACACCCAAACTGCTATAACTTACCTAAGTATTTTACAGCTTTCCTAGGGAAAAGAAAACCAAAAACCAAATAGCTTTTTTAGTTTACAGTTATAGTTGAGTTCAGAAAATGGAGTAGTTCTGTGTTTGATTGTACATTGGGAACTTAAAGGCAAAAGATGATTAAAAAAGCCAGTCTATCTGTGCTATTACTGGACTAGGGAGTCTACAATACTGTATGCAGAAACGTACTTTCATGCATTACTGTGATACCTTTCAGCTGAGGTTCACAAAGCATGCTGCAAACAACATATTTAGCAATTTTAATGCGTAAGGTCTCATTTTACAGTTAGAGAGACTGGAGCACATGAAAGGGTATAGGTGTTTTCCACAGCTATGTTCTGAACTGGCTGAGAAAATTGTGAACAAACCCTGCAAGTCTTTTGCCCTTTCCTGGGCTTTACGCTTAGGCACCACTCACAGCATCACATAATCCTCCAGGACAGAGCTGGTTTATGCCTCTCTTCTGCACCACTGTAACAAGAGGAAAAAGCTCAACTAATCCCAGAACAAGACCCAAAATTGCTGGAAGTGGCTGTCCTCAGCATGTACCTGATCACTTCTACCACACTTCCAGGGCTACCAGGGCCCAGAAAAGGGAGCATCTTTATCTCAGAGAGGGGAGCTCACCTGGCTGGCTGCACATCACTCCTAACACAAGTCAGTGTCTTGAGGGTGCCATTAAATATAGTGGTTATATCTAGGGTGCCATGAAAGAAATGAAGTCCTGTGTTGTTTTAGAGGAGAAGGAGAAAATACAGATTGCTTTAGATGTATGGGTTTGTATTTGGTGTATGGTATGTATTCAGGTATACATCCCATGTAGTTCACTTTTACCTTATCAATAATATTCATAGTCTGCTTGTCTAGAAATAACCTTTGTGGTTACGTTACGTTATTTGAAATCCTTGATGTAAGGAATAATCTTCCCAGCATAGCTATAACATTCTGTACCACTTCACCAAAGTAATTTCAAGTATCCAAGGATATGTATTTCTTGGTCATTTTAATACAACAGTTATCTGCAGCATGCATTCTCTGCTAACAGATGTTTTGTTACTAGTGTCCAACATTATGCAATAAGACAGTGAGTCCCCAGAACTTGTGTCAGGAACACAGAGTACTCTAAGATAGATCACTTTCATATTTTCTGGCATTCAGTGATGGGTAAGTCTCCAAATGGTTTGTAGGTCCATTTAGTTTAAACTAAATATCCAGAGCTCAGATTCCTAGAGCTCAGTTTTCTCAGACTACAAAACCAGATTAGTTATCTAATGGGGGTAATGGTACTGGTAAGGGAGATGGCAGGGAAAAAACTTTCTCCTATTTTCTAGAACTGTCCCAGTTCAGCTTGAAATCAACAGAAAATTTATCTTTTTTTTTTTCCCTTTTACCCTTCTCTACCCAGTTTTTCACCTTCTGTATTTGCTGCTGTTTACATATTCAAGATGAAGTTCTTTCTCAGCTACTTTCACATGATCTCTTTGATCTGCATCTTTCATTTTTACCTATATGCGTACTCTGGTGCTTGGAAATAGAATCAGGATTGTCTGAGACATATATCTGGAATTTGGGCAGAGAGAAACCTAATGAAATTCAACAAGGGCAAGTGTAGGGTGCTGCACCTGGGGAGGAATAACCCCAAGCACCAGTACAGGTTGGGGGCTGACCTGCTGGAGGGCAGCTCTGAAGAAAAAGACCCGGGAGTCCTGGTGGACAACAGGATGACCATGAGTCAGCAATGTGCCCTTGTGGCCAAGAAGGCAAATGACATCCTGGGGTGCATCAAGAAGAGCATGGCCAGCAGGTCGAGGGAGGTCATCCTGCCCCTCTACTCTGCCCTGGTGAGACCCCATCTGGAATACTGTGTCCAGTTCTGGGCTCCCCAGTTCAAGAAGGACAGGGAACTGCTGGAGAGGGTACAGCAAAGGGCCACAAAGATGATTAAGGGCCTGGAGCATCTCTCCTACAAGGAGAGGCTGAGGGACTTGGGTCTTTTTAGTCTTGAGAAGAGAAGACTTAGGGGGGATCTAATCAATGCTTACAAATACTTAAAGGGAGGGTGTCAGGAGGACGGGGCTGGTCTTTTTTAAGTGGTGCCCAGTGACAGGACAAGAGGAAATGGGCACAAACTTGAGTATAAGAAGTTCCACCTAAACGTGAGGAGGAACTTCTTTACTGTGAGAGTGGTAGAGCACTGGAACAAGCTGCCGAGGGAGGTGGTGGAGTCTCCTTCTCTGGAGACATTCAAAACCTGCCTGGACAAGTTCCTGTGCAACCTGCTATAGGTAGACCCGCTCTGGCGGGGGTTTGGACTAGATGATCTCCAGAGGTCCCTTCCAACCCCATATGATTCTATGATACAGACTTAAGATTTACCTTGATCATAATATTTCTCAGGAAGACAGCTGAACAGAATGGACTTCATTTGAAGTCTGGCTGAAGAAGTCTTTAAAGTGTCAGAAACCATCCTGTTATATACTAATCACTCATGTCAACTGGAAAGACCACAGGCTGCAAAAGCAGATTTTTTAGTGACAACTTCAGTGGTATCAAATATTAGGAAAATGGGAATTGTTCCATTTTGCAAGAGTGCAAAACAATTCAATGTGTTTTGAGTGATTTTATCTCCTTTGCACACATAGTATAGTTCATTTTCTTGAATGATTAAGCATAGATAAATCAGCTCTTTAGCACAAGTTTATGAATGTATAATTGACATTTTACACTTTCACAAAAAAAATTTCCTTACTGAGGCAATTACATTTGAAATGCTATGTAGCAGACTTTTTTTCTTCTAATGGAATATAATTAAACATAATTAAATTACAATTTCCTCATCATTTTGCAATGGTAACATTTTAAAGCCTGTGTCATTTGCTTTTTGCAGCTGTTATTTTGTTCAAGGAGTCAGCGTATGACTTGACTTTTTTGTAAGATTTCCAAGTAGAACCACTTTTACTTCCTTTACTGTTACAATATTTGGCAGGGCCAGTGTCATGTGACTAACTGAGCGAAGAAATTGCATAAATTTTAGTGAAAATGCAAATAACTAATTTTTCTCAGACCTGAACTTACGCTAAAATGCATCAAGCACCATGGGGTAACAAATGAAACTGGCCGTTTAATGCAGTAGCAAAACATAAATAGAGAAATCAATCAGATCTGATACTGCAGAAACTCTGTAGGGTGCATGAAAGGGTAAAGAAACGATGGAAACAAGAGAGAGAGTTTTAGATGACGGATTAGAGGACATGAGGAAGCACGCTGAAAGCATTTCCTGCAGCACAAGCAGAGGAAAAGGCTTTCTATCACACTTGCATTTTCTGTGGAGACTCTGTCTGAGGGTCATCCATGAGGGCAGTCACGCACGCTGCCTGCACAAGACTTTCTTGGGACAGACACCTGCACTCAGCACACGTAGGAGTAGCCAGAAGAAAAGGCCAGTGGGGACATTACAAGAGTTGTGTGTTTTCTCCTCTCACTGCTATGTGTACTGTGAACACCCATGAAACAAACCACGGCGTGAGTTCAGACAAACCAGTTTCTTTGCTCACTCTTTACCTTCAAATTATGGAGGGAACAACAAGTTCTGCATCTTTCACCCTCATGGACTTCAGATCCTGGCTTTCAATTTGCTCCAAACTCAAGTGCCCTCCCCTCCAGGCGCTGCCCCCAAGCCCTGTTTGCTCTCTCCATCGAGCCTTCTCGCAGCCCAATTGCTGGAAAAAATCTTCTCTCTTTCTGGACTTCTCCTTTGTCAGAGGAAAAGTGGCTTATTCATAGCCTGCTCTGTTTTCCAAGCAGATTTTGCTGACAGCCTGCATTTCCCCCAGAGCCCTTGCGGGAGCCTGTAACGTTGCATGGGGTCCTGTGACCCATGCCACTGGCCAAGAGGTCCGGGTACTACTTCAACCAGAAGACTTGTGTAGAAAGAAGGGAAAGGTATTGCACAGCAGGCTGATTTACTGGTGCTGGACCTTGGATTTGTACCTCCAGCCTTCGCTCTCCACCCTCCCAAAACTTGGATTGCAGGCGGAATGTCTTTCTCTCTTACTGTGCATGTCCTCAGGGTTATATTTGAAGCCATGCAATTTCCATGAAGTCATTTCATGGCACCTAGCTAAATACTTTTAAGAAAGTTGCCTCCTGCGTAAGGAGAGAACAAAATTAAGGACTCTCTGTTGGGGCTGGTGCACAGCTGGGTTTGTGTGGGAGCCAATGCATGAAAATGGATGCAAATATGTCTTTTCTCCAACTGGACTTAGCAGTACAGGACATAAACGTAACTGAGTGGGAAAAGGCAGAATGAATAAAATACCTGTGGTTATTATTTTGCTGTTCAGGGCAACTTGCTGGGTTCAAACCCTGAACCATCTATTCCACTCAACCCCCCCCCCCCCCCCCCCCCCCCCCCCAATTAGAATTAAAAGGGAGATTCTTTTTAAGTGCAAGGAAAGGTCACCAAACCCTTGTCACAGGCCAAGAGACGTCCACAAGTTAGGAACTGAAAGGTAACACGTCAGGGAAGGAGAAGAAATCTCCTGGAGCCATTTCTGTTGCTGAATCACACTGATGTGGGCTTCTGAGGGCTACAGCAAAATGCAGGTCTTAATAATAATTGTAATTTATCCTAATGAAGTCCAGAAGTAAGGGATTTAATTATGTTCCTCTATTATACCTCACTGGCTTGGGGAAGGATCTAGTTCATATTGTTTTACTCACCTCAGAAAGAGAGAACTGAACACATTTGCTAATAGAAAAACTTGACCATAGTATTACTCCGTAGCTTACGCTCAGTTTTACTCTTTTTGTAAGAGCAAACAGAAATGTTTTGCAGGAAAAAAGAAAGTATCTCTCTGGAATAAAGAACCCAGAAAAAACAAACAAGTAAACTGTTTTAATGAAAAACTCAAGATGGGAAATGCTTCAGTATGTACCCCTTTTCCACAGCTCTGTTCTCTTACCTTATGAAACATACAGGTGCTGGAAAAAATGGACTAAAAATGAGTTACTGAAGAGTTGTGCCAGCCCATTCCTTGCTGATATATCAGTAAGTGCTTTAGAGGAAGCAGAGCCTGATTCTTCTAGGTTTACATCCAAATTATTCCAGAAAAGACAAGGACTCTCTCCTTTTATACATTGGCTAAAATAAGTAGGCCATGAGTATTTTCTCTGACGAGTTTTAGCCATGAATGCATATAATTTAGAGAGGCTGAAAACAGTATATTTGCAAACACATATGCAAGTTGTCAATATACCCTCTGGAAAATCTGCTACAGCTGGCTGATATTCTTACAATATTATTAAATGTGGGGTTATTATTTCACCCTGTTTAGGTCACTTTTGGATACAACATACAGGAGAGGGAAGCATTTGCCATATTATATTAAGCAATGAACTTTCCATATGTTGGAAATAGTGTCATGAAAAGAAACTGCCCAGAGAAAGAAAACTTGGTATTTATGAGAGGGAGTATTCAGTACATCACCAATGATCCCATCCAGCAGAGATTCTCAGACTCTGCCTGTTACCATGCTGTCTGATCTCAGAAAAGGAGAGGGATGTTATTTCTCTTAAAGAAATAAAAAATAAAAATAGTTAGGCCATCCATCAACTAAAACCAAGACAAGTGTTTGGTTCTCACTGTTGAAATGGGATATTATTATTCCCATGGGGATTAATAAGCCTAGCTGGAGGAGTCTGGTCCTTCGGGAGGTCAATAGAGGAATGCTTATGATTAATGTTTTGGTCCATGGTCGATCTCTATGCTAAGTTAATCAAGCTACATCATCTTTTACTATCCCTTATTAACACAACATTAAATTTCTATTAACATTGATGTTTCAGACTACCCTTGGCTCTGAGAAGTAAAATAATACTTTGTGGAAAAGATTTTACTGTACAAATAAGCAGATTTAACATCCCAGTTTGTTCCCAGCTCTCAGATGTCAGCATTGCCTGTAATTAGCTGTGAGCTGGAATGTGTGTTGCCATGCAGTAACCACACCAAGCATCTTCCTTCACATCTTGATTTCCCATTTCAAATATCCCCGTAGAGTTTAGAAAATGACTTGTGGAAGCAAAAGAGAGCAAAGGAGAGGAGACTCAGAACCAGCATTTCAGGTGAACCTAGCATAGAATCAACCTGTTAAATAAATATTTTTTTAATTTACTTGCCTTCACAAAAAATGCAAAACACTGTAGGAAAGCACTGCTTAAACAAAAAGATGCCTTGAATAAAGTAATCATAGGCATTCAGCAGTTAAAAATATATTTCAAAGGACAGTTTGCACTGCGAAATGCAAAACTCTAAAAATGAATGGCTAGAGATTACAGTGACATATTTCCAGATGCTTTTATATTTCATAATGAAGATTAAAGGTCTGTGAAAGGTGAACACTTGCAAGCTCTGCATGAAGTCGGGTTTTCTCACCTGACAGGTCTGGGATGGTTGTGTAAGCCTCCCCAAAAAACCCAATCCTAATCAGTCGCTCTCATGAGGCTGCTAGAACAGATTCTCCTATTTAAAGCAAATATAGTTTTCGGGCTGCCATCATTCTCCTGACTTCCACTGAGGTGTTCCATCTTTGTGCTGAAGCTTCAGAGCAGACCCAGCCCCCCTTGAGCACTTTGATATCAGCAACAGAAACGTCAGATGCCGCTATGGGTGGCCAGGAGAGATCTATTGATTATTTCCCAGTTTTATTCTCCCACTTGCCGACAGCTTACACAAATAAATGCATTTGTTGCCTACAGATGAATCTTAAAAACATTGTGATGTGGGCGTTCATTACTTCCTGACTGTATTTTCCAAATGGGCAGAAAGATATTCCATGAACTTCAACTAGTCCAAAAAGCAGCTCTTTGGTTTCCACCATACTCCACTGTGACATGCTCATTGAACTCTGGAGGTTTTAATTGTCCTGACACTGGATATCCCAAACACTAGCCCACCTGGCAGATGCAACTCTTACTTTTTAAAGTAATTAAGGCAGCAACACTAATAGCTATTGCATTTAATCATGTAGGAGCTGTAGGAAAAGAGCTTTCCATAAAGGCATCTCCTTTTCCTCACTCACTGTTCACTTTGATGTATCTCTGCAAGGCCTATGGGTTCTTCCAAACTTTCTGTGAGAGATTTAGAGAAAGGGGGAAGGGGACAGGAGGCAGATATATTCTCTGAACTCACTCTCATATTGTACCAATCCACTTCTCAGATTGCTGAAAAGGTATATATTTATGAAAGAGAAATAAATTGTCAACTAAAAACCTTAATATCTCATCCTTGATACAGCAAGTTTTTTTAAAATATAGGCCTATAAATACCCTATAATACACATCATCTGGGGGGAAAAAGGTAAGCAGGAGGCTACCGGCGAGGTGACAAACACGGTGATGTTTACAACACACTGCCCAACAGAGGGGGTATTAAATACTAAAGCAAGCATTGACAGCCTCCAATAAAAATTGCAACTATGTTCAAAATGTGTTGGAAAAGACATGTGTTTTCCAAACCCGGTTAGGTATCCCAGGCCAAGCATCCAGCAACTTTCTCAGGAAAAATGGTCACCGGAGGGGCTGCTGCTTTTGCAATCACAATAAACTTCCCAACGCACAGGCTGGGGCGGCAGAACTAGGGATGGAAATCTGCGGCTGCGAACCGTCCCCCAGCCTTGGGATGGAGCATTGCTAATCTCTCTGGAATATCATGTTCAAGCCATACTTTGCATTTCCATGCGGATCGCTCAGTCTGACGGCGGTGGTTAGTCCCAAAGCAGCAATAGAGCTGGGTTAGCCCTGCATTGTGGGGTTGGAGCCAGTCCAGCGTTCCTCCTCATGCTTCTCAGAGAATGAGTCAACACACCTGCTCTAAAAATCTGGATGGAGTCAGCAGCCGACGATGTCATCTTTGGCACAGCCACCAGAACTCCATCTGAATTATGTTCTTTAATTCAGGTTTTAACGCTTTTAATACAAGACACTATTGGAATTTTTCGTGACCTAAAGTTTTTCTTTTCCTAAAAGATGTGTGATAAGAAAGTAAAACCACTGCTTGCTTTAGCTAAAACTTTAACCTTTTTGTGAAAACTATAATAAATGTTACTTTCAAAGTACAAGTAAATTCTTTAGGTTTTTGGCAAGAAACAGTCTTTTATTATTATTATTATTATTATTTTAATTAGCAGTGTTTTCTCAACAATAGTAAGACCGCGTTCTGCAAACATGTATTCCTATGAATAATTCAATAAAGTTAAGGAAGTAACTCATGTGAATAATGGCTTGCAGGGCTAGGCCCATGCTTTTTGGCATGACTTCTTAATATACCCAAAGCAGAAAGAGAATTTTAACTGAGGAATTTAACTCCACAACAAAGAAGAATTAAAATGTCCACAAAATTGTGTCAGTTTTCTGAACTCGAAATAAAACGGCTGCTGATCCCTACAGAAGGATAATGATGCAGAGCATGATGCAGGAACACCAGCAAAGTCAGTTTACAGGTAATGTAAAACCCCACCCCAAAAAATAAGCACAGCCCATTCCACAGCTAAGATCTAGCTATTACCAGCAGAGAGTTTCGTTTGTAGGGTGGTTTGGAAATGCCGAGCTCCCTGTTCCTCCACAGCCAACCATGAGCAGAAGCAGCCACTAAACTTTTGTTTATTGGCACACGATTGCCAAGTTTTTCCAACTTTCTCCTCGTGCAGTAGGAGAGGTTGCCAAATAAACAGTTTGCCCAATGCCTGAAGGAAGCTGCTCAAGTAACCTCTATATCTTCCCACTGTTGTATCCTCCCACTTAATTGGTCACACTGGGAACTAGACCAATATGCTGATGGAGCTCTCCATGTTTCAAAGCCAATAGAGAATTTGGAGCCCTTCATGAATGTTAGCTATCATCTAATGTTGCAAAACAGACTTAATTAAAAAACAGAGCAAATTGATATCACAAGTGCAGAAAGAAACCCTCTACTTATCCAAGATAATACAATGCTGCTCCTTTAAAAAGTCCAACTTTTCTTTAGATACCCAGACAAGCAAACCACAGCTTCTACAGGGTTTCCTCAGGTGCAGTATTGGCCATGTCATTTCCTAAGAAACATTTTAACCAAAGTGGTAAAGACATCTGATTCTCCAAGACCTGTGTAACATGTTAGCATAGAAAAAGCAGAAAATTGCAGTGTGAAAGACCTGAAGTATATTATCAGTTAGCCTTGAGTTCAATATACTAGGAGGAATATGGAGTCCCTGCGTCTCTAGGGTTGATTCTAGCTAGAATAATATTTAAATATATAACATGTTAGCATAGATGGCTGTCTATGCTATGTCATATGTCTATATGTCTATATGTCTACATATGTCTATGTTGAAACCTTAGTCGCTGTAGTAGCTGTGACTCATGCAGGCAGTCCAGCAAGCTGTAATCTAGCCATCTCAGGCATTACAGGCTGTGTAGTAACGCAGGACCCATGGAGAGCTGAAAATCTCTGAAGAGAGGTCCTGTCCAGAGGGAGGCCAAAGATATTTTCCTTACTTACTAGGTGGACACAGCCTAAGGGGAAAAGAAAGTGTTGAAGGGAGAAAAATCTAGATAGGAGACTGAAAAAGGGTAGAACTTGGAGGTGGCAGGGAAAGAGCAAGGGAGAGTAAAAAAGAGCAGTGCACAGAGCACCAGGAGGCTTGGCTTCTATTTCTGTCTCACCCCTGGAATAATGCGTGGCTTTGAGAGAGTAACGTCATTGCATTATTTCTCTTTTCCATTGTCTTGCCCAGTGTTAACTCTTTGGAACAGGAATCCTTTCTTAATGTTTGTAAATAACCTGCCAAACTAGGCTGTCATTTTCACTGGGGACCACAACAAAGAGTAGGAGACAAACATAGAATAATGAATATACAAAATGAATGTAATCTCTGAGCTTAATACTCTACCGGCTAAAACGGAGTTGTAACCCTTCTAATGATTGTGTCAAGATTTTGTCATTATGTCTTGCTTAAAACCTTGTTTTCCTAACAGTAAAGGTTCTCCAAGACCTTGCCCTGTCATTGGTTCATCACTACATACCAAACCCACATTACTCCTTGCAGAATAATTCACGTACTTTCAGGAAGCCTTTCATCCAAGTGCTGACCCTAAATATAAAGATATCCCTGAATGAATGTACATTGTATAAACAAACAGGCAAGTCAGAGTTATCATGTGAACCTCAGAGTGGAAAATCATCCGTGCTGCATCCAAGCTGGCCAAGGAAGAGGCCCAGGATTCCTTATTCAGCCCAGAGTGCTTATTTAGCCAAATTCCTGGTTTACCTCTTCTAACCCTCTAGGGAGAGACCTGTTACATACACTACAATACAGAAAGAGAGAAGGAAGGGATAGAATGTAAGGCAGGACCAGTTTCAGCAACTTAATTTTCAAAGGGCTACTTTCTTTTCTTGTTTAATCAATTCTATCTGGCCAAATTTGACACCAACGCTGAAGTACCTCTATATCAGCACAAGAAAGACTTGTCCTTGCTTTAACAAATGCAACTGGACTACATTAATTGTTAGAAAATGGCAACAGGCGTTTTCAGAGAACTATGTATTTCATGTCTGCTGCCACATCTCCATGCTTCTTCTCCTCCTCATTTACCTCAGTTATCTCCCAGATCTCCTCATAACCCTCTAGGGAACAGACAGCACCTATTCTGGTCCATTCTCAGCCTTGTGTGTGCTGACTGGCAGGATGCTAAGCCAACAGGACAGGTTGATAGTCTGCTCATGCAACAGCTTTTTCCTTTGTGGGTACTAGTCTGAGTTTCCTCCATCTTAAATCTGTTCTTCACAAGGCTCAAGAGCCTCCTCTAATATCTTGGAAATATCTGCCCCATAATCACATTCAATTACGGTTGGAGAATGGGTACAGATAGATGGCTGAAGAGCCAATATTTGTCCCATAAGTATCATTTCTTTAGAAAACTGCATTGAAAAAGTATACTTCTAGTATTCCCATTGGCAACCACAACCTTCTCTCCAAATGACAGGTTGATTAAATCTTAATACTGCTGTTGCTGCTATGACATACTGGATAATTCATACTCATTTCTGTATTTGGCCAGACTAACTAGTTTCATTTGAGCGTATTTTCTATAAGTAGCATGTAGAAAAAGCTTGAAAACATTTCCTGATTGCTATTATTGGTTGAAAGGAATGTATTTAGTATTAAAATCCATGTAATTGAGACAAAACTTTTTAAAATTTTATCTCAGACTTTTAAGCCACATAATAAACTAATAAATAAATTGAACATAAATCCCAACCACCTGTCTTTTCTTTATTTAACACAGATTAGCAGCTGGCTTGGGTTTTTGTCAAGACTGTGGGAATGAGTTAACATGTTTAAGACAAGCATTTCCACAGCTGACTTGCAGTTCAAGTTGTCTTCCATAATTCAACAACCGCATCAACAAAACGAATGCTAGCAAAACAGTATTAGAAAATGCATTCCTCTCAGACTGCTGGAGCAAGAAGTCTTCAGGTCAAGGGTTCCTAAGAGAAAAGTGGGCCAACTTAACAGTGCTTCCAAGTGAATCATTTCCCAAGCCACCTGCATGTTCATCACTGAACAGAAAATCAAGTTCTTCAGTGAAAAGCAAGCCTCACGTACAGTTTTTTTCTTGTTTCACAAAGAATTATATCATCATGTATCAACAGCAGTTAAATCAGAAAGAAAAAAAATATTAAATAAAATAAACCGAATGGAGTTGTTTAGAAATTTCAAGCTTTCCTCCACAGCTTTTAAGTTCAGTCATCTACTCAGGTATCAAACCCTCCCTTTCCTTAATTGTTTCCCAATCAGTCATTTTAATGCTTGCTGTTTTGGCTAAGACACAACATGACTTTTACATCTAGGAGTAGCATGTGCATGTCATGCATTGTGCACTGTCAGCAGCAGCTCATGTTAGCTGGGAGATTGCTATAATGAGTGAGAGTTATAGGAGATTACGGATGATTAGAAACAGGAACATGTACTCTTAAACTGGGGCAAACCGGAGTGCAGAAAAGTTGACTCTGCTGCCAAGAGGCTTATGGAAATGTCAATGGGGCTATGAAAAAGACCTGAAAGAGCCAAAAAAGTTCAATGTGTCGTTAATTTGTGGTATGTTCGTTGCATATGAAAATGAGCTGGAACTGCTGCCAAATTTCTGTTTTATTTTGCTTTCAATAGATTTTAGTTCCTTTAAAGAAAAAAATAAAGGTTTTACTCCCTTTCCCAGTCTGATTTTCTAGATCTGGGACTTTTAGATTTTACTAATGAGTAAAAGTTTTTTACTAGAAAAAAATGTTCACAACAAAGAATCAGTAAGCTGTAGATATTTCTCATGTAAAGAAGCAGTCTTACAGTCCTTAACTAACCTGTGCCCCAGTGCTGGGACCCTTCCTCCTCCATCCAGTTGCACAATGCCTGCACACTAAGCCCAGTTTACTCTTTACCAAGGTAACTGCCCTTTTCAGTCTTGAGGGCTTCACTCTTCCAGTCTTTACTGGACTTGGTAGCAAATCTACACCGAGTATCATGAAGAGCAAGGCTGGGACCAGGGAGAGTTTTGTGTGGTTAAGACTGTCGGATTGGGTGCTCGCTTCTTTTCCTAGTGTTGGTACCCTAATATTCAACATCAAAAGCTCATGGGGCTAATCAATAAGACAGCAGGAGAAGCAGATAGACAACGCGTCCGACATTCAGACTTTAAGCAGCACATGATTCCAGGACATCCAAATTCTGCAGCTTTGACTCATTTTCTGCGCTTCCCCTCTGGTTCTTTAATGCATAATTGTCATGATAAAATTCCCTCAGAAACTAACATGATGCAGAGCTCATTGTTGAATGAGTGGTCTATTAATTAGACATCTTTAGAAAAACGGCTGCTCTATGCTCAGCAGATTAAACTGAGCCCTTGAGATATTTGAAGTTTGTTCTGTCACTATCTGATAAACACAACAGAACATGCCGACCTGCAGAGGTTCATGACTAAACTGTTTGCAAGGTTAAAAAGAAAGGGAGAGGAAAAGCCTTGCTAATCTTCTCCGTTCCTAATTTTAATAAAAAGTAAATATTTTTGCAAAAACATTTCAAAGGCTTCCACTTTCAGCTATGTGGCAGGTCAAGATTAGGGAAAACCCAAGCACCTCCTAAGGTTAAACACACTATTTGTCTGTGTCTTTCAAACTACATCTGAGTATATTTTGCAGATAAGTTTAGATAGGGTAAAGCTCAAACTCCTTTCCTTTGACTTTTTACCTAGAAATACACGGCCAGGGATGCAGTAAGTTCAGAGCAATATTTTCCTCTCATTAGAGGTATTCTGCTCAGTTCTTAGAACTAATAAAACATTTTATTACATGAAGGGTACATCAACTTGAAGATCCTATTCCATTACAGATAGAGTACTTTACGAGTAAACTTAAATTTCTGGAAAATGGAATTTTAGACAATTGGAAAGGTTTAAAAGTGCTATTAGATATGCTTTGTTTACCACATTCAATCATTCGGACTATTAACTCATTTATTAGCCTCATGGAAGAGTGGGATAGCTTAATTGACTTCTGATAGATAATTTGCCTAGTCTACTTTTATTTTGAGGTAGGCAAACTACTATGATGATTTGCATTACATTATGGAAATTCAGTTTTTTAGCTTTGATTTGGAACATGAAATTGGGTGGGGGCAAAGACCATTTCTACAAAGACCAAAGAAAAATGTTTTCACTTCAACAAGTCTTGTGCTTGGATGGTCCCCCTTATTTGGGTGTGGTGGCAATGGAATTAAACTTCATTTTCATTAATAACATTACAGTTATCTATCGGGCAAGAAAAATCTATAACACCACAAAACAAAAATAGTATTTACAACTGTTACGGAGAAATTGCTTCCAGCCAACACAGGAAAAGCTCCCTGCAACTTCTCTCTCAGGCCTGATTTTTAACATATTCAAACTCATTTTATATTTTAAAATCTCAGCCTGGGAATAGACTGTGTAAACATTTCTATCTGTCTTGAGTAGGCACAGATCTCGGATGCTGCGAATTTGCAAAGTGCCAGCATCATACAAGAAAACACATTTATTTATAATGATTGACTTTCTGAGCCAGGAAATCACTTCGATTTCCTTCACTGGCAAGAGGGACTGAAGTACAGGTGAGGGTGGACTGGCAGGAGGGCAGACAGACAAATTTTCCTTATGGCAATACCAAGAGATTTGCTTGGGGGGAGAGGATTAAAGCAAGGGCTTCTTCCGTGGAGAGTCACAGGACTGGAGCCCATCTGCCTCCTCGTGCTGTGGGTCCCAAAAGCCACCCAGCCAGGGACACTCCCAGCGCGGTTATCCTAAAACCACATCAAAGTGGGGCTTATACCACAAAAAGGAAAACAACAGAAGCTACCAAAGACAGTGTTTCCCTGTGGTGGGAAGGGTAGGAATATCTCATCCCGCCTCCCAGCTAGAGGAAGCCCAGCAGCAGCAGCTCTCCCTTCTTTCTGCAAAGCACAGCCTGCTTGGGGACCTCGGGAGATGATCTGGCCATATAAACCCAGGAATGCGGGCAGCAGATGTCGGGGAGCCAAGGGCCCTACAGATGGCTCACACATGGTTTTCACTTCCATGCCCTGGTGCCGTATTGTGGCTGTCTCGCCACCGCATTGTCTTCAGCAAATTCAACGGGCAGGGGGTTAAAACGAGAAACGAAGGAAATATGGCACTCTACAGGTGCAAACCCTACAGCAAGGGCAAGATTTGAGGGGATTACTACAGAAATCATGTCAGTTAGTTCAGGCAGGGTAGACGCTGCCACAGAGACCATTTTCTGCAAGGCTTGTTGACTGGCCCTGCAAGCAATCCATGGCCCGAGAAAGTGATTCTTTCCCTTGAATATTTATCCAGTGAAATGTTCCTACTGACAGTATCTCAGCCTGGAATTTCTTTGTGAAGAGAGCATTTGATCACTACTAGCTTCTGACTGAGACAGTTATGTCTTACTTCCAACCTTTACGTAAATCTTTTTTCTTCCCTACTGTACCTCTAAAGGTATCATTCTTTTTGCTTTATGCTCATAGAAATCTCAGATAGGTTCAGAGCAGCAATTAATCCCCACTGTAGGAGGAAGCAGACTCCATGGTCTGTTTTTAGGAAAGCTGAATTTTGGAATAGCTTTTTTCTGAAGCAGCTGGTAAGATGTTGAGTTCAGTTACCTACAGATACTGTATGGGGTTCTCAAGTCATAGGATGTAGTTAGTTCTATCCTGCCACAGTGTGGTCAGGAAAGATGCGTATTCCTTTCATCCAAAAGTTCAAAATTAAAAGCTATTTATCACCAGCATGACAGCTGTGTTTCTTTCTGAATGGAAAATAGAAGTTGAGTGTGCATTTTTTAAAACTTCATATAAATCTATATGAACTCCTGGCAGGGAAAATAATCTTGTGTGTATGTCAGCATTCCACAGCAGGGTTTTAACAAAGATCACATGTTGCACATTGGAAAGCCAAAGCACAGAAACATTGCAGTTAAAACCAAAACCCCTGCATATCTGAATAACACAGCCTAAAAACTATTAATCTGAACAGCTGTCCTGTGCATGATAGCCAATAAAGGACAAGTTCACTCAAACAAAGCATAAAAAAGAAAACCTGCTACAAGAATATGCTTAACTAAACAGAATTTCATCCATTTTTTGCACACCATATATTGTTCTTTGATCACAGTAAACAGATTCTTCCATGACTTTTCCTTTATGCTTTCTTAAGGTCTGACCGTAGGAAGAGTTTAATACAGTGCAATCCTAATGCTCAACTTCAGAATTAATTAGTTATAGAAGATGGGAAATAAAAAGCAAAATGAACTGTTGTGATTTTTCCATGAAGAATTTTAGCCTAGTCATTATTTGATTCATATTCACAGAATACACTTATAATTATGTGATATGCCCCCTTATCATAACAGTAAGAAATTATATTGTTGATTCATGATCCTAAGGAAATTTTTTTTGCAAAGACTGGACTATGCACTAGTGTGATGCACAGAGAGAACAGTAAGTAAAACATGTTTATTTTGTTTTTCTTATCAGTTGTGAAATTTATTGAGAGCTTTGGTATTTGAAATTCCATATTTGTTGACAGGAGAAGAAAAGCAGGGGCAGTGGCTCTGCATGTTTGTTCAAAATGCCCTCCAAATAGTCTTTTACCCTGTTTTGATGGGCTTTGGCAGTAATTCAATTTACCGATCCATATCCTTCAGCCAATTAGTGCCTGTTCTAGCAATAGGTAGATGTTTTAATGTGCATACCAAACTGGGATGGGATCTGACAGCACGGATATTAAGAAAGTGCAAATTCACAGCTATTATCTAAATATAATTCATTCCATATTCCAGTTTTTTGTTATCACACATTTGCCCATAAAACACAAAAAGCTGAAAATGGCAAAAATACTTATTCTCTGCCCTCCTCAGGATAAGAGATACAAGTCTGTTTGTACCCTGGATGGTCTGGCAAAACAAGTGACCCACATACTAGGATCTGGCACATTTATCCCTTGCAGCAGCAAATTTCAAGTTAGTCAAAAGCTCTTGGCTTCAATTTCACTGCTTTTAGGAGATCATTTATAGTTTGTGACTTCGCTGGTGCAATGCTGTATGAAAGTATAAGATTACAAAGCCTAATTTAAAAAAATGCAGTTATGTAAGGAGATGGTTAAATTCTGAAAGCTTTACTAATTGCTTAGCCTCGATTAATTAAGAAAGAGTTCTTACTGAATAAAATCTGTGTAAGGATTTGGGGATTTGGGTTCTGAGCGTTTTCTCTCAAACTTCTCTGAATATGTTTTATTCATGTTTGGATATTTAGCGAACATTTGTGTTTGGAGGTTTGTTTTGGTCAAAAGAAGAGGATTTTTTTAAAGCGCAGTTAAACGTAAGTAGTTTAGAGATAAATAACATTCCTGCTCAGTTAAAATACTCTTCTATTGCTTCTGTACGTGACTTGGCCCAGGGCTGATTATTATTCTCCCTGCATTACAGAAGTGTGTAGCAGATATTTTATGGCTGCTTAGAACTGGCAAAAAAGGCAAGGGGTGGGGAAGAGAAGACAAAAACATCTGTTGGTGACTTGGCCCTCGAGGGTTTGTCTGGAGAATGAAGGAGACTTGGAAGTCCTTTGAGGGGATCCACACACTATGTTCATATGAAGAAGCCCTATGCTGGTTAATTATTTAGTTAGAATTAGAGCCACACTTAAGCCAAGAACAAAAGTAATGCCACTCAAAGGAGCAGAGGCTTTATAAACAGCTATGTTTGGGATGAAACTTGCTTTAAACAGACTGGGAGAAGGGGAATAAGCAAGTGAGTAGATGACCAAGCTCTGCTTAGAGCTAGATATTAGATTTGCCTGTTTTTGAGCTACAAAACAAACCTAATGGTTGCTACTTGCCTGACACCCATTTTCAGGAAGGAAGGAAAATTTTCCTTCCTTCAGGAAGGAAAAATACTCAGCTTCAACACACGACAGGAAAATAAGTCAGTCCCACATGGAATTCCATTAGTTAGTGAAATGGCATTAACATTAGCATGCCAAGTATGACATCCATACTAACCACACTGTTCTGGGCATTGGTGAAAAAAAAAAAAAAGGCAAATAATCAGTCAGAGGACAGAGGAAGTATGTGCTCCTTACATATAGCCCCAAACAGCCATATAAAATGCAGTGGCTGCAGCTGCTGCAGATCCCCTGTAAACCCAAGTCATAGCCTCTCTGACATTACTGATTTGAGAAAATGAATAACCAGCTGTGTTTTAGTCATCCACATCTCAGGAGAAATATATGATCGATTTTGTACTGAGGTGCCTAATGGGAAAGCAGCCCATCAGTCCGTGCCTGCACCCATCTCCACCACTGAGATGAAGGTGGCCTCAATGTGTCTCAGTTTACTCGCTTGTTCTCTCCCTGCCACCTGAAGGAGCTGAGGCCCACAGCTTTCAGGCTCAACACCAGTGAGCTTGGGCTTTCCCACCACAAGACTTACGTAAAAATGAAACTTGCACAAAACACCTAAAAGCTTGCTGGGTCTAAAATACTGTCACCCATCTGTGCTCTGCTCAGTAGGTTAGGAGTTCAACGAAGTGCAGTTGAGAAGCAGCGCAGAGGTGTGAGCAGTGCTGTCCTGAGCCCCTATATCCACGTGGTGCAGTACAAGAAGCTGAATGTATGTCTTAATTATCTTGGATTAGTGCCATAACTGCTGGGCTACTGACTAAAAGCACTCAGGAGTAACGCTACTGCTGCCTTCTCTTCTGTTTTCTTAGAATTGTAGAATGATAGAGTAGCTTGGGTTGGAAGGGACCTTTAAAGGTCATCTGGATCAACTCCCCTGCAACGATCAGGGACATCTTCAACTAGATCAGGTTGCTCAGAGCCCCGTCCAACCTGACTTGAATGTTTCCAGCGATGGGGCAGCTACCACCTCTCTGGGCAACCTGGGCCATTGTGTTTCATCACACTTACTGTAAAAAACTTCTTCCTTATATCTAGTCTAAATCTACCCTCTTATAGTTTAAAGACACCACCTCTTGCCCTATCGCTACAGGCCCTGACAAAAATTCTGTCCCCATCTTTCCTGTAGACCCCCTTTAATTACTGAAAGTCTGCAATAAGGTGCCCGGAGAGCCTTCTCTTCTCCAGGCTGAACGACCACAACTCTCTCAGCCTGTCCTCATGGGAGAGGTGCTCCAGCCCTCTGATCATTTTTGTGACCCTTCTCTAGACCCACTCCAACAGGTCCATGTCTTTCCTGTGCTGAGGGCTCCAATCTTCTTGTGATTGATACCTAAAATGAAGCTTTTGGACCATAGTTAGAAATGTCTACAACAGAAACAAAACTGTTTCCTAATTCAAAGTAAGAAAAGTCTTTCTGTTTTAGCATAAACCAGACATTTCTCCCCATACTGTTACTCCATTTCATTCAAAATTCATCCTCCTGCTGCTTTGCTTTGATGGTTAAAAACCCTACAAGTCTGCAAGGTTGTGGGAAACCCTGAAAAACGTGGTGTGGGATGATTTTAGGCCAGGCATGAGAAGAGCAGTGTGGGGACAAAGACTTCACAATGGTGTATGCCACTGTTTAGGAAGACAGCAACGGATACAGGAGGTATCCTTGGTGTCACTCCCTTACTTGGAAGAAATGAATTTGAGACATTTTGATTATTTATCATATCTTTTCTACCCCTCTGAGTCAGAGCTTCATTTCTAGCCAGAACATGCAGCTGACATTCCCATCTGAAATCAATTTATACTCCTAAATGTTAGCTGGTAACCAGTGAGCAAAACCAAATGCTGACATTTTTTTTTTGCTAATATTTTCAGGTAGTTCAGCACGCAGTGTAGCAGCACAGATGAAAACTAGAATAATTGTTTAATTAAACTTCTCCTATTTAAAAAAAACCACAACAAAACAGCAAGCTTAAACATTTGCTATTCACTTCTCTTGGAAATAGATGGGCAACAGCTGAAGTCAGAGTTTGCTAATTAAAAATTTGTATCTGTTTTTATCCAATTACATAAGTCTTAAAGGCTAAAGGGACACACTCTGCAAATTAAATGCAACCGACCCCCCCTTTTCTGAAAGTTGCAGTGCAATGCTGTGGCTTGCTTGTATCTTTCAGCCAAAAATATGTTGGTATTTGGCTAATATCTGTCCATAAAGCAACAGGGTTATCAGTACATATTCAAAATGCATACAAAACCAGAGATTGTCATTAATGAGTCTTTTATACTTGAACCTCTGGAATAAATCCTGTTAGATTCATTCTTTTCTTCACTGAGTTTTAAAGGGGGATATATTCACTTTGAGTGAGATCCTAGGTCATCATCTTGATAGCCATTTTCTTATTTCATGCCTAACTATCACTTCCTAGCCACACAGCTGAAGTCATTTCTTCACAGAGAACAGAAAATTTGGGGAAAAATTCTATCCTAA
>KZ506102.1:120665-272279 GCA_002844005.1 Limosa lapponica baueri
GGGAAACAAAGCAGCCATTCATGCCCCAGAAAGCCTTTTGTCCGGGTCCCATGAAGAGACAGACAGACAAGTAATGGAGGCACGATTTGGACTTGCAGGACAGCAATAAACCAGCCAAATTTTAGCAGGAAAACAGAAACCTGCAGAAGGGAAATGGTTTGCACCAGTCTTAACAGTAATTAGTGGAAGCTCCTTACTACTCCCTTCTCCTGGATCTTCTGTGCCCACCTACAACAGCCAGGGAATCAGCAGTTGTAAGGAAGTTGCATTTGGCCACCAAAACCCAAACCAGTGTTGTCAGGAGGGGAAACCAGACACAGGAGGTTGTCTTGGGGTCTTTTGCTTTCTGGTGCGGAAGATCGTGCTCACAGCTTTCTCCAGACAGGACTTACTACCGCTTCCAGTGAACCGACCGTTTATTAGCTGGATCTGTCGCACAGAAAACGCCTGTGGCACGTTCAACTGCAGGAGCAGAGAAGAATAAATTGTTTCAGAGGGAGCCTCTGTGGTCTCGGCGGAGGGGCTGATAAACAAATCCTGTTCCCTTCAGCAGCTCGGGGTGCAGACATACTTTGTGCATGCCTCAGGCTACGGGACGCATTGTTAATAATCACTTCAAAGTCCTCGATGGGCATTTAAAGTTGCTCTCTGTTTGCAGCCCTTTCTTTGGTCTTTTGGACACTTTTGAAGTTGTGGCCAGTGGTATGTATGCCAGGGTTGCCAGCAATACAAACTGCATGACTGTTGCGTGGCGCTGCCGCCGTGTCTCAGATATCCCAGGCCTCCTGTCTTGGCATATCAAGTGTGTTTGTGTGTGCCTGTTTATTAAAATCCAAGAGCCTTGTACTATTTGGTGCACATGGGAAGAGCTTTGGCAATTTTTTCTCTAATGTAAGCACAGGATGCTTGTGTAGCACACAATTGATTAACAGCCACTTTTGGGGGGTGGGGACTACAATGATGAGTATTTTATTTTGTAGTTACTTACATCATCCTTTTCGCTTGGCAAGTTATCTTAACAATGACTTATGCGAAGTCTCAAAGGGAATGGAGCTATTTGGTTTGTTTATTTGATTAAAAACATTTTAAACCGTAGATCATATCAAAAAAATCCTAGGCTCATGTGACAGGGCTCATAGCTGCCTGGAAGCAGGTTACATATATTGCATTACATCGCAAGATCCGTTGTGAAGATCTTTGCAGTAGAACTACCAACACTTACTTTGAATGTTTTAACTGCAAGACAGTGTAACTGTGGATCAACTTGTAGCGCAGATTTTATCTTGTGCAATGAATATATATGGACAACATGACGAATGTGGAGGATGATATGGGGTATGGGAGATCCTGATCCTCCATTGAAACACAAGCTGCTGCAGATCTTTTGGTAGCAGTGAGGGCAGGGATGGGAGGGGATACTTCATTTAGACTTCTGACTGTGTGTTGTAACACATCAGCAGTGCTCACACCCTGGGCTTTTTCTTTTTTTTTTTCACCTGTGTGAAGGCGGATGTGATTTCATGGTCATTTAAAGCTGATATAAATGAAAACCAGGACCAAAATGTTGCCTCCTTCCTCTGCTTTCCATCCCCACCTATGCACTCCCATTCCTGCCTTTGTTCTGCCACAAAAGTTGACAAAGCCACACAATGACTTGGATCAGGAATTGCCGTGGCTGAAAACTAACCTGACAGCAAACAAACAAACAAACAACATGAATCAACCCCGCCTCCAAAATCCCTCACTGATTTTTCAAGCTAACTCAGTTTCCTGCTCCAGCTTGGCACCTGACAACAGAAATGCTCAGAGCAGCACAAAGGCGGGGACAGGAAGGTCGCCACCCTTCTTTTACCACCATTACTAATCTTCCAAGTCAATGGACTCTGAAGAAGCTCAGCATGTCAAGTCTGAGGTGAGGCCATTTCTTCACTTTCCTGCTCCTCTGGCTAACACTAGCTGAAAGAAACGTGTGAATTTGCAGCACTGACAGTAAAACCACCCTGGATTACATTTATCGGTTAAAATCTTCTTTAACCACTTCAGCATAGCTGTTAGCTAGTAAGGTGAACTACCTATACTTCCACCCCTGTATTAGATTTTACGCTGTTTCAGAAATACATCTTTCCTCATTCTATCATTAAAGGTTCCTTGATGGACACGGAGGTGTAAGATCCTCCGTCCCCAAGCTGGAATGGTTAGCATCTCCTCTCTTCCTATTGCAAAAACTGTCCCCACGTCTCCTGCAATTAGACATTAGGATATATAAGGATATAATTCAAGAGATTATATCATTCTGCTCCTTTTTGCTTCCTTAAACATTCTTGATTACTAGTTTTAATTAATTTGTGTATCTATTCCTGGCTCCCTCCTTTCTTTTACACCCTCCTATAGAAGCAGTTGTTAAACTGTATCATTGTTATCTCAAAACCCTGTAATTTTGTAATCTTCTAGGTTTGTCAAAAAAGTATATATACTCAAATATAGCACAGAGTCAACCACCTTAGATTTCAGAAGGATGACCACCATTACACCGTTTATACCAACTGTTGTAGGTCTGATAAAATAAATGTCTGCTGGGAAGATGAAAGCCAGTGTTATGTAATACACAAACATATGCCTCTTATTTTTGGTCAACATCTTGCAAGATTAGGTAGTCTGATTTCATACCAGCTGCTTCCACTGGTGTCTCCTCTCACCTGCAGATGGGGCCAGGAAGGGTCTTGGCTGCATTTCAGCCAGATGGTGACTCTCCTTTGCAAAAACATACGTGCACCGGTGTGCCATGTTCAGCTGCCAGTTCTGGCCTCATCATAACAGTTCGTTCAGTGGAAATAAAGATTTCTAATCTGTAGGAAGGTATAGAGATACCCTGACAGGCTTTTAGAAAGAGGAAACTGAGGAAACATGAGGCAAGACTGGTCGTTCTGACTAGAGGGCTGAAACAGTTGGCATTTATTAAAGGAAATGTTTTAAAGGAAAAGTCAGAATTGGGTTATGTTAAACAAAATAAAAGGAGCAGAAATAATAGATAAGGCAAAACGGTCTGTGAGAGACTGAGTCTGCTGGATTACACTTGAGCGCACATTTGACAACCTGATGGAATTTTCGTGGTAAACTTTGGGGTGAAATATTCTCATTCTTCCTGGAATTATGAGGTATGATTCAACCAACAATAATAGCATGATGGTAGAATATAAAAGGAGATACTAAGAAAAGAGTTCTTTTCTTGAGACCAGAAGTTATGCAGCACTGAGGAAAATATTTAAGCAAGACAAACATAGTTGTGATGGGAAAAGGTCTTGGAAAGGAAAGTGGGAAGAGTAGGTGAGCCTGAGAACAGACATTTGGTGAACAAGAGTTGCTACTAGGATTAAATAATTATTAGACTGAAATTTGTGAGCTCCTATTCCTTCTGTTTGTATGAAAATAATCAAGTTCAGTCAATGTACAAATGCACAGTTATGCCTTACTAATTTTTACACATCTCCAAAATCAGAAACAATGTCTCTAAGTAATGTTGCAAAGAATTTCATATTGTTCAAAATGTTGCAAAGGTTTCATGTTTTTCACCTTTTTCTCCCCATAATGTTGGTACAGGAATGACATCCTGCACTCTTTAAATAGGGCATTAATCTATGGTCAATTCAAGATGAATGTTACATGCAGATGTGTGTATCTGATCAATCTTTGATTGATTATATTACTAGATTTCTTGCTAAAATGCAGAAAGGCTAAAATAACCCGTCAGGACTATCTGGTGGTAGGTACTTCACAAGGTAGTCAATGGGGCTGGGACGTGTGAGGAGGCAGCTGCTGACTGACATGCAAGTGACAGCAGGGAAGGTGTGCCGGGCAGTGTCAGCAAGACCAGAGGGAAACTGAGTGATGAAATCCAGAAAGACAAGGAAAGGTGATAGCTGATTGCTGTGTAAGCCTAACAGAGAGCTTTATATCAGGGTGGAAAAGCCACAGAAGAAAGTGCAGAGAGTGTCTTTTGGTTTTTCCCATCCTGCGCATGCAGTATACTACCAGTAGAAGGTGTTTCAAAATAGGTTAAATGTTCAGCAGCCTGACCTTGGGAAAGATAAAGAAGGTCCCTTGGGGGACATAAAGAAGGTCTCTTAAAACAAAGATGCCCGGAAAGTGATTTATTCTTAGTATAAAGGTTTGTGAAAAAGAAAATTCCCTGTTTCGTAAGTGACATGTTGATGCAGGGAGGGTCAGATGTGATCAAAATGAGTGTGGTGGGAAGGGGATCTGCTTCATGCAGTCACATCCAAGGAGTGTGCTGTCACTTCTTTTGAATTAAATTAACCTCAGCCTAAATTATGGAAAACAGTATGATGACAGCTAGACACATGGCCAGTATATGCTATGATCAGGCTCAGCTTGCGTTCAGAGAAATATGTGAAAAAAGTTGGAAAACAATCAGATTTTCTAAACACTAATTTCAGGAAGCTCACACACTAATCACCTCTTGCATCTACAATAGGACAGTGAAGCTGTCTGTGAGAAAAAAAAGAATTACTAGTCAGGGATTATAAAGGGACCAATCAGACTATGTAGTCAGACGTTTTATAAAATGCAGACCAAAATCTTGCCCAATATCAGGCCTAGCTTCCACTAACTTGTTTAGACAGAAATTATGCACTCCCCTTAAAAGAGGTGGTCCATGGCTGTAGAAAGCTTGGTCACATTAGTGACTGGGTATTCTGCAGACCCAAGATGAAAATCTGCATTGCATCCAAAAGGGGTTCTTCAGACTTGTTTTTTCTCTAATTTTCTTGTATGTGAGAGAAGAGTAAGAAGTCCAGATTATAAATTCAACACACTTGCTTCAAAATAAGGGAATATTCTCCTTCATTTGTCAGATAGTATTTTATCCTTTTGTACTTCAACACGTAACTTTTCAGGAAGAATATCAAATGCAATTTCTCTTTCCCTATCTTTTGCATGCAGTACCCTGTCAGTCTCAAGCTATGTCTAAGCTGTTTTGTTTGTATTATTTACTTTTCGTTTCAGGTATGAGCATCAGTTGGGACCAAAAACAGTTCCGTGAGAAATTCTTGTTTAGCTTCAGCTGAAGCTGCATAGACGTGCAGTCTTAGGACATAGCTCTACCACTAGCTCAAGTGTGGGTCAGTGGAAAGATGGTCAATGATTTCAGTAAGCCTTTCAACCAGACCTTCCATGGTATGAAATTATAGCTGGGATGTCATTGCATAACTGTTGGTGGAGGATTTCTGAAGACATTGCAAGTTTTGCCACTAAAACCCACATCCATTTGAAGACGTAATAAGAAATATGCTTTTGCTGAAATCAGGAACCTTCACTGAGGAACTGTTGAAACATTTACATTCAGTGATTCGTTAAACATAATAAAAGAAAAGGTACTAAATTAGAGTTTAGTTTATATGACTCAGAACTCCAGTTCCAAATACCTACATAAACTGATACCTCAAGCATCCATTCTGTTCTTTTAGAGCTTTTTGAAAGTGTTTAGTAAGCCATTATATAAAGATCTTGCTTTACTCTTTATATAAGAATCTTAAGTATTGAAAATGATGTAATACATTTCATAGTTTCAATATCAAATGATGATACTGAATATTTATTAAATGTTTGATCCTCATTATGCAGACTTTTTAAACATTTCTAATAATTTCAGACTATCTCAGACTACATCTGTTCTTTATTATATAGTCATAGTCTGTTCTTTATTATATAGTAAAACAGACAGAAAATGGAAAGATTTCCTATGAAATACTGAGTCTGTCTGGAGAAATCAGCCCTACTAAGAAAATGTTCTACATGCAGTATGATCAAGATACAATTTCTGATTGTCTCTGTTTTACCTTAAATTTCCATGATCTGATTAGGTACTTTTTTGGGGGGGGGCTTCAGTCTCTGAGGATTATGTATTATTTGACATATGAAAACTACTTTATGTTACAAATGTCTTGGGGACTGTGAGGTCAGATCATCCAAATAGACCAAAGAAAAAATTACTTTCCAGAAATTAGGTCCACTAAAACATAATTCTTACATAAATATATTTTTATAGAGGACAGATTAAAAAACTAGAAGACTTTTTGTGTAAGAAGACATGAAGTTAACTAAATAAATCGGTCTGTTTTGCTCCCTATGGTTTGGCCTAGATCTCCTCCTTGTGTTCAGAAAAATCTGTCCATGACTCAGTCCTTACAATCCCAAGTGTATGAAAAATTTTTTTCTTGTTGAGGGATGTGACATTCTTTGCAAAGTAGGACCAAATGCTGCAGATTCATCTGCTTAATGAGGACTGGCAATCTGAAGTGCATTTGAGAATGCCTCAAATGCCAGCGTATTTTAGAAATGTATTTTTGGTGCAATCTGAGGCGTGCTCGCCCTGTGTTTTGCTGTGCAATATTGGTAGTACGATGGCAACATGATGTGGTCTAGGTTAACGCTATACTTGGAATTTTTTTGGTTTGTTTTCCGCATTCCCTTGCTTCCTTCCTCAGTGAAGCTATTTCCTTCCAAACAGTGTTTAAATTGGTATAGACTAGCCAGAGCCCAGTCTGGGCTGGTTATCAGCAGGCCTCACAACTGGAACGAGTGTCTCTAGATTTCCTTATCCACCTCCCCAGCAGTTACTGTCATCAAAGCAACTGATCCTAGGACACAGATGAATAGCTGCTCTTAGAATAGAAATCTGCAGCAAGGTCAATGGTGTTCAAAACAATCCGACCGACAGCAGGAAATTCCCTCCAAGATTGCTAAATCTTGTTTACAAGAGATGTCTTTCTGCAGGATATACCCTACCCAGCGCTGTGCTGGGAATGCCACGTGACATAGCACATTTTCATGGGTAGTCTCAGAAAGCAGATAGGATGAAGCCCTGGCAAAATTCCCACTTCCTTCAGTGCAACAGGGTTTCAAACAAAATGTTTTATTAGAGAAAGGGCAGAAATTTTTTGGCGTCTAAAATCAGTGTTGTCAGGTGGTATCTAGGCTGGCACATGTGCAGAAGTAGAAGATGGCATACGGAGGTTCCCTTGCTGAGAATGGGTTGTAGATAAATAACTAAACTACCTTGGAATAATACTTCCCAGAGAAGGCTGAGTGAGGACTGGGACACTGGAACAGCCACATCCCACTATCAAATACTTTTGTTAGGAATGCTGACAAAGTGGCTAAAGATATGGGACAAACACACTTGGTGAATACTTCTGTCAAAGACCTTCAAGAGACAATTATATTTGGTCATCCTTATTTTACAAATAAAAAAAAGGTGCTAGACGACAAACGATTTCGCCATTATGTTTATCCACTATGTCCTAGATACTGGCAATAATTTTCTCAACTGGGAAAAATAACTGTAGTTAAAGAGACAGCGAATAAAGTAATTCTTTTATACATTCAGTATGTACAATCATACTTTGTCTTTCAAACCAAATCAATAGTTCTGAGTTCCCACAGCTCAAGTCCCCTACACATCTCAAATGTCTCCTACAGCTTCTCAAAAGCTGTTGAAATGCCTGGCTGAAAGCATTGACACACACTCTCCCTTTATAACTATCAACATACACTTTAGCAAGTTGTGAGTGCTTGTCACAACTTTCTCATTGCCTGACTTTTCAAAGTTTTGACTGTTTACATCCATTTAATGCAAGTATTAAGACTCTCGACATCAGTATGACAGGGTGGAGACTAGGTACCTTAATATCTCAAAGTGATAATGAAACATAATCAAATCCTTCTTTTCCGTAACAACCACATATCTTCAATACTTGGCTTATGCTCTTAGCAAGAGCCTGCAGGAGTTGATCCTGAGAGATACATACTTTGAGGTTCACCAGATCAAGGGAAGAGAGGACCACAGGTAATACATTGAAAAACTGACGCTTTTTCATGATCCCTTCTCAAAATGTTCACAGAATCCCCACATTCATAAATACATGACTTAGGACGCCCCTCAGATTCTGTTCTTGTTTTCCAGTTCTCTTAAGATTACAAGAAAATAAAGAAATCTCCAAGACAAAAGTGCCCAAGCTGTGGCCTAAGTACCAATACTGGAATGCAAGCTACTTTATGGCAATACCGCAATGCTACCCCGGAAAGCTGTGCCCCTCTTTTTGCACACTTGGCTCAGCAGTGCAGACCTAGAAACTTTACCAAAATCAGCTCTATGGCATTGGCATTCAGGAAGTCTTACTCTACCATGAACGTGGAGACCACCTTTTGTTTGGGATAGCAAAAGACATAAGGTAACATTCATAGATTGCAGACTACATCTAACAAAGGTGTCATGAGTTTCCAAAGGTCAGCCAGACTTCACCTTTGCTTTCTTGTGTATGATTATGTTGCTATCCAAGACAGACTGCTAACCTGTCATGGGGATGAATACCACAAATCGAGTGAAAACCAATGACATGAAAATGTCATGAAAATAGTATCTTGCTATTTGTTAGTCTGCCCTAAGTGCAAAATATCCATTAGCACCACCATTTACACTTAAATGAGCATGATGAGTTCTGAAAAGTGGATTACAGAAATATTATGGATTTAAAGTAGTATTCGTGATATAGCTGAAAATAAATGACTCATTTTATTGGGTGATATATATTGTTAAATGTGTACTTTCAAAACATAGATGACTACTTTACTTTGTCTTATACTTTCAGGTTCTCTCTTACTTCTGTGACAAATTTGAATGCACTGTTTTTGAGCATCCTTAGACATGTAGGGTATGTTCAAATTTATTTGTGTGATAAGCTTTGTGCTTGTAAGACACTACCTTAAATTCTATATTCAGACTCACACAGCCCACCCCCTTCTGGACTCATCAAGAGACAAGAGTGTAAAATGAAGTGCAGTTAAAATTACTACTTGCATAATTTAAGTTTACATACTTGTTACCATCAATACTTCTTTCATACTGTGAAGATTAAATCTTGTAAGAGCTACTACAGTTTTCCGTTAAGATGGTCTTTGGCTGTCATTTCTGTCTTCAGAAGGAAAATTCAGCTTTATACACACACATTATCTCTGCTGCCTAAAGTTAGCATTAGTCAAACAACTGTACAGTATTCTTTTTTAAACTAATAAGAAATGAATGTGTTAACAAAGGAAGGCTAAATAAACAAACACATTTCCTTGAACATTTTTATAATTGTTTATGCTATTTCTCATTTGCACTTAGAGCATAGGTTATGCAGCATTTGCTATTGGTTTAAAGCCCTGGTCAACTTGCCTTGCTGACATTGTAACTGAATTGGATGACCTAACCTTCATAAATAAGAATGAATAAGGATATCACTCAAACAAGGATAGGGTGGAGAGCACTTTGAGGAGTGATATGGACAAGAGGAAACAAGGAGACCTATTTAAAGTCACTGCTTGTCCTCTTTAGCTGAAGAAATATGTTAGGTTACAAATAGAAACACTAGAATTAAAATTATCTGTTTTCCTTCCTGAGCAGAAAGAAGGTTTTCTTGACGTGTGTTACATGAGAGATTTATTTTTCTCAAATTGTTCACATTTCTCCTGCATTGTCACAAGTAAAAAAAAGTCTTTTTTTGTGAGTACTGCAACCACTCAGACATAAATACACTGCAGAGCTTGATCATGGAGTCCTTAAGAGGACTCGACTCAGGGATTTGTAGTATTTCATCATCCTGTAGATACTGTTTCACCTATCTGTCAAAGCAAGAGAAAGGAGTCAACTGGAGTCAAATGGACGTTGAGTCATACCAACATCAGGCACTGAGACCGTCTTTCATCACACGTGTGCAGTACTATGCAAAAATACGTGGCATTTTTCATTTTATTTGATCAGCTTCCTCAGTGCTGCATGCCAGATGGAGGGAGAGGGAACCATTTAAAGGGCTCCTGTTATTGTTCTCTCAGACAAAATTTTTTGCCAAGTGCATTACTGCATTATCCTTTCTCTCATTTTTTTGTCACTGTTCATCACAATTACTGTTCATCACAATCAGATTAGTGTCTTACAGTTTTGATGGGCTGCTTAGCCACATGCATATAGCTGCTTTCAGTACTAAGACATTCACCCACAAAGAAGCTTCTAGTACATTTTCTAATTACCAGTCTGGTACTGTGTGACAGTCTGTGCTTATGCAATATGGGTAATATTCCATAAGAATTATCTACTGCAAAATCTTTTGTGGTAAAATATACAGAAAAGAGTAAGAATGGTGTTGGGTAGACAGTTTTTTAATTTGATAGTGTAAAGTTTTTCCTATTTGATAAAAAGTAGGAAAAAGGCATTTCTTAGAGATTTCTTAGAGGAAATCAATGAGATTTTTGCCAAGTAATACTTAAGTCTTCAAATTTGGTCTCAGCTAAATGAGATCTTATGAAATGGTGATTTTATTTAGGTTTTCTTTAACTATGCAAAGGTTACACCATTACTTACGATTTCTGTCTCTTTTTCAAAAGCAATAGCACACATACTGTTATAATAGCAGATCCAGTCCCTGGGCTTGTTTGCAGATGGATATAGTTGCAAAAAATACCAGCTTTTGGTGTTATTTTGAAGGCGAGTTAACTCCAGCACAGTGCTGTCTAATCTTTTTATTTACATCTAGTATAGCCAGATGAGGAGCATCCCATCTCTCAACACCCTCGTTAAACTTGGACACAGCTTCTATCAATCAGACCAGTAACTTCATGTTAAAACGCTTAAATATTTTTAGAAAAAGACGGGTTGAAAACTGAAGTCAGCATATATTAGAAAAACAGTAATAGCAAAAAGCTTTGTTGTTGTCAACCAGCAAGCTTAACCACACAGCTGATATAACGAAAACAGATGTGCAGACACTACTGAAGGAAGTGGGGCACCTTTGATCTGCTGCCTTCTGCTGCTCACTCACAAATGACAGTTGCTTCCATTAATGAGGCTTTTCTAGTTTATTAGGTTCACTGATTTCATGTGCCCAGAGCAGGAGGGAAATTGCACCACTCTCTAAGAAACCACTTTGATATCTTGTAAATACAGAGCTATAAAGCACTCAATGTCACTTGTGGCCATAAGTGGGATATCTTTGTAAACAGTTGGTAAGATTGCTTGATGATATTTAAAGAGTGTGAATGGTGAGAAGGACAGAGGTAATGCATTGTTAGATGAGCCGATACTTGCTTATCTTTAAGGAATGGATTCAGGTGAGAGAAGAAAGAAATCATTCTGCAGAATGAATCAGAATTTCTCAGGATCATTTTTGCAGAAAAATAAAGTCTACCCAAGTTAATGTAGTTTCTGGCATACTGAGAAATACTTAAACAAATCTGAACAGATGGCTAAATAAACTAATGATGTCTTATTTGCATAAGTCAAGGGGGTCCTATTTACTGCTGTTGCACTTATCAGCATAGTATATTGCATGTATTTAGCTCACCTATTTATATGGTTTGATGAGAGCTGTACTGACCACATGCAGTGTCTGACATTCATGGCAGTCCTGATGTGCATACAAATTACATTCTGAAGACAGAGTGCCTAAATCCTGCTAATTTTAAAGTTCAGAATATTAAAGAGGCTTGCAGAGCTTTAAAGGTCATTCTCTCACAAGAGCTATTTACTGTAGCAGCTGTTAAGAATCTGCGAACGGTCATGCCAAAGACAGGTAAAATAAGATTCATCCATATTGCTGTTTGTCTATTTTACTAGCTGTTGCTGAAATACTAGATTATTTAGATTCTCAGTTTTATTGCTATTTTACAAGACTTTACAGAAAGTAGTAAGTTAGATAGTGAGCTCCTTTTGTTCTCCAGCGAATGTCAATGCTGCATCATTTATGTCCGACTGCTTTGTGTTCATGTGTATGCCATTTTGAGCTTCTTTCTTTAATTTCCCTTTTTACCCTTAATTTACAAAACCGTTTACTGAATACATATGTCTTAGCACAGCATATTTTTTTTTTTTTTCCTATAGTGACATTTCAATTTACTACAATTTATTTAACACTATAGTCATACTTAAAACATGCCTCCAGTTCAAACTAAGCTACAAGTAGCAAAGGGGCTATATAACTCAGAAACCAGACCCTGATTCACCTGGAAGTTTAGTGTTTTGCAACATAATGGAACTACATTTTGACTATAAAACCTGATTTTGAGCCCTGCTCTTTTTTTTTTTTTTTAAATGCAAAACTATTTCCCACCTTTAATTTTTCACACCCAGTGGAGTGTGGGTGCACTCACTTGCGTCTGAGAAATTCAGTGGTAAACCCATCTGCTCATGCTGAGTTGGGGGGAAAAACAGAAATCCCACCTTCACACTTGCCTGCTTTTAGGTCAAGAGACCAGAGTTTCATTTGCCTGGCCTCACAGGGAGAGGAGAAAGGCAAGGCTGAAGCGTGCTCGCTGCCAGCTGAGCGCATCCATGACCGGCTGCGGAGGTTCAGCATTTCTATTCTCTTCTTGCAAGGAGCCACCCTGCCCAGAACACTGTGGCTGTGGCTGGCAACACGCCTCCAGCCACTGCCACTGCTGCGGTACAGTGCTCATCCTCACCTTGGGCAAAGAGAAGGATGGTTTCTAAAGCTGCATGGAATTTCATGGCTATTTGTACCATCACATTTAATTTAACGGGGCTCCAAAGGAGCAGAGCATTACCAAGGCACTCTTAAAAGGGTTGAAATGTGAGCGAGAATAATGTTTGAAGCCTTTTTCTATCACGCACACAAATACATATATCACATGAAAAATGCTTCCAAATTAATTTGTGTAGCTGCTAGTAACTACAGGATGGAATTATGGAGAAGCATTATAGAGAAGAAACTTTCCTGTACCCTGACCTCAGATGGTGAGATCTCTGCAGCACTGCTGTACTCATACCCTGCCCACCTCCACTGGGAGCTGATTGAGCCGGAGGAATTTTTATGGGATGATGTTACCACATATGCATGTTGCAGGGAGAGCATTAGGAAAGGAGATCCTGCTGTCCTACCTGAACAGCATGGCATTCGCAAGTAACTTTTCCGGAAAGGACATTCTTCTGGTAGATTTAGGAGGTCAAAACTGCTGGATGTGCAGATTTTTCTTCTTTGCCTGTCCTTGGACAGCTGCATTTCAAAGTTGGAACTGGTCTAATTCTGATCTCTTTCTTGCAACACATGGTACAGTATAAAAGATTTCTCCTATTCAGAAAAAAAGTCAGGTTTTCTCACTGTTCTGAATCCTCTGTCCTCAAGCAAAACTTCACCTATAGCCCCATCACCGTATGCAGAGATGTATTAGTTAGATGGTGCTCAGCACCTGTTCCAGGCATTGCATGGACACATGGTTGTTGTCTATCCTTGTCTTGAACAATTTTGTACCTAATATTGTGAACTGGCCCCTGGCAGAAAACTGAAATGACGGGAATGAAATGGTATGAGGCACTGAAGACAAAGGAAGAACTGGAGTGAATGATCTTAAATAAAGGGGGCAGAGAAGAGTTAAATCCCTGTGGAGATTTCCCCAGGTGGTAGATACTGAAACCTCATGTTTGAAATTACATCTTGCTGTGGTAGCTCCAAAGAAATGAAACCAGATGTGCTCATCATTACCCATCAGGCCACCATGGCAAGCTAATTTTGCCAAATAGCCCAAATATACACAAAGCTGTAATGACCTTTAATTCCTAACAGCTTCAGTAGATCTTATTAAAAGCAGTGGTGGGCTCAGGGATCAGAAACTACTGGTTTCAACTTTCAAATGGGCTGTCTGAGGACGCTAACCCCAGTGACATACAATATAAGATGTCTTATGAGAAAAAGAAGTATTATAAATACTACTAATTAAAATATGGAATAAGAATATGGACTCATGAAAGAAGTAAAACAAGTTTCTTGGCAATCGTTTTTGCTTTTTGCAGTCTGAGAAAAAAATAAAGAGAGGATATTGTTGTTATTTCTGTTCTTAAACACATAGATCTGATGGGATGATAGTGAGAACAATACAGGAATTCAGATAGTGGGATACTGGGAAAGGAGTTAGGTTTTATGGTCACCCATAAATGCTGCCATGGCAGTTAAGTGCAAGGGTACAAGTTACAAGCTTTTCTATGTAGGCTTGCTAAATTATTTGTGCTTCTCATGGGAGTTGGAAAGATGGAGAAATGTGTACTATCTTTTTATTGATCTTTGAAATCTCATCAAAATACCTATCTTCAACTTGTTCATATTCTGTTGGACTACATTCTTTCCTTAGTGAAGTTATTGTTGCTTTCACATCAGCAAAATTCCTTGCTCCTTGTAAGACATAAGCTATTTTAATTCTCTGCAATGAAAAAGTATTTCCATTTGAGATCATCTAACTTTATTGCTTCACATCCAACAGCCTATTACAAGACACTTACAAAGCTTCCCAAACTAAGTTCAAGTTAGCAATATCTACTATTCAATCAACAAAACAACGTTTCATTTCTAATCTAATCTCTTATTTTTTTTTCTGTTTTCACTCAATGTCCATTCTTTCAACTGTTCTGCATCTCTGTCCAGTTAAGAAAAAATCTCCAGAGGATTGTACCATAGATATACCCTGGTCAGCTTCAGTAAGGTTGAAATACCATGGAACATAACCATGCATATACCTCACTGCACTTCTACGTTTCTAGCAGGTACAGAAAGAGGTTTCTTTTGCAATGATACAAAGTGAACATATGTAATATTTTACCATGTTGGGTTGCAGACCAAACCCTTAAAGCCTATAGATGACAACATATGTCCATAAGAAAAGGAACAGATTTTACCAAGTACTTTCAAAGAACAGACTCAAATTGAAAAGTGGCTTCAAGTTCTCTTAAAAGCTGCCATGGCTGGGAAATAAGCCAAGGAATCTGTGTTTCTATAATACTTGTGCTGATGCCAGTGATAAATATTTGTGCAGTCATTTTCCCTCCTGCTTGAAGTATCTGAGTGCTTGCTTGAGGGTCCTAACACACCACAGACAATTTTATCTTCCAGTGAACAAAAGACTCACAATTAAATTATAGAAGCTATTACCAGAGTATGAAAATTCAAAAACAGATATCTGAACTCTTTAAATTAAAATAAAATAAATAGCTTTCTCAAATCATGTGCAAGTTATTGTGTGACATTTTATGGCATTTAGAATGTAGAAGGTTAGAGCTGTTGATCAGAATAATCTTTTTGGCTTAGAAGAGGACCCATGGCTATTCCATGCGAAAAGATGGAACTCACAATCCACCAACAAAGAGCTCTCAGGGGACTCTGGACTGACCCCAGAATTAGATCTAAAGGTAAGGGAGAATCATTAGTAGAGAACCTTAAAAATTCTGACTACAGGGTTATTTTTGCTTAAGAATGCTTATCTCATTCACTTTGCCCTCTTATAGAAATCCAAAAGGCCAATCAACATGGCAAGTCTTACATATACCTGCGTATGCATGTACTGTATATACTAATATATACTAGACTGAAAAAATCACATGGAAACATCATCTTTCTTTTTCTTCGTTGATACAACTGCGAAAAGAACTTTAATTCTGGCTAAAAGATTGAACGTCAGGATTTTATCAATAGTGTAAGTCTCATTAGGTTCTTAGGTTTCTAAAATATGTGGTGCGCAGAAGACTATGGTCAGCACTTTTGTATTAAAGCGCTGGAATTGTGAATACGTCCATTCAGCACATTCTTAGAGCAGAAAAACAAACAAATTCATCAACATAAATGTCCGATTGCAATCCGGTTTCTCTTGGTTCTGCACAATGAGAGATTTTTAGGCAGTACCTTCTCATGTCAGGAACAAGATTAGAGTTTTTCTTCTTCAGATGCGTTATACGGATCTCTCTCTCATTGGTTAAAAGCAGCAGGAGACAAAATCAATGTTCTGCTTGACTTATGCAACTGTCCTCAAAATTTCTATCCAAGGTTTCTTTGCCTTTTAAAACTGACCAAACTTTTGTTTCAGTCTGATCTCTCTTTCTTCCAGCAAGATCACTCAAAATTTTCTTGTTTGGTTTGGTTTTTTTTTTTCAAATTACTGATTAGTTATTAACAACCTAATTGAGAGTAAGGCAAACCTCTCTTTACCAGGCTTCTCAGGAAAGTTCTTTTCATTTGCAATGAAAATCTTTATGCTTTCTCATTAGTTTAGTACATGGCTGTGTATGGCAGCACTCCCTGAAGTCCCTCTCTATGTAGCGTTCAACAAAACTCAGAAATATCTGCTGAGCTACCAATCAGCAGGAACATCACGGCAGATGAATCTCACATGCTTGAAGCTTTAATTTGCCATCTTTAAGTGAAAGTGCTCAGGGTGAGCAGAAGGAGGCATGGTGAGAGCTAGTATATCAAGGCAAACACCCCACACCAGGAAGCTGCCTACCTTTCTAAGGGCAAAACAGAGATGTTTGACAAGTGACAGATATGGAGAGAAAACAAAAGATTGAGGCCAAGCTTCTTTTGCAGCAGCCTTCTGGGAACACTTCACAGCCATGTCTCTGTCCCCTCAACTCTGAACTCTGCAAAGATGTGCAAATGACATTGCAAAGCACAAGTGCAGATAAGAAGAGAAGTTATACGAAAATCATGGCTGGAAGAAAGCTGCTTACCACCTAGCCTTTTGAAGGGAAACTTTCTCATGTATTTCAAGGATTCAGCTGCCTTGAAGAATATCAAATTAATGAACCAAGTAAAAGAAAACAAGAGCATCTCGTACATTTGCTATTATATAAAGTATACACCAGACAACACAAATTTCCATTTTCCTCAGTCTTAGGGACCAGAGCCACTTTAATGCTTTGAGATTTTCTGCCGTGACTGGCAGCGACAGGCAAAGGAACGTGCCAAACCCCTTTTGTCTGTGGCTCACCAGGGCAGGCCAGTTGTTACTTCAGCTTGGGTGGCAGAGACTTTGCTACTGTAGGATGGCTGCCAAAATATAGCTTCACCATCAAGTAGCAAGAGTAACATGGCAGCAACTCTGAAAGGATGCTGCAAAATTTGAACATGAGCTTCTGAGAATACTGACAGAGACTAAAAGGCTTCTGGAACATCAAAAGAGAGAAAGAGACAATTAATCTAAAGCTGAACATAGTCTTGTATTGGTTCTGTCTGATCTCTCTGCCAAATTAAGTTGCATTGGTACACAATAGAGACCCGAAAATTTGAAATTGAAAGCACAAGAGAAAAGCAGAATGCAGATTTTCCCTTGTCCCTATGCCTTTTCAACAATTGGTTTTCTATTGGGCTAGTTGCCCTAGAGAAATGTAAAACTCTTATCCCTATTTGCCAGAAACTGCAAACCATAAACCACTCCAGCAGAGTATAATCCAAAAGCTATAGTCATGGATGGGCTCTATGCTATTAGCACATAAGAGAACATGAGAAATTAAAGATGCAACTAAAATCAAATCACATGAGAGGCGGGGAGTGAAGAAGTAGGATGAAGTCACAAAATCATACCTTGCAATCTCTATGCACAACTGGTCACAAATTTTTAACATATTACACTGAAAATTCCTTCTCAGATCTTACTACCCACTTGTGCTACACTTGTACTTCATTCTGCTGTCCAAGTAACTGACTGGCTAGCTGCTATCCATTTCTTATTTTGTTTGTTCTTTTTTGTGTGTTTGATTTACCCCTTGGAAGTAGAATCTGCCTAAACATTCCTCTCCTATTATTTTTATTAGCTCCCTCTGTATAAGATTAACATAGATATGTGCACATTGAGCACCCTCAGACAAACACATCCATAACTCCAAAAATAAACTATACTGCTAATTGACCTTCTCACAGTCTGGAAATACTGATACCAACGAGCAATTTCTAGTACAGTGAGATATTTCCTGCACTGGGAGGATTTGGCCCCTTTTCTTCTCTCCCCTATTCCTCCACAGAGCAGGAGGTGAGCTGAGCAACACAGCTCAGTGGACTGATAAATTCTCTGCCTGTGCTGGTCTGAGTGACCGCTGCATTTTTTGGGGGTACATAATAAATATATTCATATGGCTTCTGAATTTATCTCCTCCCACTGAGCACCAACAGCGATTTTTTTACAGATTATAATCTCTTCAAAATGGGACTTTCTTGACCTCAGTTTCTTACACAGTACTAAGGATGCTGCAATGTTTAGTGAATAGTAGTATCAATCAATCAATGTGCTCTGATGTTTTTCTTTTACCCCTTTCCCCAAATTTAACTACATAGCTACATAAAATGCAAAATACAAGTTTAGACAGTTTTTGAAAATCCACTTCAGCCTCTTAATGCAAGGGAAGCTGTTCTGCCAGCACTAATTCTATTTTCAGTGGGAAAAAACTGAAGGAACTAGCCTTTGGAAATGGTTGAAATTCTTGTAAGTGGAATTCTATCATATAAAATTAGCGAACATATAAACCATTTATTGCCACAGAGATACTATGCAGCTGCTTGGATCTGTATTTCTTTTTCATACTCCGTTTATTGCCAACATCTTCCTTAAAAGAAGTATTCATCTAGTTCCTAATGTGTAGCCTGCAATATAACTGGACTCCCTCCTGTGTCTGCTGCAATAGTAGCATTCCCTCAGAGTAATAAATATTCTCTATATGGCAATTAGTTTTAGGCATGATTGTAAATGCAAAGTTCAGGAGGTTGCCATTAATATTATCTTACGTCCTTATTTCCTGTTGTCTTCATAGCTTAACATGTTTACTCTTAAATTAGAATGTGATTAGCAAATCATATAGCTCATTTTTTACTGAAAATAGCAGCTCGGCGAAATGTTTCCTATCATCTGGGGCTGACCTTCCCACAGGCTGCATATCCTGGAACAGCACATTGTAATAAGAGAAATCAGCTATTTTGGATCAAGGCCAAACACTAATTTCATTTCTCTGGCTCCCCCTCTCCTTTCCAGCTCTTCTCCCCATCTCCCCAGTAACACTCATATATGTGAGTTGGAGTTAAGAAGTTGCAGTTGGTAAACAAAACAAAGCAAAACTGCTAAGAAGTTAATGAAAACATCAGTAAGTCATAGCATCTGGATCTCATCATCCACCTCTGACGTAAGGAAGATGTCCAGATGTTAGCAGAACTGCAGCAGTTGAAATATTTTGTGAGCAAGGCTCCTTCCAAACAATCAGACGCAAAGCAGTTCAGCATTTTCAGCAGTTTTTAGGAATGTTTCAAATATATAATGGTCTTTCAGATGTGCGAAAGATTATACAGTCCAGGGAGCTGGGTCTGGGAATCGGGAGCCCCTGCTTTTGGGAAATGCATATGAATGTTCAAAGAGCACAAGAATATGAGGCCTCCTGGCTGCCTGTCATAAGGAGAGACTTCTAGCAGAGAGACAATGCTCATCTTGTGGTCTCCAGCATTTAAAACTAGAGCTTAACAGTATCTACAGTGATGAATTATGAAACTGGGCCCAGGGAGAGCAGACCGTAATTTTCATCTTTCCCACTCATTTTTAATCCCCGTCTGACAACCTGTACCACATACAAGCCTCGCATGCTGAAAAGGATAAATGGTGAGGCTGGTTTCCTAACAGGTGGTTGCCAGGTGTATTGTTTTGTTCCTTCCCCTTGTCTCCAAGCTGCTTGATGGAACGGCGATGTTTTTCCTGTCCGGGTGCTCGTTCTCCATTTGCGGAGCGAACATGACTGCTCAGTTCCTCTCAGACATGTTTTGCGGCTGCTCCGGGTGCTCTCCCTCCCTCCTTGGCCCATGCTCACACAGAATCAGTTTGGAGTCCCCAGGAAAGCAGCAAAGCTATTTCTAAAAGTTCCTAATTGCTGAAGTTCCCTGGGACTGATTTCCCACATCCCTAAAATCCCAGGCAGAGGACAGGACATGGGGTTGTTGGCTGTTTGCTGCAGCCCTAGAATTGGCTACAATGGCTGTGGAAAACCAGAATGCTGAAAAAAGGGTGTATTTCCATAATCCCCTCCAGCTGTTGTAACTTGAATGCATGAGGATTTTGTAGCAACCACTTCCATAATATGCTTAGCATACTATGCACTTCTTATTGTAAACTTGGACAAAATAGTGCCATTGTTGTAGCCCAATTACAGAAATGACGGTGGAGGTCCATGAAATAAATGTTTTAAAATTTCACTCATGGAGGAAAATGTGAAAGTCATAAATAAAACTCTCCAATTGTTCCGTCCCCCGACACTGTAATTTAGCTCTGCTTTGGGAAAATACCCATTACAAATACCCAAGGTGACAGAGTATGTGCACCTCTACTGGTATCAGGCTTCAAATTAGAAGCACGAGGGTGTTGGAAACAAGACATTCCAGCAGCTGAAAATAAACAACACCAGAATCTTGCTACAGGCAGCTACAACCTTCTGGCACTTGTCTACGTTTTCATATGGAGAGTGAGAAATTAAAAAATAGAACATGGAATAAGAACCTAATGATGCATTTAATTCCAAATGCCATTTTGAATGAGGATTTTGACTGAAGGACTTCGCCTTAAATTAATTCCATTCATTCCACAATAAAAGTACCAGTGCTAAAAAAGTCACATAATACTTTCTATATCTTATTGGAAATTTAGGGTGGCAATATTTTCAAAAAATAGACAGGCATATGCTGTGTATGGAATGTAGTATTTCTGATTGCATTTGTTGTCTGAATTTGAAAGATGTGAAGAATTATAAATCACATGACTGAAACTGATATTTTCTCCCCAAATTGCTTACACTACAAGCTTGTTTACTCATCACATGGATAACAACAAAGATCTTGAGCATTTTCAAAGGTAGGAAACTTTAAGATGATAAAGATATTTAACCATTCCACCAAAATAAATTATTAATATGTTTTGCACTGGATATGCTATACTGTTTTTATTATACAAATAGCTTCTATTGTTATCAGACAGTTATTGTTTACTGTTTTCCTGTTTCTTTTCCATAAATTACAGTCTATGTACAAGTACATATCAAATCAATACCTGATCATTCTCTACCTCATGACAAGTGGCTATTTTTAATATTTATATAATAGCCTGAGTAAAGCACCAAACCTATAGAAGGCTGTCTCCAGATCGGGGGTCAGTAATTTCCTAAAAATGCTGATGTAGCTGAACATTGATATATCTAAAGCTATATATCAAGTGGTCTCCGGTTCTGCAACACATCCATTTTCTAAAACCTTATTTCACCTACACACACTGTAAATCTTTCTCTTATCTCAGAACAAAGCAAACGGTTAAAGCAGTAATTTCTTTTCTGCGTGAGAATAAATTTTAGGGACAGGTAAAATGTAATGCAAAACACCTTACCTTAACCTGGGGCTTTAAAAATTTTCCCAAGGGTGTAAATTCCTTTCTTTACTTCCTTTATTTCCTATAGATAGCTAAATGTGTGCCTGGAAGTATAAGCAATAGCTGGGAATTATTTAAGAATTAGTAAATCCTATACTCACAGATTTTGCAATCCATAAAAAGGCACGCTTTAATGCACCAGAGTTAAGGGGAAAGTAAAAGAGAAAACAGCAATTATAAACCCAATGAGAATATAGGGATGCTGATAATGGAGAACAAAGTAGCCATCAGCAAGAGCAGATAGCATGTCGCAGATGCTCCCAGTGTTCCTAGAGGAGTATTGCAAAGATTGACATGGCCAGTAGTAGAAAAACTTAAATAGTGATATAATTCTAGCTAATCATCATAAATTAAAAAGCAAAAGGTCTACTCAAAGGGGCCTGCAAAGAAACTCTTCATAAGTAGGTTCAAAATTAACCCAGCCTTTCTTAAAAACATGAAAACTAGATGAAAGCTGACTGATAGTCTTCTGAAATGAAGCTAAATGGAAAAGAATTGTCTGATGGAATTACTTTTTCTGCAGTCCCAGAGTTCTCTCTGTGGCTACATCTTTAACAATAACTTACAAGGACATATAGAATCTTTCCAGATGATTCAAACACTAGCAAAGTAGGCATAATGAGAAGTGTTCTGTAACGGATCTTTGCAAATGAGTAATTTTTAATTTCTTTGGCAATTAACAGAAAACAAAACCAAGAAAAACAAGGGTGGCAAAAGCTCACTTTGTTTTTAGTGAGCCAAGAAGCACAAAATGAATTTAATTTTGGGGTAAATTAAATATTGTGATGTTTTAGTGAACTTTCATTAATAAAAAAATTGACATAATTGAAAATGATAAATGTTAATTAGGTAAATGTATAATATAACTTCAAATTGAAAAGTTGAAGGTTTGTTTTTAAAATACCAAATAAGTAATGTTTTTCCCAAACTTTCTATGACTAAGCCACTGCAGGAAAACTAGCAGTAATTCACCAAACCTAGACTACCTACACGTTCTTTTTTTTTTGTCTATAATACCAGATACTGCAGAAGACAATTTAGCTTTTTCATAATAAAAAAAAAAATCAATTGAAAAAAGAGGTATATGAGTAGTCAGTTGTACTCAGTGTCTGACCATGTTTTCTAAAAAATGCTGGAGAAAATAAGAAAGCCAGGATCTTTTAATCATGTCATACAGTGGGCATAATGGGTCTTAGTACAATGCAGATAAATGCCAAACTGGGTCAATCTACAGTTTGTCATGCAGATAATTCAGCCAACAGTGGAGGCACTAGAAGAAATATGTCTACAATGTCTTGAGGATATGCACGTTTCAGAGCCAAGAACGATGCCTGCATGCTCTGGGGGAGCTCACTTTGTGCTTCTGCCTTTCTTGTGCAAAAAATCCTGGTCTCAGTTGGGAGGTCTGTCCACTGAAGAAGCCAGGATGTGCTTCTCTTCCCAGCTGAGGATGTGGCCTGACATCAGTAATGGGAACAAAGTGGGAATTCCCAAGGAAATGTTTCTATTTCTCATTAATGTAGTAACACGAAAAGTTATAATTTTCGTATTGCCCATTTATGGAATCTGGCAACTTGAGTCTCATTCTCTTCTCTTATTCTTTGCCGTTCATTCCATTGCCCCAGATTGTATCCCATCTCTACTGGGCTTGTTTGATGTCCCAGCAATTGAAAATGCTTCCATTGTGTTTAGTGATTTATTTAGCGATTCATTTTCCACATTTTGAGATCACCAGACATGACTATAAACATGTGTCTAGATTTTCTTTGCCTGTGTAAACTCAGAAAGAGAAGAAAAGACACCGAGTGGAAAACCATGAGCTGTGCTGCCATCAGAAGTAGATTGGCCATGATGTGACTACACCGAGCTGCAACTCACTGCTCCTCAGGACAGGAACTGTATAAATATATACCTTATTTATACAATATACCATATTTATATGATAATAAAATCCCATAATATGGTATAATATTATATATGTTGTACCATATCTATACAAGCGTGCCTGGCCCCAGCTGGTTGGACCACAGGCCATTCTGCCATGTGATGAGACGGCACATGCAGTAACTCAGCCCTGGTGTTAGGGTTCAAAAGCGAGGTGAGGGTGCTGCTCTGCGGTACTCCATGGTGGCCACAGTAGGATGGCATGCACAAGTGATCCGAGAGCACAGTCCGTATTCATTTGCATCCCTTTACTACTCCTGCTCAAAATCATAGCATCTTTAGCTACAACCTTTTAGTTCCATGTAATTTTAATAGCATTTTAAATACTTTTGATACTTTTTGTCCAAGACTAACACTACCTTTCTTTTGTGTCATTAAGACTACATGATCTAATGGAAAAGGCGTTTTCCATGATATTTTCCCAGGGTATTTATAGGAGGTAGATAGTACTGTCTGTTTGATGATCATCTCAGATTATATTGCATGAATTGCTATTTCTGTGTGCAGGCTAGCAGGTTTTTTTTTTAAAGGCAAAACTTTTTGATTACTTTTTCTTGGATATGCCTCAGAGAATGCATATTCCACATTTTCTTCTTTCTTTTGCAAATATCGTGTGCTTTTTTAAAGGTGTGTCCTGATAACACAAATCGCTGATCTAAGTGGATTTCTTATTTCAGTGTCATGACCCTTTTTTAGGCAGTCAGCAGTTTAAACTGCTGATATTCCGGAGAACAAACAGAACAGCAACACAACTTGTTGCTGTTTTGTTTATCTTCCTGAATCTCTGTTATTCAAGACGTATTTTCATGAATACACCCTGATATCTCTACTCCGTATTCCACTGTTTATTGGTGGTTTAACCTGATCATTTTCTGACTTCATGACTGACAGCAACCCAAATATACTAGCGAACTGACAAGCCTACATCACCAGCACAGCCTGGAAAATGGAACTGTCACTGCTTTTAAGGGTCCTCTAACATCTAAGTCTTGTATTGATAAAAACTGTGACGGCTCATAACCATCTGCCAAGTAGAATAAAAACATGCCGACCCTTATCAGCGCAGCTAAAGAGGCTAAAGGGTTCACGTTCACTCCTCATTTCTCGGAATGTGTCAGGGTCTCAAGAAATATAATTAGCAGTTGTCTATCCCCCAAGTATTTGACAATCATACACAAGGTTAAATATATGTTTATCAAGGCCTTTACGTATCCTGATAAAACTTGCATATTTTCATATGTAGGTCACATACAGAAGGCATAAATTACATGTCATTATATGCTTTCCTATGTGAACTGATGAGAGGAAAAGAGTTTTACAGAAGGCAGTTGGTAGTAGTTGTCTGACGTGGACACAGGCCAGGGGTACTTGGAGCCTGTTGATGCAAATGCCATTCTGAACCTCACTGTAAATTAAAAGGCTTGCTTCAAAGCATTCACATAAACATCTCTAGCAGGTGGAATGGAAATGAATGCCAGGGTAAACAAGTGTCCAGCTGACCAGGCATCAGGCAGATTAAACAAAGGCTGACTTGGCTCCACCAGCTTCCCTTTTATAGATTTGTGTAATGTCCTTGCCTTTTTACTCAGAATTTTTTCCCTCTCAGTGCTTCTTCCAGTGGAGTTTCAGCAACATCCCAAACAACAGGACTCGTGTTGTGGTTGCTCCTCCATGCCCTGCAGTCTTTAAGCTACCAAGGAAGTCCAGTTTTTTAACAAACCTTGGAAAAATGAAAAGGACTATCCACCCAGTTCCCTTTGCCACAGAAGAGAGCTTAATGTCCCTCACTTTCACAGCACCACCATGTTTGTGACTAACCACTGAGCACTAGAGTAACTCTAATGTCCCCATCTCCCGTGACCATGGGGCTTTACTGTAAAACAGTGGTAAAGCTGAGGTCCTCTGCCCAGGAAACTCACTGTTCTTTGCCATCTATGGGAACAGGCACAGAATTTATCCAGCCACTAACACAATGGGCAGGACAAGGTTTTTATGAGTTGCTCTAATTTAAAGCAGGTTTCTGTCCCTGTGTTTCTTCTGGGCCATGGTCACTCACTGCCTGATTACCTGATGTAATCAGTTTTGGAATCAGCACGCCATCCCCAATGTCTGTTATGCACTTAGCTGCTCTTATTTCTCCAAAACATTAGTGCAGGAGAGTGATGTAAAAGTTCAGTTTACATTAGTGAGCCATACCGTCTGCCTCTTGGTCATCTCATCCTTGATCTTATCATTATTCACATTTGTCCTCCCTCCTCCCTCTCCCCCCATCCCCGGATAACCGCCCCCACTGTAAGTATACAAACAAAACCCCAGTGATCCCTCTGGCAGGTCACACCCATTCTGCATTTCTGCTGCCTCGTCCCGAACCTCTAAACGCTGCAATAATAGAAGTAACAACCCCAACAGGGTGAATGAGAACCATTCAGTCTAATAGACAGACAATAACAGAAGAGGAAAATGAAGCGAGTTAAATTATCTGCTCCTCCAGCCCTCTATTATGGTTTGCCCCGGGTTTTTGAGTCTTTGCAAGTCAAAATAAAAATGTGAACTGCAACCATATAGTTGGTTGGTAATTTATATCTCAGAAGCCTAGCTCTGGCATACCTGACACTCACTTGGAGCTCACAGCACTGAAATCCTTGCCAGAGGAAATACCAGTAATCGCTCAGCGCACAGCCCAGATATTCCAACTGACACACTCCTTGGCTGCAAAACACCCCGTAACGCAACTCACTGAAGCACATCACAGCAGTAAAGCACGGGGTCTGACCTAACAGCAAAATAAAATGCTTCAGCACTCTTCAGTCTGAGGAGTTTGCACTGTAATATCAGACCAAAATTCCCTGCTCCTTTTGTCATAACTGATGTTTACCTCATCTCGTTAGAGGAGCACATACAGTCCCACTGTAGGCACAGCACTGAAGCAACATGACACAGAAACAAAAAGCTGGAGAAATACTTAGAGGCGATATCGACACATTATGCAAATGATGCCACTAATTACCATTATTAAGGTCCCTTACAAATCTTAAAATACGCTCGTGTAATGTCCTTCTCACCTGCCAGTCGTCTGTCTCTCGTGTTTTTCCAGATAACATCCAAGGCTCTGGCAGTGGAGTCCCTGATGTGATCACTGAATGATCTTCTCAGAGGGGCTTTCACTGGGTGATGCATAATGCAGATCGATCACACATCCAGAGTCAAACGGCTGCAGCCCAGCCCCAGGAAAAAGGGCATTCTTTGCCCGGGGATCTGTCTGAATTTCTCGTCACCAGGCAGGCAGGTTGTTACTTTATATAATTTGTCGTCAGCCTCGTGGAGCTTTTCCTTGAAGAGTCAGGCATTGCAGTTCTCACTGCGGATGCAGGAAAGCTCAGACTGCAGCCAGCCTACTGGAAAGCTGCCAAAATCTTACATCTGGAACAGTTTACAAATGAGCTAACGATACAGTCATTTAGATTTGGGGCTTTATTTGTGGATATCTATAGGATTCTAGCTTCCTGTTTAATCAAATAACTTACCGGGCACATACTTGCATGCTCATTTATTAGGATAATATTTCCTTGCTTAACTGTTATTTCAGGTAATCTTTCATGTTTTGACATGAAAAAGGTAAGAAACAGAAAAGAGATAAAGTAATTTTAAGTGTCTGCAGTTCAGGTATTATATTCCGTTACCATATTTTTCTTGCATATCACCCTGTCTGTGGCACAGAATAGGGCCCGATTCTGAGCTCCCTGTATGTAGTACTTTATGCCAATGCAGTAATGAAATACAAAAATGAAAGACAAAGGGGAGGGGGGAAAAAGGAGAGGGAACGGCGCCTCCACATCTTTGTTGAATGAAAAGATAAGGTCCCATATGTAAAAAGTTTATGATGTAACTGAGATTAATAGTCACAGTAAATGAAGCCATTTGACCTTGCATATTTTGACCTTTTTAATTGATTATTGTGTCCCGTGGCTTCCCTGAGGGATTGAGGAAGGAATAAGGGGGTAGCTGAAACTCTCTTTCCCCTTCCTAATATTACGTATGGTAACGTGTGAAAGGGTGAGAGATCCCAGCTTAAAAACCTAATGCTCTTTCTTATCAGGGAAAGCAAGAACAGTTGAATAAAGTTATCTTCATGTTAACTCAAGGTGGAGTCCTTCATTTTTACAGCAACAGCCGCTAGATACCATTACTTTCTTGAAAAGTATTGTGTTATCATTAAAACTGATTGATTAATTTCTCACAATGTTGGCACACACAGATCGAATTACAGAAACACAAGTTTCAGCCTGTGGATTTCCACTCCCTTTGAATTCCTTCCTAAGAACAAAACAGTTTTTCTTTTCATTCTATACTAGATAATTTATTTCACACCTTTTTATTTGTTTTAACTTTTTTTTTCCAGTGCCTCCTCCATTCCCTTCGTTTTCTCTAGTCCTCATTTCCTATAAGACAAATCATGATCTCATTCCGACACTGAAAAGAAATTTACGGGATTTGCAATACTGTAACTGAGAGAAGGATTGGCTCACCACCTATTTAATGCAGATCATAATTTCTTCCCATCTAGGCCTTTGTCTTTTATCTTTATAGAGCATCTGCAAACACTAATGTCCTGTGTACATCTTTGAAGAAAACCAACAGCAGCGAGGCATCTCCTGAGTTTGCAATTGCTTTCCTCATTAAACCCCTCTTACTTTTTGAGGCTGGATGAAGAAAGAAGCAGCCAACTCTCTAGAGAAATTCAATATGATTCCAAACTCTTGAAATGCATGTTTTGGGGTATTTTAATTATTATTATTCTGGCAAAATTTCCTCGTAGAGCAAGTGACAATGCTTACATAGGCAAAAGCAGACATGATGACTAGAGCGTAATCCATCTATTTTGAAACACGTACGCCCTGTTCAGGTGACATCTGCCATTGCCTCTGTTAGTGACCAGCTCAGAAGAGCACTTGCTCATTTTTAAATGAGGATGCAGCAACCAATATCTGGAGATGTTCAACCTGGAGAAGAGAAGGTTCCAGGGAGACATAGTGGCCTTCCAATACCTGAAGGGGGCCTACAGGAGAGATAGGGAGGGACTCTTTATCAGGGACTGTAGCAAAAAGGACAAGGAGTATTGGTTTTAAACTGAAAGAGGAGAGATTTAGATTAGATATTAGGAAGAAATTCTTTACTGTGAGGATGGTGAGACACTGGAACAGGTTGCCCAGAGAAGCTGTGGCTGCCCCATCCCTGGAGGTGTTCAAGACCAGGCTGGATGGGGCTTTGAGCAACCTGGTCTAGTGGGATGTGCCCCTGCTCATGGCAGGGGAGTTGGAACTAGATGATCTTTAAAGTCCCTTCCACCCCAAACCGTTCTATGATTGTATAATCAGCCTGAATCACACGCCTGCAGTTACTTTCAGATTGTTGGTATGAAAAAGCTTTCTCCATCACTCTGGTAAACTTGTGCTCACAGTCTGAACTGAGAGAGGATGCCACTGGTGCCAGCTACACATGTACAGACTCAGCTGGTGAATCTCTGATGTTGGTCAACATGAATGTATTAGATTGATTTCTGTTAAACCAAACAGTTAAACTGGAGCACTGGGAATGACATTAAAGGAAGGTTTTAATGGTGAGATTTACGAACTGGCAAAGAAAATGTTTTCAAAGAAAATGGCAAAACATTTTGCTGCTGTATTCGAAAATGTACTAGAAAATCTCCTGAAAATAAATATCTTCCTTTAGCTAGGAAATTGCCTATGCATCCTTCCGTATGTTACATCTGTAATTCAGTTATCTGTATACAGGTACTACAGCAAAATGCATGCAAAAATAAGCACAGTCCTAACCCTCCAACCAGTATCTAAGTAAAATTTACGATGCAGCTCTACCTCTTGTCTTTACTGTGTCTGGAAACTTAAGGAAGGCCACCAGCAGGCACAGGTTTCATATTTGAATAGTACTCACGGTGGTCACAGTCACAGAACAGACAATATGCCAGCTATCTTCCAGAATTACTTTACTGTATTCAGTATTTCTTGTCCAAAGGCTGAGATTAAAAAAGCCCAAAGAAATAGTTATGGTCAAAAGGTAAACTGGATGGGTCAACAAAGAAGTGTGCCGGACTAAAAATAATATGAGAGGAATCTGAAGGAGAGGGGCCTGTTGCTGACAAGAGAGGAATGCAGCCGGCAGTGTTTGGGCAGAAAGGTGACAGTACACCCTCAGGAAAGAAGCGGCCATGCACACGTGTGGAGCAGCATGCATGCCCAGGGAAAAGCCTGTGTGGAATTCCAGAGGCAAATATTTATAGGGGCCAGATCCCTACCTGCCCGCCCAGCCTGCTTGGAGCCAGGCTGAGCCCTGCCCTCCCCGCACTCCCTCCAACCACCATGGGCCCCACCATCGCTGCTCCCAGGACGGCATCTTCTCCGTTACCCAGAGCTAGCCTGCCTCCGGACTGCAACCACCGACTTCTACCACTTCTCCTTTCAGGAATATTTTTAGAAATGTCTTGTTAACAACAAGCAAAGCTGTGCCTCTCCAATCTGCCTCTCGAGGCTGAATGTCCTTACTTGTAAAGTGCCGCTTATGGTTCTTAAACACATCGTTCTGAACCCAGCCAAGGGCAGAAGGCAGAGGCTAATTCCTTATAACCTTACCACTCCTCAGTATTTCAAGCTGAAGGATCTAAGCTTGCCAAACATATCTGTTTTCTGTCCTTTAGTGGGTCTGTCCATACTTCAGTCTGCAAAGATAACATTAAAGATACTTTTTCCTCTTTAAGGCAAAGAGCAGAGAGAATGCATCAGGTACTAGGATGGACGGGAATGGTGATCTCATTTTTAGTTCTGGCAACATCCAGCTCCTAGGAAGTAAACAGTTATGCAAGCCTCACTCTCTTCAGGCATGCTCAAAAGGCATCAACTTCCTTTCTGAGTGTTTACGAATGTGCAAATTCTTATGTTTATCTCTGGTTCATCTATGTGATTCTGGCCCCTTGAGTCTGGAAGGATGCATGCATCCAAAATAGGCATAGCCAGGCAGAGACACATCATTTTTAAAACGTGCTGCCAGCTTGAGCTTTGCTGTGACTTCCGTACAGGCTGCGACAAAGAGTATGACCATAACATTCAGACCATTTTCACTGGGTGGTCTACGCAGCTTGCCTGGTCTGATGCATGCAGCCGGCTTTCCCCTTGTTGCAGAAACAGAATGGTAATGCCGTAACTCTCCAAAAGTATCACAAAACAAAAGAGTGATTCAGGATGAAAATTTTAGGTCTTAATAAAAAACACCTGCTGGGCACATAGCATGTGTCATTGTTTCATCTCTCAGCAGATGTCTCCAAATGCTATCTAGGAGACCAGATTGGCAAAGGAGCCCTCTGAATTTTGACTGTGACATGTGTTGCTTTCCAAAAGAAAATATGGTACTGCAACATCTGCAGTATCTGAGAGATCTGATACATATCAGATCTGTAGGGAAGAAGCAGCCTCCAGTCAGAGCAGATGGTAAAGAGAAATTCCTACAATTTAGAGAAATTCTGTGGTTTCGATAGAAGCCTGACAAATCCCAACAAAATTCTTGATATGACAAAGCCACATCTTTATTCAATTTGATTTGATTTTTTAAAAAAGACTTTGTTTGTCAATCAGATAAGGTAAAAGTATCAGAAGTTTCATTCAGCACATAGGTGTCTGGGCAATTTGTCTGTCCCATGGACTACTTTCCAGCGCTCAGCTTTCCCCTGCCTCTTTAGGGAGTATCCCTGGGAGCAGGCTGCAGGTGGAAAGACTTGGCCTTACAGTGGCAGCCACTCTCTGTCATCATCATTTCCTCCCTCTCATCGTGGGAGGAAGGGGGATGGGTATGTAACAGTGTGGTATTTCCAAAGGGACACTTTAATGAAAAAAATCCTTCCGTGACAAGTTTTGCTTTTTTGTTCCAAGTTGAAAATAAAAAATTCAGAAGGACATTATTTTTCTAATTTCTTGCACTAGGAGTGAAAGTCAGCATGTTATGGAAGCCCAGACATCCAGACTTGGAAGACAGGCAGGGTAGGGGTTATAGTGAGGAAGACTATTCTCTATTCCCATGTTTCAGCCTTCTACTTACATGGTTCTGAGGGAGAATATTAGGACTCTTTCTTGTGTCAAGTGTCACTGTGAGGTATAGATAAAAGGAAGTAAAAATAAAGATTAGTTATTGAATGAAGAAAGTGTAGAACAGGTTGGGAGTCTTCCAACCTGTTTCCATGTGGTCAAAATCCACTGTATTTTGCTCTCAGAAAAGTGCCCTGTGACACGTCCACACCCTGTAGAATTTTTGAACAGCCTAGGAGCTAAATGGATGCAGTCTGGAGAAGAGATGGTAGACCAGGTAACAGACAGACAAAGTTTCCTGAGTTTCCTCCATGGATGGGAAGAGTGCACTGTTGGCTTCCCCATGGTAGCAGAGGTGTGGGGAAGCCCCAAGGACAATCCTCCCCCCTCCAGGTGACAGCCATTGCCTCTGTGCAAACTGCTTTGCAAGCTGTGCAGGCTTTATGCCCTCATGCCATGGCCCAGACCTGTATTTTTTAACAAGCTATTTTAAGTAGTTGGAAAGAAAATGATCAAAATCCACTTTCCCTAGCAGCTGAACCTGATGCAGGCCACAACAGCTGTTGTCGCTTTCATGGGCTTTTCAATGCCTAAACACTGAAGACTTCTTTTGGTGAAACACTGAGAAGATCTTGTCAAAATATCGACCTTAATTGCTTTTTGTTGTGTGATAAATACATGCTGACGGGTATATGTAAACCGAGTAGTCTTCTAATATACATTTATGAGTTTCAAATTGAACATGATCCCAAGTAAACACTAACAATACTTCGCAAACTTCATAGTGTGATTATGGCCCTGCTTTGCAAATAGCCCCATAGCTTAATTAGAGTTCTGTGCACTTCAAAGTGTAAACTTATCTGGCTGTTTCTGAACTGCTGTCTCGCTATCAGTGTGTGCTCCAAAAATAATAAATAAACCAACACAGAAAAGCAGAAAACATTTCTAATCACAGCCATAAATGCAAAATAATAAGTAGTAACATGAAAGAAGATACATTTCCAGTTTCAATTGTACATTGTTCCACATTAGCCTGTATTTTAAGGTAACTAGTTGTAAACTATCCTTACATTATTACAAAATCCAGTCTTGCCCCTGCTGCTGTTTCCTGCAATACTGCATGCTAATGAAAAAAAATGATACATTAGTGAACACTGGTGCCATAGTTTAAAATTCAAATGAGAAAGGAAGTGTTAATGCTTCATTCTGTTTAGCCATATGTGATGCACCTACCTAGAGAAGTTTATGGGAGTATTAATCTATAGCAGTGTCCAAACACTTCCAAATACCAAACCTGAGCTATAGAACTTTCTCAGTTATATCTCTTTCATACAGAATAGTTGATGGCAATAGGCTGTGAACTGGGATTAGTTTTTAACAGTAGCCATCTCTTATGCCTTACCACAGCAAAGTAGCATTAAACATGATTGTTTCTTCTTCCTTCATAGTGACCTGATGTGCAAACAACCCATACTGAGATATCTTTTTGTCAGCTGAGTAATACGTTACACCTTGAGTGGTCCCATGAGTGGTATTAGGGTAGGACGAATAAAATTTCATAGAATAAGATACATTGCCTGAGGTACTTCTTTCTTTCAAATGGAAATGCAAATGTGGCTCGATGCAAAACTGCAATAATAGAAAATTGCAGATCCCACCAAAAAACAAAAGCTGCCAAACAACCCAACACTTCCCGAACAAACAATCTCCTGTCATTACTCCCTATTCAAACTCTGTCTCTATGATCTTACTTCATAATTAACAATTTCCTTACGTCTTTTGTTTTCTCTCTCCCTGACCCTCTCTTTCCCTTTCTTCTATTCTTGTCTACCTTGTCATACTGAGATGGGGAGTTCCTTGGGTTAAAGGTATTGCTCTTAAGATCATCCTTTATACAAAATGGCACAACATAAATAAGATGTTAAAGCAGTGAAGTCTTTGAGCTTGTCTTCAAACACCAACATTGACATTGATTGTGAATAAAACTAATTTTCTTGTAAAACATGAGTTTAAAATAATCTAGGGGTGGCTGGCTGATGTCTGTGTACATAGCAGTCAGCAGAATGGGAGTGTGGGGAGTGTGAAGGGAGCCGGACTCATCTAAGTCAGAGTGTGAGCAGGGAGATAATTCAGAGTACAGACTGAGATCATTCCGAACAGAGAGATCAAAGAGCAGCAAGAAATTTTAAACCAAAGACAAAGTCTCAGTGCTTGTAGGCTAAAATGGAAAAAGCTCATTTCTGAGAAGATTTAGTGAGGTTTAGGAGGCTCATGTAAGTTGTCTTCATTAGCACTGCCCTGTGTAATGCGTGTTTTATTAAGTGATGTAAAGAGGCTGAGCCATCCTCCTCCCTTCTTATCCCTGCTGCTGCCATTGCAGCACTGTGAAACACAATCCCTACAGAAGGTTTGTTTGTCATGGTGAAGACAAGCAGGATGTAACCCTGCCTGAATTGCTGGTTTGTGGCTTCAGTGGCAGATAAAACAGGAGAAAAAAAGGAATTTTCATAGGAATTAATGACATAGGAAGTAGGATCCAAACTGAATCTAAACTTTCTGGTAGGTATTGGAACAGATCCTCAGTAGATGTCAAGATTTCACTAATTAAAGCACTGCTGGACAGTTTGTGAGTGACAACTTATCCTTGTTCCATTTTTGTGCAAATGCTTATTTGTATAATCAGGTGGGGGATTTATTTTTAACAACACCTAACTTTCTCAGACTCCTGTTTTCAATTTCTGGTATCTGCCATCCTTTAACCATTTTTCCTGTAGTGGTCTGTGACATAACTTCTTTGAGGTGCTTTATTTCTGTGTTCATTTTAAATACAGCTCATTGAGGAAAATGAATGAAGGGATATGTTATTTTCTTGATGTTGAAAAATTCTAACAAGTTGTCCTTAAATACTTGGGTATGATTTGTTATGGGAATTTGCTCTTTTGTAGACAGACTAATTTTTTCATCTTTCTGAAAGTCCATTTGTTGTAGCCATTGACAAGCCTCTGAGAAACTATTTCAGAGCAGCTCAGCAGTATTGGATGTTAGTGACCAAAAACCCAGAAGGCTGCATGAACAAGAGAACCCATCTCACCTGGGCTTTTACTGACCCCACTGCTTCATTTCATGAAGGGTGGAAGATGGTTGGTTCCTCATCAAATGTAATAAGGAATGAGAAAGTTGCACTGGGATTGGGAGGGAGGTTTGTATACACAGCTTTATGAAGCAGAGGCAGGAACAGGGGGAGAGATGCAAGGAGAAGAGAGGGCAAGTGTATCTCTTATCTACTGTAGTTTCAATTGCATGCCTCCATTTGGCAACTAAAATTCGGCTATTACATAGCTAGTGAGTACTTCTCCCATGTACTGCTCTCATGGAATGGAGTAAACATCACGTTAAACAATTGTCTTTGCTCTGGACAGGAAAGCACGCACTCTTGGGGTCTTTGCAGCTGCAGATTTTTTCAGAATATTGGCTACAATTATATATATTTTTTTTTTTTAAATAAAAAGAAAACCCGATACACCATTAAGTGTCGCATGCTGGTTTGTAGGATGTCTTTCTTCTGAGGTTCGTTATTTCTACTGAAGTCTTGCAGTAACTGCTGATTACAAGTTCTAATGCCTAACCCTTCAGAGATAAAGAATCTAACGTTTCACTTCACCTTTTGTAAGCTTAATGTATCACAGATGCAAGTTAAAGCTTTATGGGGAGTGTCAAACATAATTATCCTGAAGATTAAAGCACTCATCATATCAACTGAAAGATACATTCTGTTATCCATAATAACGCCTTTGTGAATAATGAATGTACACAGCATACCTTAAAAACTTACAAAGGAAATCTAAAACTCCTAAGCTAAAGTTATTATTAGATATTAATGTTTCATATTTACTTCATGAAGTTAGCAGCACTATTAAATGAGGTTTTAATGAGACAGTCTGGTTTGCTATTCTAGGAATCAGATTGCTTCATATCTTTACTTAATTTACTTCACAGCTAATCAGCCAAAATTGCTTCTGCATGCACTTTGCTGTTCCTGCTGGAGTCTGATTTTAGACATGGCATATCTGCCCTCTGGAGCATCACTACAGTGCGTGGAAAATCTTCACTTAGAGTCAGGTTACGACACTGGTATTGGGGGATGGCTGGGGAAGAATCGTGAGCTTGGACTAGGTGGTTTTGGGACCAAGAGCCCGAGAGGATACAGGAGTACTTAGCCCAACTTCTAGGTCTTGAGACTAGCCACTGGTTGGCAAGTTCCCCTGATTTATTTTAGGAGGACATTTCATTATTATATGTTCAGCAAACTTTGCACTTCGCAGGCTCTAGAGCATGGTGAAAATGTGAACCTTACATTGTGTTTGTAGGGCTGAAACACTGACCTGTGTTTTGCTATAGGTCTATAGCTGACCTAATACTGTTTTACTGTCAAGTAATTATTCTGAAAAGTAAGAGGTATATGGTGGTATTCCCAAATGAACTGAGTCTGAAATTAACATTATCTGCTCTGATCTTCTTCAGTCTGAAAATACTGTAGTCATTTGTTTTTAAAAAGATACTTAGATGATGAGGTGGGTTACACAAGAGAACCTAAAATTCTGCTTATTTTCTGTGAACTTAAAGTTTTCAGAGACATCATTACAGTACTGAATTTATGAAGTTCTTAATGAAAATAAGAAATATGAGTCTTGCACTCAAGGTCAATGCAAGATATTAATGGCTCTGGAATAATCAAAATTAGGCCTTGAAAAAATGTGAATATCTAAAATAGCAACAGCAACACTTGGAAAAACTACCCATAAATCTTTATGTACCCCTAGAAGCAAATAAGTACAAGTGATTCTTTAAGTACTTCATAACAGAAGGCGTAAGGGAAACAATTAAAGAGCTGGTTAAATAATGGAGAACTTATTTCATATTTATAAGTAGGTAAATAGAAATTCCTAGGAAAAATATGGTAATTGTAAGAAGGGAATAAAACACTCCCCAAAGAGATTGAGGAATCAAACAAACAAGATGACAAAGCTCACAGGTGAGATTGATAGGTTAAAGTAATATTTTAAAGGTATACTTATTAAAAATAAAGTGTTGCAGTAATGGTGAAAGAATATATCTCTCACGTTTGACTGAGAAGTGTGGTAAAATGTATGCTGTTTCTTCTTTACTATTCCCAATGTTTTAATCATAATATTAGCTATTTTGCTCACTTATATAATAGAAAAACAACTATTCTTTGCATTCACAGTATTTCCATAAAGAATAACCAGATAAATTCTATTTGGCACGATGAATTCCTCCTCGAATGCAGCATGTAGTTTTATCCTCTCCAGTACCACGAAGATGTCAACAAGTATTGAAGGAATTCAGATAACAGCAACATAAATGATTAAGGGGCTGGAGAGCTTGATTTACGAGGAAAGATTAAAACATGTTCTGCTTAGCCAAATGACAGCTAATAATGCAAGGGGAGAGTAATGATAAGAGCCTACAAGTATTTAAAGCGTGAGCGCACCAAGAAAAGAGTGGAAGCGTTTAAGGTGGTACAAGGTTTCAAAGCACTGACCTGACATTGAAGAGACTGTTGTGTTTGTGTGTGTTTTTCCTCCAGACTAGGACTAATTAATCTGTGGAGCTTATGTAAGGACAAAATAAAATATATGAGTACAAAATCAAGGGAAAAAAATGCAAATGTAAACCAGAAGGCTGCATATCTCAGCAATGGCGCAAGTCCTCATAAGAGTATATATTTAAACATAGAAGTTAGCAAGATCAAAATTGACATAGCAAGATTTAATATGACAAATGAGCAGAATATAATACTAGAGGAAGCATATAGCAGTATCATAATTCGTACCCTCTTTGGAAAGAGCTGACCTTGAAAGCAGGTTTACTTTGCTCAAAAAGTTTCGCAACCCCTTGATAACCTGCAACCCCTTCCTGGTGAAAAAGGGCCTGCTATTCAGACATAGAATTTGTCATATCAAAACTTCAGCCTCACAACTGGGACTTGATCTTCTGATACACAAGCTATCAATACGAGTCTGTATTCCTTTAGGTCGAGTGCAGAAATACATCAGAAAAGGAGAAGATGAGGGAAATACCGAGGGGAGGGGGAGAGACAGGAAAGGTTAGAAGTGTCAAATACACAAGTATGCTAGCGAGTACCCCGGGTGCTAAACTCAATAGATCTCAACTGAGAAGTTACAGACGGTGAATCTCATTCTTCCAGGCAGGTTTTCTGAATAACTTATCTGGGATATTTCTAACACAGAGCATTTACCTTGGTATCAGAGCTCTTGTCAAGATGTCTGTGACTGTCACAACTGACAGTCTATCCACAGCACTGAGGAGAGAGCTGAAAGGGCCTCCATCAAGCTACTCTGTCAAAAAGTCTCTTTCCGAAACTCAGACCATCCTGGTGCACACAAAAAACCTACTCTGATCACCTGCAAACTCTGGAAAAACAGCTCATCATGTTTGCATTTCTAGTACCTTTTCATTGGTTATTTTCTGATTATTAATATTCAGTGGAAGCAGTGAATCTAAATCCCTTAAAAATGTTGAAAATTCTAGTTTAAATTAATGCCTCCAAGACACCCTTGGCATGGAGGGTATTTCAGCAGGGCTGGATTAACTATGCCTGATGCACAATGGCAGAAGCTTGAAGACATCATAAATAAAGGGCTGAAACACAGTGGTTCTGCCATGCTAAACCACTACTGTAAAATTTTCTGGGAAAGGGTAGGCCTCACATCCATTCTGCACAAACTCACAAATTTACCAAGTTATTATATTTGCACAACTTCTACTTGGCATCTGCTTCCTCCTGGTCCTCTGATAAATAGTAAGGGGCTGTGTCAGCCCTAGTTCTGTCACTTCTTTCGTATGACTGATATGACATTTGCAAAATAACAATAGTCCTGATTTGTCTTGATCCGGAGCAGAATCTCCACAACACTCATGTCATGAACACGCAAGCCTTTTGATCAGTTCTCACCTTGATTTAAAAGCATGAGGAAGAAATGGAACATCACAAGACACGAGGATTTAAGACCATGAAACAACAAAGCTACTAGCAGATGGAAGGTGCTGAAACATCTTCATTGGACTTTTATCTCATAAATTTTTTATTGGCAGACAAAGGTATAATTTCCCTTTCTTCCTGTATGCCATATATGGGGGGAATTCCTGTGTTTCATGAAGTCAGGGGAATAAGATTATCCTCTGTAAATGTATTGGCAAACTAATTCACCTATAAGGCCATACATCACTCTCAATATACCGTCTTTGCTCTAAATAAGGGCAATGTACAGTCTAAAGCAGGGTTGAAATCAGGGGACATTATTTTAGGTACCTTTTCATGACTGGACCTTTTAAAGCCTAAATGGTGCATGTATGCATCCACACATTATTTAAGTAATACTAAAAATGCAGAACATTCATATATGTTCTTCTATATACACACTCACGTGTCAGTCCATACCAAAAACACAATGTCACTTATCAGTCATTATTTGAACAAAGAACAGACACAGCTAGATAAGCCACCTGCTGTACTAGGTCTTAGTACTTGCATACCCAAAGTGTTTACGCACTAAACACAGGTATCATTGCTTGTTGTACACAACAAACCAAAGAAAGAAAAAGAAACAGCAGACACCCATTGGGTGCTTTTTCATGGGCTAAATCAGCTCAGCCCTGTTTGCTCATATTGGCAGCTTTCTGAAGGCACTAGGATAGAGTGAGTGTGTTTTTAGACGACACTTGAAGGAAAACCAGGAGATGACATTTTTACAAGGGTGTCGGTAAGCTTTTTTCAATCCAAACATACTACCCTTTAGTCAAATACCAGAAAAGATTCCCTATATGGACCAAAATAAAATACTTCTTTATGTTCAATATAAACTTCCACCATAAATTATAGGAGAAAATGTTGTACTCTTGTATGACAAGCAAGTATACTCTTCTACTCTTGTTGTACTGTTCTTGAAAGACTGATTCTAGACTGATGCCTTGAAATTTGGAGTTGATTGTGGAGTTAGTGTACTGATAACAAAGTTGAGCTTGGCTAATCGATCATAAAAGTCAGAAATACAACAGAAATATATTTCAAAAGGTCAAAACTGAAATATATATCATATATGAAAATACATAAGGAAATCCAAAGGGGCAATTAAGAAGCAGGTTTTCATATAAGTCCTTCAATATTAAAAAAGTTTTGAAAGGCAGTGTCTCTACAAAGTCATGACAGCTCTGAGTTTCAATTAATAGGATTAGATTCAGTTACCTAATTAACCTCATTTCAACAAGAATAACCTAATTATTTGATGTTGAAAAGCTCCTCCCGTATGTAAGAACTTTAAGGTTTCAGCATCTGGACAATCAAATTGCTAAACAATAAATTCTGGCAGCTAGGATTAAGAATGATGTAGAATTTTAAATAAAATTTCAGATAAGCTCTCAGATATGTTCTTGACAGATACTGAAAATTAGTTTAGATCAAAGATACATTAGTTGGATCCTGGGTTTTGGACTTGGAAGATTAAAGATCTTTTATTAGTCTTTGACTAGGGAAATCGTACCTTTTTTTAAAGCTTACCATGCTTCAGAGGTCAGGAGACTACAGAAAAATTGTTTTCACTAATTTCAAATAAAGATCTTTATACACATCTATATACGTGCCCTTGCTACAATGTTTTCAGTAAAGTATTACTGATCACCAACCAAAACATGGTCTATATATAGTTATCATACCTACCTATAAAATATTAAACATATGTTTCTCCAAAACTCTCTGTATCTTTTGATCCTCAGCAGTTATATTTTTTCTCTGTAAGAGGCAATACAAAGTAAACTTAAATATATCCCCAATGGGATAATGTCTATTCTACCAAGGAAATCTAGGTTATCTCCAGTTTTCTGGATATTGTAATTTCTTAAAATTCTTCCATAAATGCCCTGCTCACTTGTCACATCTACCTTCATGCTTGTTTCAAAATTTCATGTTCTGGAGAAGGTTAGATGTTTCTGCACCATTTTATGGAAAAAGGGACTTTTTCTCCTTGTGACTTTCAGATTGTTGTGCATGGTGTGTAAAGACAAGAATGAATGCATGGAGCAAAGAGAGGGTCATGCAAACATTTGAAATAACTCTATTTAGTTTATCAATGACAATCACCTCATGAAAGGAGCTCTCTTGGAAAAGTAATGTGAGACCGGCTGATAACTCCTAACATCTACCAAGCAAAGAAGTTCAAAAAAGGCTAGATAAGCATGAAACTAAAACTTGAAACAAAGAACTGAACTTTGTGTGGATTTCAGTAAAAGGGCTGCTCTCAGAGAAATGCGTGTAGGAGGGCAGCTGGAATCACGTATGTTCACGACATCTGTTGCTTTAGCAGCAAGCACATGCTGACCTTAGGTCCATTCTGCTCCTCCTTGCCTGAGAACCAACGTGCTGGATTCCTGTTGGGCAAAAAAATGCTGACTTGTTCTGAAACGGTGTCTAGTGTTACCGTAAACACACACTGCTTTTACAGTTCCCAGCAGAGCGCTCTCTGCATGGAGGTTACATGATCTTTATTCTCCTGGCAGGAAATAAAAGATGTTAATGGTGGGGACCTCTGTTCGGAACAGTAGCCCTTAGCAAGAAGAGGAAGGACTAGAACGTGGTTATATATCAACAGTCTACGTAAAGACAGGGTTTGCATTGTGAAAGTGTGACACAATTTTGGAAATGCTAAAAGATCCACAGAAAATGCAGTCCAGAAGGAACAGATGAGGAGACTAATGCAATAGACACTGTACAGGTGGAAGAGCCCCAAAAGGCAGCAGAACTGGGGTGAGTCACAAGGGAGTCCAGATGAGGATGGCTGCGTAGCTCATACACACGCCTCATGACCATGCCAGCTCAGCAAACACAAGGGTAGAAGGGGGGATGTTTAGTCTGCAAATGGACAGTCCGTAACAGCCTCGAATCTCCGAAGGGAGTGCGTAGCTGCCGTTAAATACCAGAAACTGTTGCAGTAGCTTTTGAGTGGCTGTGTGGCCACTTCAAGTCCTTCAAAGTCAGTTAGGATTGCATCTTCTTAGTATTTAAGTACATTTTCTATGGCAAATTCTCTATGCCTGTCTGCATCTTGTGCAGCCTCTTTAAGGCATTTATTTCCTAAGACACTAGCAGCAAAAAGCTGCTACAGGAAATATCTCATTTCTTTTCTTGATAGCGTTTTTTTGGTCTGTGTTCCTTATTGCACCAAACTGTTCTCTCGTTCGGTACTGGGGCAACTGTTTGCACAGCTTGCAGAAAGCCAGCTCACTAAAACAATGTGGGTTAAAAAATAGACAGGCTTAATGGGAATCATTTCAGTGCTCCAGTTTACAGCAAATGCTTGAATTCCTGAACTTAGAAGGCAGTGAATCACACTTGGGGAAGCAACACTGTGATTCACCTTCAACACAAAGCTCTCTTTCAGGCAATTACAACTTTCATTCTTTCTGTGCAAAGGTGAATCACAAGCTGGCCCACAGGATACACGAAGAAGGATATATATTTTGCAAGCACAGCAGATTCACGCATAATGAAAACCAGGAATTATTGTCTGAACTGTAAGCCAAGCTATAGATCACACTTAAAAATTGACAGCATGCATTTGAAGAGAAATCCACATCGAGATCCACAGCTAAACAGTTACTGCTACTTTTGAGAGAGGGATATGAGTCCCTAACATTTCAGGTAGGTGAGTTTCATACAGGTGGCTGAGCATACTGTAGCTGACCACTGTAATGCCAAGAGATGAAAAATTAAGTATAGACACAGTATGAACGTGGTGAAAGTATATTCAATTCCCTTTGAAGGTCTGCTTTGTTCTGCAATTGAGTAGCTTTTCCTTGTGAAATATGAAATAATTAATCATGGTCACCTGGCTGTATGTTGAATGAACACTTTTAAAGAACAATGAAAAAACGCCTTAAAAGCATACAGGAAAGGAAGACAAGGGATACAATCGTACTGAGCTAAGACATAGACATTACAAGAAACAGTGTAAGTATTGGCTGGTATATACACTAACAGAGGAATGTGCACATGGCTTGTGAGTCCTTGTAGGTGCTACTAAATAAGGAAGTTTCATTCCTGGCTCTGGTTCAAGACTTCAACTTTGCTTTTTGGTCAGCTCTTGTGGTGTAGATAGTTCGTGACAAACAGCACCAAGAGAAATAGATTTCTGTTCTATTCATGATGAAAAGGTTTGAAGGAATGGAAACTTATCAAAGACGCACTGTGAAGGAAATGAATTGTTGAATAGGTGTCAAGAAAGCTTTAGCCGAAGATGGTAGAGATTAACTTAGTTTGACAGTTTATCATAGATTGAGTCATCACTTTCTGTTGATTGCACTAGTGAATAGGAAAATGCTCTGGAAATGAGCTGGAAAGACTCCCCCATTCAAGTGACATAACATGACCTACAGTAAGATCCTAAGCTATTCAAGGTGACCAGACTTAAGCCAGAAGTATATACCGCAAAAGTGAGGAAACCCATACAAGGAAAAGAATGCTAGATTTTTTATTTTTGTTTGCTGTGTAACCAAACAAAAAAGAACATTATTAAAAAATACCCCACCATACTATACAAAACTGGTTGGTTTACTTAAAAACTGTAGTTGCCTTAGAAAAATTAAACTGTTGTTTAGAATGAAGTCATGAACTCATGTCCAGAGGTCTGGCAAGCTAGTTGGGGTCACCTCTGCACCTGAAGGCTTGAAGCTATACAGGTCTTCTTTGGGAAATCCCAGTAAACACACTCAGGAGATGTTTGGGGTAGGGCAGTGAAGACAGAAGGGCTTGGAGGCAAGTGCAGAGTTGGAGGGCAAGGTGGAGGGGAATCCAGCTCAGCCCTCATAAATGCTGTTGAAATTGGGTATGGATTCCCTATTTTTAATGGAACTCATATAGGTATTAAATCCAGGAGGTTCTATAATGTTCAGTAAAAATTAGAAGGATGCACAGGAAACTTAACCGAGTCTCATTAAAAATGAATTGGTGAGCTTTAAAGGTTTGGTTCACTTCTTCATGAGTTTATGCTGCTCTCAACATGAAGCACTGCAGTCTAAGCTACGGAATGTCCTTTCAGGGTTAGACGTAAAACAATTTGCTGACTTCAGTCTGCAAGTTACGCAGTGGTTCTCTCAAGAGATCCAGAGCAGGCAATGAAGTAAAGAAAAAAAATTGTATTGCACCTTCAAAATGAGTTAACTATAATTAGGTATTACAGATATGATTATATTTTTGTCATAACGGTATAACTATTTTATAACATCACTGGAGAACAGAATTATGGCTCTCTGATTTTCGTACCTTTATCTATTTAATGCTCTTTAAGAATAACCCTTAACTTAAATTTTGGCAGCTTGTAAATTTTGGTTTGGTGATAACTGCTCCTCTGAAGTGTATTTTATCCCTCAGTTACAGATATGTAGGGTCAGTTGACACGAGTTTTCTGCTTTAACATAGGGATTTTTTTGTTTCGGTTGATGTAAATTAGCCTTTTTTGCTCAAGGAACTTCATCTTTTAATTGATGAAACATGAAGGCCATTAATACTTCATGAATTAAATTACAGTGTACCTAAATTCCTACTATGATTTACAACAGTTTTGTGCTCCAATAGTTAAAAAGATTCAGTAGCAAACGCCAATATTTAACAAATCAGTTTTTTAAGCACAATGACCAGAGAATATCTCTGGCTACAGTCTGTGTAATTCCTTAAGATGTTGACAATGGAAATGCTTTAAAAATTGTAAGAGAGGAGTATGTGAAGAAAGAGGATATCCTAATTCTATGATAAAAATGTACTCCAAAATTTGAGCTATTTACTGCATAAACCAGAGTTGCTCAGAGTATATCACACTTTTCTGATTTCTTTAAGGACTGTTTTATTAATGGATAAGAGTCTAATTGCTGCAGGCTCAGGAAAGTATTAAGCCTTTGAGTTCACTTGGTTGTGACTTGACTGAATCAATGAAATTTGCTGCTCCTTATCAGTAAGATCTGGTGTTCAAAGGTCCATTAGGAATAAAAGCAAATCCTGACTCCTGCTGTGTGAGGACGTGTGTAAGGGCAATGCTTGCTCAGTGCTGATAGGGCTGGGATGTTGAAGAGAGCTGTTTTTCTCCCAAATTAACCTGGAGCCCTGCCCCTGAGCTTCTTTATTCTCTATCACCCAGATGTGAGGGTTTGTCTGGTTTCATCAATTTGTAGTTCGGTTGCTGACAGAGTGAGCACTCATGCAGATAATAATTTGGTATTCAGGCTATAATTATGGCTACAGTGACTTCCACTTACCCCTACTAATAACTCAGCATGCTATCCAAAACACTATTGGTACCGATACATGAACAGCAAGCCCTGAGTGTGTCTTGGCATAACTCTGCCTGTTTCAAAGGCTGGTCCCAGAGGAGGGGGAGTGCTGGGGCAGCAACCCCAGTACAGGGAGCTGCTCTCCAGGGAGGGTAGGCTGGGACAGTCATTATGCCTGCCAGGGCACTGTCTGACACACCTCTTCTCTACAGTTTTCCCAGTGATTATCTGGCCCTGCAATGTAAGGAAGCATAAAAGCAGCTGAAGTCATTTGCATCCCACTCTCAGGTATGCAGAAGAGAAGCAGGATAGCTAATTTTCTGGCACATTGTTTTTTTCCTTTTTCCCTCTTGAACTAATTACTGTTGGAACGATTGCTAAAAAATTAAAAGGCAGAATCACTGGGCCCATTTGTCTGTGGCCAAAAGAATTAATTTCTAGAATCTTCTTTTCAGTAAATGTTCAGATGTAAAGCCTTGAAGATAGTTTGTCAGAAGGAGCAAAAGTGGAGAGAATAGTTAGGTGAAAGCAGTGGTTCAATGCTTTTGCTAGGCTCTCACTGGGGCTTATTTTCCATGCATTACAAGAAGTATTGCCCTACCCAAACCTTATCTGGGAAGCAAGAGGTGTTTCCACTGAGAAAATGATTTGCTCATAAATTCATATTTGAATCCTCGAAGCAAGGAGTAAACCTGGAGAAGTTAATGGTAGAAAAAAGAAGCCAAAATGAATTCATCTGATTGATCTTTTTGATCAAGACCTCACAATAAGAATAAACACGAATCTCCTACTACTGCTGGTTTCAAACAGTCCCTGATCCATACTATCTCCCAAAGCATTCATGGGTCTTGTCTAGAAAACTGCCAGATGCTACGGGCCAAAACCACAGCAGAAAGCATGGCAATAATTAAACAAGAGTGCTAACTGCATGTCAGTACTTGAGTCCATGTCCTGCCTGGTTTACTTGTGCAGATGCTGCTGAGTGACTGAGTCTTTGAATGAGGTGCCCTTCTGCCCTTGGTGGCCGGCTGCTGGATGTGTGCACTCCAAGTCTGATCATCACTTAGCCTATACCTCTCTCTGACAGTGCAAATGAAAGAAACCTACATGACTCAGTCCAGAGCTCTTTTAAGAGTGGAAATTCCCAGGTTTTTTGGTTGTGGTACTTTGTTCTCATCATCATTGGATTTCTAAGTCTATCTCCTAGATTTCTTAACGGAGAGGGAAAGAGCATTTGTAAGCAATTGTAAGAAATAGCACTATATAGGAAATAACCATAAGGGAATACAGGAGCCAAGTCCTTTCTGGTTGTCTGCACTGTACGGGTTTGGCCAATACAATTCAGGTTTTAAGCAGTGCTGCTACTCTATGGTACATGGCAGACAGGGAGTTTTGATGCTGGAGTGTGTCTCACCTAGTAGCAATGTGCTTGCTGCTGCTCGCTGAACACTGCTGGAAGTCTACAGTAACGACATATTTACTTGTCTGTTATCTTTGACAATTACAATTCTCCATCTCACTTCAGTCTATTAAAATGATTGTCCATACTGCAGAATACTACAAAGACACTTACTTTGTCTTTATATGTTGCTTTATTTTTAAGAGTTTATTTTGCTTTGTTTAAGGAAAACAGGTAAGGAAGCTTAAATAACAGATCTCGGGAAATGAAATGATCACTACATCTTTAGTTGAACTGGAATGCACTTAAGAAAATAAGAGAGAGGCTTAAATTAGAGTCATGGGAACTGGTGAACAAAGCACCAAAAAGCATGAAACCCCAACACAGATGTAGCAAAGATTTTCCAGATGTGGAATTCTTTCTATGGATCAGTAGAGTTAGCTTAACTTACTTAAGCTGTAATGATTATTCTGGGGAAAAGAAAAAAAAAAAAAAGTATGGCTCATTTCTTATCTCTCAGTCTTTTAATATAACTAAATGCAATTTACTTTGCTGAAGATTTTTATCTAGATTTGCTTTATGAAAAGATGTCTGTTTCTTATTCCTCTTAGTTTGTCTAATGTGGCATACATTGCCTCTCTGGAAATGCCTTCAAAATGTACCACAAAAGTTAATATATATAGCAACTTCTTAGGCTGGAACCTTTCTTGGTTAGTTTTTCAACGGCCAATTCCTCATTAAAAACAAAGTGTTGATTACAACTGAAACCTATGCGTATATATATCTTTACAGTTTTAGTATGGTCTTTGGTTATGTTTGTGTGTTTATATTCTTATGAGATAGGCTGATACTTTTTTTTCTTTGATCTTTATTCAGCTAAAGGATTTCCTTGACTTACTGTATTCTGATCATTGATTGACTTCTGCAATAAGATCCCTCTAATTATTGCTAGAAAGATTTTTAACATGTAGAGGACTTTTGCTGTTGCTGTGTAAGTTATAGACTATTCTTAATTTAATGGTGGGTAGTTGGTACTCTTTCCTGGAAGAAAGACACACCTCTTACAAAACCTAAGAAGTGCTCATGTAATAAAATTATATTCAGTGTACATATTAGGGCTGAATATTCAATACATTTTTACTACAAAAAAACATTTCTGACACATTAAAAACTAATTCAATATTTGGATAGTGACTGGAAATATTGCAACACTAATTTGACATCTTGGGCAAGTTTTGAATTGGTACATTGAGTTATGATTTGAGTAAATCTTACGAAAATCAGTGGTAGGACTGTCATTAATTCAATTGAGGAAAGGTTTATACTAATCAGTTTCTCTATTATTAGTTTGCCTAGACGTTTTCTAAACCTGTGTAAAACTTTTGCATCTGCAATATACTGAGGCAAGAAGCCCCATAGTTCAGTTCTAGATTGTGTGGAGACATGCCTCCCTCTGTTCTGATTTGCCACCTTTATTAGATGTCCTCTCATTCTTTTACAGGCACAGACAAGCAATTGCACACAAACGTTAAATGGTTATCAACACAGAATAATCAAACATGGACAGCTATTGTACTGGGAGACAAAAAAAGGGATAAGGTGCTGAAACTTTTATTGTTGGAAGGAACGGTGCGTATTAAATCCCTGACTGAAAAGGCCAGTACTGCTCCCAAGCTAGCAGTGAATCCTATTCTAACTCGTGTGCCAGAAACACTGTCTTCTACTTGACCCATTGGTATTGTGTCATCCTGCAATAGCTAATTGAATGGCTGGTAAAAGGCATTTTCCCTACAAATGCTAGTCTGGATCCATGCTTCAAAAACAGAGTCCAACTTTAGTTGTAAGGATGATCGGTAAAGAAGTACAAGTCTGATATCTTCCTCTAAAAGGGCAAAAGAAATTTTAGGAAAACTAGAGATTGTTCCCATGTATCTCTCAACTTTGCAGTCATTTTCCAGCCACAAATGCCCTGATAATGATGAAATTATACCTGATAAAATTGATTAACCTGATATACACTTTAAAGTTTTGCCAGAGCTGGTATATCAGTTATGAATGTGATATAGAGCCCTGACGAATACACACTTGTGCTGACACAAAAAAACTTTACTCCACTCCAAGAGTTCTCATGAGCTACACCACCAAAATAAGTCCTTGGCACTCTCCGAACACGCTAGAGTTTCATCCCTGCTTTGAAAGCCTCCCATAGTAACTACAAGAGCAACATCTTTCTAATGTAGGCATGGGCTTTGTTCTGTAAACAGTACTCTATTTAAGTCAATTGATAGATAACAAATTCTTGCCAAAAGTCTCAGTCTTTCCTTTTCTTCCTTGCAACATGGAGAAACACTGATTCCAGAATGACATTGTAAATTAGACAACTTGCCTGGAGGAAGCAATGGCTTATTTTACTAATTTTCTTCCTTGCCTTTTAACAGATTTTTCAACTGCTCTTCTCTAATTTCAAGCCTATATTTTTGTATGTATTAAAATCCCTGGTTACTTTCTCTTTGCCTTTCAATTCTGCTTATAGGCAGCTGCTGAGATGTGATGTATCTGACTAGCTCTGAAACTGGTTACCAAATATCTCCTCTTCTTTTAGGCTAAAGTACATCAGCTAAAATACAATTGAATCCACCGTAGATTCAATTCAAAGCCACTGTAGGCTTTAAGTTAATACCCACTGACTGAACTAAAGAACCTATTCACTCAGCAACTTTCAGGGAAATCATTTTAGACTTGGATTTAGCAAGCTTTTACTTACAAGCTTAGTCCAAACTCATGTGACTGGAATGATTACCTGCAGGAATAACTCCTTGCAGATATAGGCATTTATAGGCATTTGGCAGTTGTGTCTATCAATAAACTTAGTTTTCAGTTCCTTCTTTATTTTGATACTTGTGAATTAAGCAACAATTTCAACCAGTTATCTGATTCTTTCCTAAAGTGTCTTGAAGAGAAGAGTCATTAATAGCCAAAATCAATTGATAGAAGACGGTAGTAAAGCAATTGCATGAGACAACTGACTGACTTGGCATACAAGAATTGTACACTGGTACATTTTGAAGATTAATAGTATCTACCATATGCTAGAGAATCAGCATTTGATTTGATTTCCACATCTCAATACATGCAAAAGTAATCTAATTTTATAGGAGTATTCAGAGAGGAGATTTCAGACAATGGCTAAACTTGATGACTCGATACCACAAGGTATTTCAAAATCTTCAAGATAATGAAAAACACCTTTTGTCAGATACGGTTAGGATCTTTGAGTTTATAGACAATAAAAGAGCTAGTCACTGAGGCTGAATGTACTACAAGCAGATACAGCAATTCTCTCAAGCATCACTTGCTACACCAAGAGGCATTCAGAGAACAAGTCAACAACTCTAACAAGAAATAAAACATCCAGTCTGAGCAACCTGTGAGCTGCAGTTACATACAGCCCTGTCATTGTGCTGCCAAGGATGGTTCCACATTAGGAAGACACTTTGCCTCCAGGTGTGCCTAATCCAAAGCATGCTTTTGGGTATCTCTCACCTGAGTTTTCAGCATGTCCTAAGAGGAATGTAAATAAGCATGACTCCTCATCAAACATCAAAGAGCCCTTTCTTTTCCCTAAGGATTTGTGAAAAGGAGCTTCTTATTCTAATAAGACAGAAGTTTAAAGTGTGCGTGTAAGTACCTAAAATATATAAACAACAAACCCCTGTGCTGGCTTTGTGGAGTAAAGCCCATATCCCAGGTGATCTGGGACTGAAACCATTTCTTAGCCTTCTGTTTTAACAGATGCAAAAAGAAAAAAGTTATCTTGCCATACTGCCTTAAGTGCTCTAAGCTCTTCATATTAAAGACGATTTAAAATATTCAGCTCTCCGGTTCATCTTCAACAACTCTGGAACAACTTAGCAGTCCAAGTCGTATTTTCAAATGTGAACACAGGAGCATAATATGATCTTACAGATGTTTTGAATGTTGTCTAGGAACCCAAAGAAATAAAGAAGAGCTTATTAAATTTTTCAGAAATGACTAGGTACCTTCATAATTCTGTGCCATGTGCACATTTTACTGCCCAAAGGTACCCTTTGCTGGGAATTGGTCTACAATTAGCAGGTGTCACAACAGAGACGACATTTTTCATCTTAAGGTACCTAAATAGCTATGAAAACATAGCCAACATTATATTTAAAAATTTGGCTCTGGGCACCTCAGCTTTCCAGAAGCTAACTCTATTTCTGGACACTGAAAAAGAAAGCCCATGACCTGATTTCCAAATCAACAATCACATCACTACTTTGGAAACCATAGCCTAATGATTACATGTCAGTATGCATTAGGACCAAGCAAACTAGTTTATATTTCATCTGAATCAACACAAATCTTTACCATGAACTCAGTCTGACACAATTAAGCTAGAATTAACTTGATTAACTGATTATCACCATTCTCTTGTTATTCTTGTTGCAGCCGAAAAAGGCAAGGAGAACATCTTGTTCATGTTCGCTTTGATTTAAAAGCTATTTTGGGTCAGGGGCTATCTCCTTTAGCATGTTTCTGGTGTCCATTACAATAAGAGATCACAATTTGGGCTGGGTAATATAAATGCTAATGAACCACCTTGCAACTGATAACTAACTTTATACTGAAAAACAACTTAAGATTAAATATATGGTACGAACCAGAATATACTGGGTATCAGTTTAGAGCCTGTATGGCAGTGTTCTAAAATGTGAGCATATTATAATTAGTTAAAATGTAATACTAAATTGAATTTGCTGAAACTGACAAATTCATAAGCCTTCTGCTGTATTTTCTGCTTTGGCAACAAAGAGCTCAACCATGAAATGTTGTTTCCCACAATATTTTTGTTTGCAAGTTGGGATTTTACAGTCTGGAAGGGTGGATAAATAAGTGATAAAAAACTGGCTGGAGAGCAGCTCTATGGAAAAGGCCCTGGGGTCTTGGCAGACAACGAGCTGAGCATGAGCCAGCAGTGTGCCCTGGCAGCAAAGAGAGCTGGCAGCATCCTGGGGTGTATCAATAAAAGCACAGCCTGTAGATAGAGGGGAGGGATTATCCCCCTCTATTCAGTGCTTGTTAGACCACATCTGCAATACTGACTCCGGTTTCAGAATCTTCCCAGTACAAGAAAGACATCGATAAAAAGGAACAAGACCAGGGGAAGTCCACGAAGCCGGTCAGGGTCTGGATCACTGTGAGCTGAGGCTGCAAGACTTGTTCAGCATGAAGACATGACAGGACCATGCACAATACCTCGCGTCAGGACAAGAAGAAGATGGAGCTCAGATCTTCACATTGTGTATGTGAGGATGACAAGAGACAACAGGCATAAACTGAAACCAGAAAGGATCATCTAGGTATAAGGAGAACTGTCTCCTCCATGGAGACAGTACAGCAGTGAAACAGGTAGCCTGCATAGGCTGCACAGGCTCCGTCCTTGGAGGTTTTCAAGACCAGATTGAATATAGTCCTGAGAAACCTTGTCTGACCTCTGGGCTGGTCCTGCTTGAGCAGAAGATCGGAGAAAGGACATCCAAAGGACCCTTTCAAGAGAGTTGTCCTGATTTATCCTTTGCTTAACTATACTTCACCAATAGGTGATGAAGTTTGTTATGAGAGACATCCTTACAATTTATCAATCTGTGATGAAATATATTATTGATGGCAAAATATGGTTAAAAGACTCCAATGCTAATGTTTGGCTAAAATAACTTGCTTTAACAGAGAAAATATATATTACCTTAAACCCACATTGGATTGGACAAAAAAGGGACAACTGAAAGATTTAGCATGATGGTCAGCAGCAGTAATCACTTAGCTGGCAGTACATACATCTTTATTCCTGTCAGAGAAATATCTTGATTTGAATAAGATAATTCTGTTACAGAACTTAAGAAAAGACAGCAAAACAGACAAAAAAAAAAAAAAAAAAGTCGAAATCCAATTGCTGACCACAGGAATATAAGGTACTGAGACACTGCTTGTTTTCTCTAAAGCAAATACCAACATTTGAATAGTTGGTGAGGAAATATTTAAAGCTGTTTCCACAATTAACACAATCATCAAAGAATCTAGAAAAATATCATGGCTACAAAAGCATTAAAGTGCATGGTATTTACCAATGCAATGTAAAAATAATGGCTTATCCTTGTTATTGGCCTAAAATAATTCAGTTAATAGTCTCTAAGTATTTTAGAGATCAAAATAGATAAAACTATATTAAAGAAATTAAAAAATTAAATGCTTTTGGAAGATAACAACAAAGTATTTTGATTCAAAAAGCTCTTCCAAAGGACTATAAAAATAGATCCATACTGACGGCCCATATTAATGCAGGTAGAATAAGAAAACAGAAGCTGGCTAAATATTTAAGAATTCGGTGCACAAGAGGTTCTGTTAGTTGTCAGATACTTCAGATTTACTTTATTATTATGCAATGATTTGATGGAATTTGTTTTAACCTTCCAGAAAGCACCTGTTTTCCTGTTCAGGCACGGGACCTGAACATTTGTGACCTCCTTTGATGCTATACAGCCTTCTTGACTGCCGGCTCCCCCTCCGAGCACATTCACACCACCTGGCCCTGCCCTTCTCTTTTTAAGATTCAAGTACAGACAATCATGAGGAGTTTTAGGGGCCATCCCGCTTCCAGTACATTTAGCATGTATTAAGCGGACTTTCAGAGGAAAGCTGCAGTCCCAGGATCTACTGCTGCCTCCAAAACTTAAAGAAAATGGTCACTGCACCTTAAGATTAATGAGGCTTTGGCTTTGTACAGTGCCACATGTATTTTAAAGTGTACATGTTTATATCCACATGCATACAGTGAATATGGTGTGGTGTTGAAAAAAAGTGAAGTAATTTATTCAGAAGAACAACTACGGTAGTGTGCGGTTAATAAGCCCTAAAAATCAAATACCAAAAAAATCATGACATCAGCTATTTACTGCATTTAGAAAAAATAAAGAAAACCCAAGAACTAAACATCATCAGGAATCTTAGCATGAAATGTCAGCTTTCGATATCTACTGGCATCACAAACCTTTTTTCTAGTAATGAAATAAATGGAATAAAAATTTATCTATTAGCATCTATTAGTGTTTGGCAGACGTCCACGCATATTCTGGCAGAGTTTCTGTAACTGTTTTTTTAGTGTGACCAATTGGAAGTGTGAGTGCTCACCTGACATTTTTATTTAGAAAGCAAACACTCAGAGAAAACAAATTTTATAACTGTTGCAACATCAGTAGTAAAAGCAAGATTACCTAGCTAGGAGCTGGTACTTCATACTAAGGTCTCACAAAAACACTAATAAGATTGTTCTACTAAAACTAGATACAACACTTACAAAAAGGAACAATTAATAATTCATTTTGGCCAGTTTATTCAAGAATACTGGCTAGAGATATTGTAATGCAGCCAGAAAACTAGCAACTGTGCCAATTGTATTTCTTTCCAGTTTATGTGGAAACTGATATCCTGTAGCCAGTCAGATTCAGTTTTTTAGTGTTAGCACTAACTTCGAAATAAGTTATGTATGGATGAATCTTTAATGACTTTATGAAAAGAGAGTGTCCAGCGGGTACTGCTCATAGAAAGAATTGGTTTCTCTGGATCTAGAACATGTTTGTAAAATCTAGTGGAGATTTTATTTTTTTTTCCCCTTTTTGATTAGAGCGGCAGTTAAATTAAATGACATTAAAAGAGCTCTACCTAGCATGCCAAGCAGTTGGTCTGTTATGTGCCTTGTTTAATGACAGTGAACCTGTTGCTACTGGATTTTCAAGGTCCTCCCGCTGCGAGTTCTCACAGACAGTCCTGACCCGCCTTGTCATCACTCCATCACCTCCTGTTCTGCAGCTCATCTCACCATGGGGCAGAGTACCAAGTGTCCTCTGCTGTCTGACACCAACAATTAGAGTCTGTGAGAGGAAATACCCTGCCGCTAAGATCCCTTTAATCGTCTGTGTATTTGTCTTGTGAATCAAAGGCAACGAGGGAAATTAACACCAGAGAATATTGAGCCTGTACTTTATTAAATGGTATCTTTACCAGAAATCTAGAGAAAAAAAAAAAGAGACTTGTTCACTGCTAGGCCCATATTGTGATACTAACACCAGGGAGCTTTCAAACACTTTACATTGGCCAGACATTCAATGAGGCTGCTTTCTCAGACTGTGCTTAATACTTTACCCTCTTCTTTGCTTGCTAATCACCAAAACATAGATGAGGAATGGGCTATCAAATCTGTTCTACTCCATGTCAAAGACTGGCACTTCTGCTTGTGCTAAAGTAAATCTCTCTAACGTATTAGTTAGAGGGTACTGAGATTTACGCAAAGCCGTTGTGCACTTTTTCCATAGTATGTCTTTAAAGCAAGAGGAAATATTTTGGTAGAATCATGAAAGCTCTTAAAAGCATGTTCACTTGCTATTCTGCTAGGGAAATTTTACTGCTACAGATGAGTTGTGTCACTTGCTTTTTTATATCGTCATGTGTTCTGTGTTTTTTAATTGATCCAAGTTTGTACTTAATAAGTAAAGTGTAGTATTCAATGACTTAAGTTTTATTTTATTTTTAGAGCAGCAACTTTCCTAAATGTGTGTGTTCAAGCAAAATACCACAGGGCAGTTGTTTTATGCACAGGAAAAATTTATTTATTATAATGCTGCACATTATGAACCAATGGTGTTAATATTTATTTAGGGCTAGACTAAACCTTCCGCCCTGTTTATGTGATAGCACATAGTTTCATTACCTCAAGAGAAATAAGCCGTGCTAGTCCCTGACCAGATGTGGATACTCACCCTACATCTTCTGCTGGCTTTGTTGTAGCAATGTTTCTAAGTTCACTATTACCTACAAATATTTGAGGATAGATTGTGAAATCATGAAGTAGGTCCACAAAGAGGCTTAGGCAATACTTCTAGTATTGATTTATAGTCATTTCACCTTTGTTTTGAAGGTGTAATGTTGATCTTGATTTTGATCTTGTTTGCTCCAGAAACTGAAGTTAGCCCTGAATTAGGAACCTCACCATGGATTCACCACACTGAATATTTGAATCTATGTTAGGAGCCATCTTGACTCTTCAGATAGTGGAGAGTTAACCCATACCATTCATTCTCATGTGTGATTCACATCACAAAACCAAATGCTGACATATATAGCCAGGTGAACTATAGAAAGGTTCATAAGTTGATTATTTTTAGACTATAAACAAAGCCAACACCACTCTGACACAGACACCTTCACTACTGACAAGTAAGATGGACCCTCCATCCTTCAAATTTCTTAATAGTTCATAGACAGAATTTGAGAATAAAAATCACAGTAGTCATCAAGGTAACTAAAGGCCTGGCAATACATAAATTACTCAGAAGGCAGACAGATACATCTAAAAACGCAGTCTTTTGCTGGCCTATATTCCTGATTTAGGTGCTGATAGTCCCAGTCCTTAATCATCTCTTGGCTTAAGCTATCATTTTCCCTGGCTGTGCATGTTGCTTGATCTTAACTTGTACCTTAAAGAAAACTCTTTTGCAAGATTTCTTTTTTTCACCATTGCTGGGAATGTCAACAATATTGAGATGTCTTAAAAATGCATTTCTCAGAAATAGCTGATGCCACAGTACATCATTTGCAATGCCCTAATTCACACAACTTGAAGCAATAGTGTACACAGTTAGGCATGATTGATGTTCTACTCAGTACACTGATCATTTATAGATTTTTGCCAAAAGGACTCTCCACAATTGCAGGTTTTACTGCAATTTCCACTGTAAAAAATGGTTATGCAACCCTTGAGTTATTAATCGACAAAAGTAGCAGTGCTTTCAGATTATGTTTGGCTTTGCACTAAATCTAAAAATAGTGTGGGTTGGGGTTTTTTTTTTTTTAAGTATTCCATCTGAAAATTTGTATTTGATGTAGTCAAAATTTACTGTGTGTTGGAAATTACATAAAAGTGAGAAAATATTTAATTTCAAGGATTAACAACTGCTATAAACATAATCAGTAATGTGTGAACTTCTAAGCTGCTTAAGCAGCTCGGTCCACTTAAGGTTTGGTTGCCTACAGGAAAAGCATTTGAAAGTATCAAAATATCTGGAGTCTACAGAATAGAAAGTCATGTAGAAACAGGTTCTTATTTATGTATATAGAATTTCTGAACCAGAAGCATTGAAATAACAGCCTTTCTAGTGTCTTGTATTTCTCGTTCCAATCCTGGATGAAACTAAATTGTATGAAGTAGGAAAGAGGGAGCTACAAGAAATCACTGCAAATTCTCAAAATGAGAGAAGATGTTTGAATGGACGTTTTGAGTGCATTTTTAATCCAATTTTAATACAATGCTATCCAATCTTTTTACCCACTGTGTTATCATCATCCTCAGTAGTAAAATAAACAGCTACTTCTTTTTGTTCTGTAATATTTTGTAATATATTTTAGTCTGTTTGTAATGATATACACTGTAAAGAGTTAGATTATTGGTATTTCCAAAGAGTTAAACAAAAGGCACATTTCCATTCCCAGTCTAGCTTGTGCTCATGTACTGGGAAATGTCAGTAAACTCACTCTAGCTCCACCTAGTATTTGTAATATTAAATATAATGCTGTCCACAAAAAAAACCATAACATTGAAGTCTGAGCAGGAAGAAGGAAGAGACAGACATATTCATATCCATATGTACAGATTATAAAGTGTATGCCAAAAAAACATTTATTTCATACCATCATCAACACTGACATGATAGGTAGTTTTGACACTGAAGAAGTAAGCAAAGAGCTTTGAGTTTTATTTTTGATTTTACAAGCTGTTACCTATGGCAAACACTTCTTGCAGCTCTATTCCTCTAGTATAAAAGTGGGGTCTATATGCCCTGAAGATTTTTTAATGAGTTTCAGATAGCTTTTAGTCTTGTATGGTACATAATTGCTAAAGATGTACAAAAACCTAGAACTTTGCATGGTTCCTTAATAAAGAACTTGAAATTTGTGGCAAATAGTAGGGTCAGTTATAATCAGTTTGCATGTTTGGACGTAATTTAAAGAATGTGGCCAAATACAAGCTGCCTCAAAAAAAAGAAATACCAAATAATACCACCTGCAAAATCTATAAAGAAAATGCTTATAAAATGCGAGTTGTGGTTTGGGAATTATTTGTGAACTTCAAGAGCTAAAATAACACCATCCTGACCAGACAGTTCCATAGCTTTTACTGATTAGCACTGTTGCTTTTCTCTCAAAAACTATTTTTAACCTATTCATCTCCCTTAATTAACAAAAGAAAATAAATAATCCAAACCAGGATAACACAAGAAAATATCACCAACAAAAATCAGACATAAATCAGAATGCCAGGTGGCATTTGGATATTTTGAGGTATTTTTCAATCTGTATTTGAAGTACAGTAGCAAACTACCAATTAAAATAAATGACTAAGAAGCCAACAGATTCTAGAGATCTATAATGCAATTTATCACAACAATACACCCATTTAACAGTGTTTAGCAGACAATCACTAATAGATTTCACATACCAACACCAAAGCGCATATAATGTTCAGAGAACACATATAACAGAAAAGAATAGAAAAGCAACCACTCAATATTCTGAAAGTACTTAGGCAAAATAAAAATTATTATCTCCAGCAAAATACTCCAGATTACTGTCTGTCTTTTAAGTATGGCAGGAAATTTCAGTTAAGTTCACACTAAGTCATCACATTCTACTGACTTCAACAAACTCATTGGCGTCCTTGTTTTTTAATCAAGACACCAAATAAATCAAAATAGATTTTAACACCAAGTAACAAGTTAGTATCTAGAGGAAGACTGACATGTAACAAGCAGCTGTCATTCAACTGGGTACTTTGTAGGATAGTTTCAAACATCTTTATTAGTATCACAGAAAGCTGGACTGCCTCTCAAAAAGAGAAAATATCCTATTCAGGAAACAATGAATAACCTTTACACAGGCATTTGTGAGGTCTGTAACCCTACACACTTGAAACCCCACAGCTGAAGCTTGTCTTTTGTCACTTAGTTAAGTAACACTGTATTCCACAAAACAAATGCAAGGAAATGAGAAAACAAGTAAATATTTACTCACCAGCCTTCTCTTTCTCTGAAATAACTGGCATAGCCTGAAAGAAAAAAATAAATGATACCACTGTTTAAAAAAATAAGAATATTAGGGAAACATTATAAAATCTTAAGGTAGATTATATGAGTGCCCTGAAGGTCTGGAAAGAACTGAGTTAAGCACTCGGGAGAGAAACGTACAGTTCCCATTTCAGTGGCTTATAATCTACTATGAAACCAATTAATGTTAAAAAAAAAAATAAAAATAAAGGACTACGAGAGAAGGGAGGAGATGGAGTTAATTAGATATTCCAATGATTGCATTTTGAAATAATCATCCTAGAATACATGCCCACAAAATTCCACTGGGAAATTACTAAATTCTGAAGGAATAAAGACAAAAACTGAGTGGCTGAAGATGAGACTAAAATGTAAAATCATGCTTCTGCAGAACTCAAGTAGAGTTCTGCCATCGACCTCATATAGTTACGACTTGGGCTCAAAATATATGTTGTCCTATAACATATCAATTTCTTACTTTTTATATAATTTTTTAGAGACAAGTAATAGAAGTGTTTTCATATGGGCTGTAATTGTTTTTGGACTTGAAAAATTGATCTTTTTTTTTTTTGAAATGGATGTAAAAATCTTTAATATTATGCTTTTATTTCAGACTAATGAAGCACAACTTTCTGAGTGTATTTCTCCTAAAATAAGTAGGTTATAGATTGAGCAAATAGTAAAATGAAATTAATATGGCACACATATAAACAGAATGAAAGGATGTGCAGATATAATAAAGGTAAGAAGGCTGGAGGAGAAGTCAGATTTAGTATGCGATGTATACAGAACTGTCATGTAAGTTAAGATACCATTTTTGCATCCTTTTCACTCCAATCAGTCTACCCTTTGTTCAGCAGATTTTCCTGCTGCAGATTTCACAGAAAAAAAAAGGGGAGTGACGGATGGAAATCACAGAACGGTTTCAGACTTTACACAGAGTTCCTGAAGTAGACTTTGAAAAATTCATTTCAGGATTTGATTTGTCATGCTGTATAAAATAGTATTTTTTAGCATTTCCTGAATGATATTTTGTACAAAATTTCAAATAATATATATTGTCTAAGACATGTTCTAAGAAATACCTTACGGATTGGTAATAGCCACAAGAGTCCTTTTGTAATTCTTTCTGTTCTACCTGTACTCTGACTAGTTAAATATCTATTGCTTGAGTTTGACATTCAAAAATGTCATACCATCAGGCTAATATTATTCAAAACAGCAGGCCCTTGCTTGAAAAACATTTCCCTCACTTTGTACAAACATATTATTTGTTTGGAAGGAACATCCTTTTGTTCCAGTAATGCAATGAAGTTAATGCAATTAACTTCCATAGACTGAAGAAAGTTAACATGCCAAGGAAACAAAATCACAGAGTGAATCAAGGTATCAGTTGCAAAGAAAGAAAAACTGTATCATGTATAGATTTTTAAAAAATAATTTTAAGCATAGAAGTTTGAAAAACAGTATATAATCATCTTCTCTTTCCCAGACCTAAGTGTTTACACTGGCTAAGAAAGATAAAAAAAGAAGGAAAACCTCAGATTCACTATTATCATTTGTTCAAGAATGACATTTTGAAAGAGAAAACTTTGTAAAGAAGAGAAAGTGAGAAACAAGCAAACAAACTGGAAAAGAAAAACAAACAGAAGAAGAAAAAAGAATGAGGGAACATTAGCGTAAATCAAATGGAACAGTTGGACAGAAGAAGGAAAGAGGGAGATAGGTTATTATCACATTTAATGTTAGGCTTTGCTAGCTATAAAAAAAAACCCAAAGAAGGCATGATGTCTTCCTTTAAGAAAAGCTTAGAAGACAACATTGAGCTGGCTGGAGATGTGGCAACAAACTGTCAGCTTCATCATAAGCTGTGTCATGAAAAAGAGACAACAGTTTGGTGGGGACAGCCTTTGTAAGGTCTCAAATGCAAGGCCAAGATGAACAGCGAACAGCTGTGATTCAGTGATCTGGGGGGAAGCAGTTACAGGACTCAATGGGGATATGACGGAGTGAAAAGTACAGAAGATAATTTCTCTGGTGGCTTTATGGCAGACTTAAATGGATTTTAATCATATTCTCTATAACTGCAATGTGAGTCACTGGTAGTGCCTTTGGCCTGAATGAACACTTCTGAATCAGCTCCCTTCATTATTCATAGCAGCAGGCAGATTTTTTTTTTCATATCAGATTTTAAATCATTGTTAATCTTGCCATTTGTCACTTTAAGTTATTTCCTGGAACTATGCAATATTTCTAATTCATGATCACTAAAACATGTTGATTTAGAACCGAACATATTTTTTTAGTAAAACTGTTAGATGCTAGACCTAAAGGTTGTTAGAGTTGTTTAACGGGTTCAGCCCGGGTAAAAAGCTGTAGCTGGAAACACAAAGAACCATAATGCCTCAGGGCAGATGTGTAAGTCACAAAATTAGTACTTCTGTTAACTAGGATGAAGAAGCACTATAAGTTCCAGACAATGTAGAGTGAGGTTTGGAGACAAAAGTACTTCCTATGTTCCTGCAACAATCTTGCAGCAATTCATTAAGATTGATGCTAGAGAGTCCAATGTAGGTAATACAATCTACTGAAAGTAAGAATTCTAAAATCAAGTCAGGCACATGGAAAAAAAAAATGCTACTAAAGTATTCAGATAAAGAAACACATTCAAAATGATAGCTCCACAAATTATACAAGGTTTCCTAGAATAATTAGGAGGAGGACTTCATACAGTGGTGACTACCTGCCACCATCATTTTTCTCTTCCCCAGGTCCTCCATAGTGCATTATGTAAAGACAGACTTTTTTTTATTGCTTCACTTTTCTACCTGATATCAGACTTAGCCCACTTCTTCAGCAAAATATAGTACCATTTCTGGTACTCTTAAAATTCGAAGAATTAATTTTCTCTGATTTGGTCTTATTGATTAACTTCACAAGAAAAAAGTGTAATATTTTCCAGGAACAAAATATTTTCTCAAATTCATGTGAATCCAAGTTAAAAAAAAAAGAAAAAAGAAATTATCTCTAATGAAAGTAAAATCTTTCTAACAAAATATAAAGTATATTTTTCCAAAGAATATCAATATCCTTCTCATTATAAAGACTGCAACATGAATATTTGACTCAGAACATGATACTGTGGCATATTTATAAATTCTGAATCCATGATAACAGTTATGAAAAAATAATGTATAAAACAAGTAGGTCTTACTCATTAATTCTTTACAATTTAAGGAAAGAGAACTTGTATATATATATCATATTTTTGGTCAAAGGTTTAGATTTGCTTAGTTTACAGAAAAATTTTAAATCTCCCTATTTCATTAAAATATATAGTAAATGGAAAGTCCCTGGTTAAAAAAAAAACTTAACTAAACCAAAAAACACCCCCAAAAACTACCCTCTTGATCCACAAAGTACAAAGACGTCTTGGACGATACTTTCAAATATGTCTGCTTCCTAAATAGGGTGTAATTCTGCTGAATCAAGATGTAAAATGAGCTAAAAATTCTGTCAGAATGCTCTATTACTGCCTAAAAGCCCAGAAAAAACATCTTAAATGAAGGTAACTTTTCTTGAAAATTTAAGATAAAGCAAACCACGAGCGAATCTTCAACATGATCTCAGCCTACTATTGGTTTAGTTTTTTGTTAATACAGCTACACATACTGCTTACATGCTGCCCAGTGGGAAAACATGATTGTTACTTATGAGAAATGCTCTCATCTCCAGTACAGTTTTGAATTCACTGGAGACCTCCTTCCAATGAGTTCCATATGTTCCAAATGAATTGAATTCCCAGGAAGTGATTTAACATTTCTGGCAATGGAGCAATTAAACCGGATTTTCCTGCTTGGCCAGATGGGTTCACTGTAACTTCACATTATTTCTCACTCTCCTCACAGAACTAAAGAACTGGACTAACAATTTCTACATGAGTGGTCACATGTATTATATATATAAAAAAAAAAAGCAGGCACACGCCCTTTTTGCACCCCCTTCACAGATTTCAACAAACACCTCCCCTCAAATTTGGGCTCATGTCTATATTTTCAGTAGTATGTGGTCTTAGTCACAGAAAACAAAAACCCAAAAACCCAAAGGAAATCCCTCTAGACAGGTAACCTAACGTGACTTGCCTATCAGATCATTGCTGAAATATACTCGGGATTTTCTTTTAAATTAGAGAATGTTATTTTTAACCTATGAAAATCTTACTTGAAATGTCATATTGAAAATTTTTGTCTGCATTCTTAGTGTATTGCAACTGATTAACTCTAAAAGTATTATGCATGCAAATATGATTGTAAAGTGTATGTAAAATACTATATTGGACATTTTTCTTTAAAGTTGCAGTTGCTTTGCTCGGATAGAAATCATTGACAGTAACACTGGGTTAAATAACCATTCCTTTGAATTTCATTGGAAGTTAGGTGGATAAGCTGTCATCTAGCAAGACAGAAAATGGTGGAAAATTCTGATAAATCAAAACTTAATGTAAAATTTTTGCACAAAAAAAGTTTTGTTTCACCAAACTGAAAACATCTAGTTTTTTTCTAAGCTTTTAAGAATATTTTAACAGGAAAGAGAAGTAAATACATAAAATATCCCATAATTTCAAATGGTAACCACTCATTTTGGGCATGTGCAGTTCTTCTCTATGAAAAGAGGAAAGAATCCCTCCTGAACCCCCAAATTAGCTTCCTTCCATTACAGAGTAAAAATTCACATATTTCATTCTCTGAGCTGTGCTAAAAAAATTAGCACTGTAGATTTCCTAATTAGAAGTGGTAGAATCAGTAGATGTGTGCAGTGTCTCGGTGCTGAAACGAGGAGGCACTATCTGCAAAGAAGCCAGAGTCCATTTGGGAGCAGCGGTGAGAGGATGCTGAGCTGCAAGACTGCCATTGGAAAATAGCTGAGGCACATCCAGTCTGACCTGAGCACAGCTTGGGTCTCTCTTAACTCTAGTGCAAAGCTACATGTTTTTAATACTGCTTCCAAACCTGCAGACAAAGCCATTATAAAAAAAATTAAACTCGCTATCTTTTTGTTTCCTTGCACTCACAAAACATGAACAGCTCTATCACAGAATGGTAGGTGTTGGAAGGGACCTTTGGATATAATCTCATCCAACCCCCCCTGCCAAAACAGTGTCACCTAGAGCAGGCTGGACAGGACCACATCCAGGTGAGTTCTGGATAATTCCAGAGAAGGAGACTCTACAACCTCTCTGGGCAGCCTGCTCCAGTGCTCTGGCACCCTCAAAGTAAAAAAGTTTTTCCTCATGTTGGGATGGAATTTCATGTGTTCCAGTTTGTGCCCCTTGCCCTTCGTCCTGTCACCAGGCACCCTGAGAAGAGTCTAGCACCATTTTCTTGACACCCACCCTTTAGATACACAGCATTGATGAGATCCCCTCTCAGTCTTCTCCATGCTAAACAGACACAGTCTCTCAGCCTTTCCTCATCCACAACGGACTCTTCTGCAAAGGGCTACAGCAGATGGCAAAGGTTTGTATAAACCAGCAAAGTTACTCTAGAGGAGCATATAACACGCAGTTTCTGAAATAAGGATCTAGTGACATCTATTTAGTTTTGTAGTATCTGATAAACCAATTGAAGTTAGTCTATGTTTCAATTTTGCAAACAGGATATACATTCCACCCAGAATAATGCTTCTGGGTGGGTTTGGTTGCTTGGGTTTTTTTTTGTTTGTCTGTTTTATTTTATTTATTTATTTTATTACAGAAATACAGTGCATTTGGCATTATTTGAATCACATTTTCCATGCTGCCATACAACCATGATTGATATTCTACAAAGTCCTTCCATCACAGAAGGCTGTTAGCTATTCAGCCTTTTTGCAGATACGGATTTGAATAGACACACTGGGAAATTCCCTTGCTCATGATCTAGTACATCTTGATTTGCAAGCATTTCTACAACTATGTCTGTGGAGATAATATCTCTTACTGTCCAAGGTGCAGGAAAAGCTCCAGGACAAACACTAACATTCTGGGATTTGACTAGAAAGGAAAAATCCGGCCTTCATAATAATTATGAGTAGGTGACTCACAATTGCTGAGCACAAGCTGTTATAAACCCCCTATCTTATTTTTGGAAGTGCTTTTACAGTCATCACTTTTTATTCCTGCATTACAAAATCATGTTCTAAATGCTCAACTTAGTGGATGCTTCTTTTATGCAAAACAGCGTAAGTAAGAATTGTGTTTTTCACTGAAATGGTTTGCTATAAGACCAAATCCATGTTCCCATTCTAAAAAACTGGAACCTTTATATCGCATTAGAGTGGAAAAGAGACCAACCTCCAAACCTTGGAAACATAAAAATGAATGTTAAGTTTAGTTTTTAAATAGGATCATTGATTTTTAAGACCAGAAACAAATATGTAGATAGAAGTATATGTCTGTCATCTTCTTTCTACTTCTTTTATAGTCAAACGATCAAAACACACAAAAATCTAAAATCCTCTAAAGAAGGGCGATCTACCGAGCTTCTGACGAGAAGGGAAGGAGATAATATCAACACAGTATACAATTACTGAGGAAGGACTAATGAATCGAATGACAGAGAACTCTCTATTCCACTGAACAAGAGCAATCTTGTACCTGAAAACTGAGGTCAACAACACTCAAACAAAACACAGATTTTAAGCATCATGTAATTTCTCAAAGAGTGTCTGTTCATCTGGAATCTTTAAATAGACATTTTATTTTATTTAGATGGTGTGCTGCAGTTTTCTTAATTTGGATAAGTAGTAGTTAAAATTAACCAGGTTATTTTACAGGAAAAAAATAAAAATCCACTATCATTCAGATGGTTTGAAATTAGGGAAACACTACGGTCCATAACCAAAAAGTTTCCTCAGATATATCCTCATTACAACACAATATTGAATAAATATCTCTATAAGAAAATTTTCATTTTTTGAAACCAAAGCCTTTCATATTAATGAATCAGATGAAGAGAATAAGTATGTAGAAAACTCTTTTGGAAATAGTAATTAATTTAAAGTAGCACAGTCTTTTGGTATTTGCATTGAACTAAAATCATAGCAATAATGTAGAAGAAAAACCAAGAATCATTAGTTTATAATTCAGAATTATTTACAAAACATTATTTATTAAACTTGTAAATTTTTAAAATAAGTTTTCAATTAACCACCATTTTTACAATTTTGATATTTTCTTTTTCACTGGACAAGGAAAGAGGAAAAGCAAAACCATCAACTTTTAACACTGACCAGCTTTAGAAGGGGAATTTAGCAAGGTGTTTCTTCTTTGTGGTCCTTCATTATACTAAAGATTGCAATTACTAGAAGGAGAGCAGAAGGCAATTAAAACCCACCCAGCAGTAAAGCTGCATCAATTAACTCAATTTTTAAAAGGAATTAATGTCACATTCAGAGGTCTCTGACTAAATTTATGAGAACGCTATGGATTTAGTTCTAGCGGAAGTACAAAGCTGTATGCTTGCCTGCGTATATTCTCCTCCGATCAGTTGTGTGCCTCTCCCCAATTACTTTGTTTTCTGACTAGATATTTCTGTTTGCTCGAGCCTCTTTATGCCACTGAGGTCATGCACAGAGACCCCTTCTAGTTAGTGCTGGATGGTTGGCAGTTCTCCTTCCACGAGGCACTTGCCAAGAGACTGCACTTGGGGTGGTCTGGTAACTTCATGCATCTTGGTCATTCAGCTGGCAGAGTGTGACTCTTGCTGGATTGGAAACGCAAAACAAAGATGCAGGATAACTGTCCTGTGCTCTGTTTGGTGTTATTATAGACTTCCCATAGATCAGGGTAAGTTCCCAGTGCTCTGAAGTCTGTCAGGACCACATACAGATGGTTTATGTGACAGATAAGACAACAGCCTGTCCACGAATTGTCCAGACCATTAAGTAGAATTAGGCCATAATATAGAATTAATTAATTCCTTTCTCTTTAGGGATGCTAAATTCTTCAGAGCAGTTAGATGCAAGTTCCTAAGAACCCTGAGAGTTACATCACATATTTCCTGAAACATACCCACATTTTTTTTTTTTTTTAAATTAACAGCTTATTTACATATCAGGGCTTAACTTTGAATAAAAAAAAAAAAAAATGTGGGAAAAAACTTGGGTTTGATGCTTCCCAGGAGTTCTCCAGATAGGGAACTGTGTTTCCACTTGAACTGCTCTTTAATTATTGCAGTGGACATAGAGTACTTGAATGAGAGGTCAGTTAAATTTTAGTTTAATGTTAAGGAACATTTATACAGCTTTTGGTAATAACAAAATCTGTGCTTCCTCCAGTTTCACCAAACATATGTATCTCTTCCCTAAAGAAAACATAGCTTTAATGTTAACACCAAAGCTGAGATGTGACACACTACCTCTAGAACTGGAGCAGCCCCAAGAGTGCTCATGCTTTTCATCAATCACCAGAGGTTCTATTAGGGTTCATTTACACATAGAGAGCTTTTTCCCAAGCTCAGAAGTCATTTGTTTAGCTAATGTTTATCTTATAAAACCTTTTACAATAACAAACACATCAATAAACCCTGAAACATTGGCAAAGCTGAACTACTTGGGAACCAGAGGGCACCCAGCTCTATAAGGCAGCAGTAAAAGATAATTAAAGTCTCATGTTTCCCATTTGTTTCAACATCATGTAATGTCTACAAATGTGATTTTGCCTGAAAGTCCTTAAATGTGGAGAACGCTTCTACATGGCTGACAGGAATCCCCAGTGATTTCAGTCTTTTCTCATCTCTTTATATATAAAACCTACAACCTTAGAATAAGTCCATGTATATTCATGTAAATAAAAAATTCTTTCAATCATGTGATGATAGAAACTAAAATTTGTTCCATGGTGACTAAATTACCAAATACGTTTGAGCACTTACTTGCAGAGTAAAAAGGGAAATTAAAAACCACAGAATCATACCATTCCTGTCTTTCCCTAGCCACCTCAAAGAAAACAAAGGAGTTTTTTGCCTTTCATCCCAAGAAAATCAAGTCACTCTTACTAATTATGAAGGGTGCCGACAAGAAAATCAGGAAGCTCATCTCATTGCTGCAAGTGCCAGTCCATCATAATACAGAAGCTGCATGTTCATGAGCTAACTGAGAAAAGGTTGGCAATACAAATCATCAAATATGTAAATGAGCAACCTGATTCTAATGATCTTTCTGGTTAGTCAGCCCAAATCCAATGGTTGATTGCTATCTACGTTTTTGAATTCCACCAGTGTTAGTCTCCTGGATTCGGATCTCACAGAGGTTAGCAGCAATAAAAATCATATTGGAGTTTCTTGAATATTATATATAAAAAGGATTGCTATTTATGCTAGTTGAGGATGACCTCACTGCGTTCAGCTTTATGTTCTGAAAAAGAAAGTTAGGTGTAGTCCATTGCAATAACTTATTGACACCTAGTAGGAGGGCAGCAACTATTGACAGCTACTCACACTCTCATCCTGTGTCACTTTGCTCTCTTGAATCTCTACAGGTAACCCCAGCTGGTTACTCTTCCCCTTATCAGCAGCAGGCTGCTGCAACTGTTTACAGAGTTCTTTCTTTCTCAAAATAAAAAAGCAAACCCCAAGAAAATCATTTTTGAAATGTGATACTTATGTTTTGGCACAAATCTTTATGTTCACAGTCTCACATGAATTCAGTCATATTATGTCTGTTGGACCAGGTGGGAAAGGATCAAAAGCAGATCCCTGGGTGGCTCTTGATCTTGAGCTTTATCCAGGCATAGAAGAATAAGTTGCTACAAAAGCTACATCTCTTCTATGATCATGAAAACTTTACTTTCTGCAGAATATCATAAAACAACATAGAAGCTGAAGAGTCAGATAATAGCAATACTGATCATGAGATGATGGAGAGAGGAGGGAGGTAGCATGCCAGATAGAATCAGTGACAGGCTTGGGAGAGTCAGCGGGATGTTATTGTTGAAAGAAACGCATCTGATTTGGAAGGTAGCAGGAATGATCACGGGACAGTAAGTGCCAAATTTCAGTAAGTTATCACCAAGTCAGCTAGACGGGATAATTACCATGTTTCTTCTTGGTTTACTAAAACATAAAGCAAAATAGATTAACATAAACCACCCTATTTGCTTTCACGAGGAGAAGACAAATGGCAAGGAATAGAAGCACACACCAAGAGAGTAGCTTTGTCTTGGGTAGGAGGAGTAGTTAGAAAGGAGAGGAATAAACACTAACATATACCATCTGGATCTGGTTTGCTTATTTGGAACTGTATTCTTGGAATTTCAGTTTGTTTATGCTCCAACATATACAGGTAGGGATTACGACCTTAAAAAACACCAAACACCAGCACTGTGACCTTACTAAGTCAGTATTTCTCCTGGTCATCCAAGAGAAAGAGAGAAAATGAAATTAGTTCTTTTGAATGTTCTCTGCATATGTACTGTGCTAACCTTTAAACACTTTCAAAGTTGTGGGTGACATGTAGGGGCAGTAAAACAAAAAGATGTCTTTTGGGTGAAAAAGTAGGAAAGCTTGCTTTTCAATTCATTGAAGGACTTCTGTTTCTTTCAAGATAATTGATTTTAAAAGAAAAAGTAGGAAAGATGAAAAGATTTACTTATACGAAAACAACTCCTTTTTTACCTCAAAGACAGAAAAAAGAAGTGTTAAAACGTGTAACAAGAAAAAATGAGAAGTTTCTTTATCACTAGGAAAAGAAACAGGAGCTTTATCTCCTAAAAGGGCCCAAGGAAATGATGAAAAGTAGGTTTATAAATCCAAATATAACAGTGAAAGTTCTAAAAAATACCCCAAGCCCTTGAAAAACCCGGGAAACAAAACATTCATCTGCACAGCTGTTTTATACTAAAATACTTGTAACAAAACGTCCCTTTTTTGTTTGAGAAAAAAAACCCCAACTATAACCATTTCTACTTTAATATCTAAACTCCGGCCAAACTGAGTATCAAACTTCCTTTGTTCATATAACCAAAAGCTTGTTTCCTCTGGTCCAGTTGATAAACCAGAAAAGGACATATTTCATCTGCCATAGAGTTTCCTCAGCTAGAAGCATTACCAGGAAGAATGCTACTCCAGTCTGTGCTATGACCAATCCCTATTACATTTCTTTAGGGTCTTGTTTAACCCAGCGATGCCTGTGCTAACATTTCATAGTACATACCTACATGGGCAGACACTGGTGCAGACAACACACATGCTATACATCTTCCATCTCTTGTGCAGCAATTCCATTTTATTCCCATGTACTATCTGTCAAGCAAGGACCTTTAATACCATAAAAATCCAGAAGCCAATAGAAGTACTCATACACCTAGGAAGTTTCTCTCATGCTGCTGCTGTATTTTAAAAGCCTGGGAGGAAGGAGGGGTGTTTTGCGATTGTCTGCAGGTGACTCTCGTTTCCATTCACCACCTTAAGACTCAGCCATAAACGCTGCAGGTTAAAGTTAAGATGAGTTTACTGCATGTTTAAGATGACAAGCTGGTTATTACTTTTCTTAAAGCAAGAACCACTGGGGATAGTTGTGCTCTGGAATTAGAAGAAGAGTACTAGTTGGACAATCTTTGTGCCAGTTATAAATACTACATTTTCCTTATCTTTAAAATATAAATAACAATGCTTTACCATTAACTGGGGTGTTTGGGGGCTTTCAAGTGCCTAGACAAAAAATTCTGCAAAGTATTCTGATTGTTCTGTGGTAGACTTTTCTAAGCATTATGTCTAACAGGGTAATATATTGCAAGATCAACACATAATAAATCAATTAATTTATCTTTTAAACATATGCACACTTTTTTCTTAGAATTGCTAATTTGTTTTTCTGTAAATCATCTGGCATGCTATGTATTTCTGTCGCTTGCATTCTGATATGACCGAGACTGTTGATTTGTGTCTGTGGGTGGGTGTGGTGTTTTTTGGTGGGTTTTTTTTTTGTGGTTGGACTTGATGATCTCAAAGGTCCCTTCCAACCATGAAAATTCTGTGAATCTGTGATATCAAAATATTTTCTAGTAAGAAGTACCATATGTTAGTCCATTTTTTTCTACGATTTTGATTGTTAGAACCAGTGGGTGTTTTAGTAGACACAACTCCTTGCATAATAAAAATGACACTGTATTTTTTATCTTAATTAACAGGTATAATAATTTTCTGTTCAAACAATGGCTAACCATAGCCGGTAAAGAATATGCCCTGTCTGAAAACATTTGTTTTATAAACTCCTTTTATAGAACACTTAAAAGTTGAAGATATTCAATATTGCCATTTATTTATCTAACATACGTTCCATTATTATTTTCTGTAGATGATATATTTCTAATTCATGGAAAAAAAAAATTTACTGATACAGAACACCATTCTACTAAATGCAGTAGAAACTTTGCCAATTAATCCAGTAAGAGAAGCCTCAAGTGGACGCTGCTTGACTAATAATCTCCCTGTCTATGCTGTGTCCCTTTCCTCGTTAAAGACACTGTTCTCTGTATGCCTATATAGATATGCATAAAAGCTAATAAAATCTACTATTAAAAGCCAGGTTTTATATCAAACCTTTTACTAATTGCTGTATTTCCTATGAAGACAGACCTTTTAAGATCACTCCTTTTCTAGTAGTTCTAAAATTGGTCCCCTTTCAGGATCACTTTATTTATTTATTTTGTTCTGTATTTTATTTTTGGTTTCTGCAGGCACTAAGCAAAGAAGTAGCTTATTGACGTCTGTGTTCCTACGCTATTCCCATGAAAATCTCACTTGGGCTTGCAGACAGATGCACTGCACATCCTGAGAGTAGTAAGTGGGTCCAATTCTGTGAAGTGCTGGACATTTTCTGTATTTCTCCAGGATCATGCCCTAATAGTACAGTTTCTTTCTGAATTGTTCCAACTTTACTAAACTTTGTGTGGCATATTACAAAAACGTAGTTCACAGTTTCTAAGCTTTCAAAACTTTCCAGAGGGAAACAGGACACAAGAGTCCAAGAACACTCTTGGCTTTTATACCAATACCAGTCCCCTGAGGAGAGTTTGAATTATTCCATATTTTTGTTAAGAAGGACTATTACAAATATGAAACATTTTCTGCAAAAACACTTTTGACTGAATCTTATGTTCACACTCAACCCTCCTAGAACCAATATTTCACAAACATTAAAAAATAGTCCTGACCATTAACGATGCAAAGAACTCTAGAAAGCCACGAATCCCATTTCACCACATGAAAAGAGTAGGTGTTTTTTTGAAAGTAGATAGTCTGCAGACTGGCAGAGTAGATTTCTGACAAAATAGCTGCATTTCATATGAAAAAGATTTTGTAAAAAAATTATACGAGTAGGATAAATATAAAAGTTTAAATCCAACCACATTAGTCCCTAGTTTTGTATGCAAATTTAAATCACAGTTTGCCACAGGAAGGGTACATGTCTTTTTATAAAAAAGGATTTCTTTCTTGTGTCTTGGCAGCAAATAAGCAGAAATATGGCTTGGTGAAAATAAAATACCCAACCAACAAACAAAACAACAACACTGTACCAATCCTTCTACCAGTGCCTGTTTTTCATTGGAAAGAATAGAAGAATGAAGTACCCTTGGCCACCCATGTACTTTAGACCTTCCAAGCTCAATGTTTGCATGCTGAACTCGATGGGAAAGGAACAGTCTGTGTATGAAGGAAGTTGCAAAAATTATGCTATGTCTCTCAAGACAGAAGAATAGAATGAAATTTCTATTTTACATTTGCCTGTGTTTCGATTTAAGAATAAATGTGGTGATAGCAGTAGAGGGTACTCGTCAGCTTGCAGTTAGTACCAAAGAGAGGGCGAGAAAGAAATAAGCCAACCTGCAGACAAATTACATCAATTCTTTTCAGTCTGCTGTCTTTATGCTAATTTCTCCATTATTTTGTACTTCTGGTCTAATCAAAACGTAGACCTTTCTGAGTCACTTATAGGCAAATCCTACTCCCTGACATCTGGCCTTAGCATGACTCAGAAAGAGAGGAACAGCCAGAGGTAAGGACCTAGTGGGCTAGGGACTATTTAGAGAAGCTGGATGTATTCCAACCCATGAGGCTTAATGAAGTCTACCCAAGCACATTGAAAGAGATAGCTGATGCGATTGCAGAGCCAACATCTGTGAAAAATCATGACAACTGTGGGGTGTCCCTGATAGCTGGAGAAAGATTTACACCCATCTCCATAAAAGGCAAAGAGGCAACGACCTCAGTCCGTCCAGGTAAAGATCATGAAGTACACCTTGGAATCCATATCCAAAACCATGAGTGACAGGAAGGCAATCAGGAACAATCAGCATCAATTTACCAAGAGCAAATCATCCTTGACCAACCTGATTTGCCTTCCAAGATGTAATCACTGGCTATGTGGACAAGGAGAGAGCAGTGAATATAACATACCTTAACTTTAGTAAGACTTTATACACTTTCTCCCAAAACAGTCTTGTTTGGAAGCTGAGAAAGTATGAGTTGGAAGAGCAGACAGAGAGATGGGTTGATAACTGGCTGCCTGACATCATTCAAAACTCTCAAACCATTAAAACTGACATTTTCGGCTAGGGTATGTAGTTCAAAATGAGCTTATCTCTAGGATTTTTTAGGATGGGGACAGAACTCATTTGTTCTGAGCTCCTAATGGCATCTGGATGCAACTTTAAGATGTAGGACAAGATAATGCCAAACATTGCTGAACACAGAAGAGCAACTCCACACTCAGTCTGAGGAAAAGATGAAATTCTGCAAAAACTAGAATCAGTGAGATTTCAGAGAGTCCCCAAAATAATAAAGATTGGGATGCTGATACACAGGGAACTTGCGGAAGCTGAAATAGCTCCTTTTATGTGTACTGAGCTTGGTTTATAGAACTACAAAGTGTTAGAACTTGTGAAGGCACCAAAGAAAGGCATAAATTCAAACTTGAAATCCAAGGAGGAAAAAGATGTTGGCTTAAAGTATACCCTTACAGATGCTGCAGATATATGACAGATTGTCTTGAAGTACTTTCCATGGACATCAAGAAAACAAATAATGGCAGCAGAAAGAGATGGTGTTGCCATAAGTAGTAATAAGAAATATTCATCAGTTTCCAAGCGGTCTGAGCAAACTCAATCGATGTTTGTGAGAATGGGACAGCATTTGCAAGTGCACACAGCTGCAAAGCTACATTTGAACAGGACTAAATGGTCCAAACTTTCAGCTTAATGAACATCCTACAAAATACCATGTATTTCAGCACTTGCTCTCCTGCTTGTTATATGTCTTATGAAGCCTGAATATTCCTAATTGACCCACAGTAGCCCTGTGTAGTCCTGAAATACTGGCACCAGCAGCATCCATTTATCTGGGTCTAGAGAAACCCAAAACTTGTTTGTGTATGCATAGGAACAAGGCTGGCACACGAACAAATACACTGCAGCAAGTTTCCTGATATTTTTTTTTCATCTATGCTGAAAATTCCACAAATAAGTTAGTAGGAAGGTGAGGCTAAGAAAAATATGTAGCAAGAGATTGCTTTAGTACTTCATTACCGTAGAGTGCACTTGCAGATAGCCTCTATCTTCAAGAACTCCATTTGCTCATATGAAGCTATATAAAAGATGCTGTAGCTACAGGTTTCTGGCTGCCGTTGAAAATCACAGTGTTCTGACAGCAGTTAAATTATGTTGATACCATCACTAATTACAAAGTACTGGAAATTATTACCCACTCCTATTCCTATTTCTTTTGCAAGTTGTTTAACATACTTAAGTATTCTAGGAGTTAAAGAATTTCAATAATGGAATTATCTTTTCTCCTAAGTTTTCTTTTTTTGGTTTTGTCCTTTGTTTTTTTTTATAAGACAGCTCAAAATTTCCATCTGAGTATTTTCAGCTTTTATGAGCCTGGATCCAACATCACAGAAATTGCAGGAAACAAAATAGAACAGAGCATCCAGCCTGATCTCTGTGTCTTATAGGCAATTATCTATCATTCAGTTAAAATAAGTAATTTTCAGGAGACCAAAATGTTCTGGAGAGATTCAGGCTGTAGGTTGTAAGTATTTGGCAGTAAATTAGTTTAGTAAATTAACTTATACAACCCAGGTAGGAAAAAAAAAGACATATTTTGTTTAGGACATTATGATGAAGGAAAAAAGAATAATCAGCATTTCTACTAGTTGTGCCTTGAAGTTGTGCTCTTGAATATTGGTTTAGTACAGAGACTATATGCTAAACAGGAGAGAAGAGAGTATCCATAACATCAGTGTTCCCCTCTGCTCTGTATCCTATCTGTATTTGTCATGAATACTTCAGAGAAAAATATAGCTGGTCCTTGTCCCATGGATACCCCTGACCAGCCATGGATAATTATCCTGTTCTGATGCCTAGAGGTGGTGAAATCAAGTGTGAGGTTTTATTTTAGTTCTTATTTTTGCTGAAAAACTAAAGCAAGAAAGTTGCGGGCACAATGATTCAGGACAAATCTTGATCTTCCCATAATCTAGGAAAGATCTAGGGTTGTGCACGGGAACTACTGGAAAAAGAGAGACCTCTGCAACTACGTCATACCTTTCCAAAGAGAAGCAGGAAGGATGGATCCAACCTTGTTACATAGACATTAAGCTGATTTGTTTTAAAGACTTAAAATTGTTCCAATCTGTGACCTTTTCTAATAAGCTGTATCAACAGTTAACTACCCTTTTGCTATGAAAGTGAATGTTATTGCAAGGTTGAACATCAGTTGCATTCTGTAGCAAATGAATCTTCTTAAACCTTTGCTGGCAAGACTTAAAAGCCATCCACTCTCAGATACCTTTTCCACATTCCTACATACAGTTATCAAACCACTTATTATCCTTTGGACTGATTCCTCAGTGCTTATCAGGAACTGAAGATATGATATGCTATAAAAGTATTCACTTGTCTTGAAGTGACAAAATTAACCCCAATTCCATGTGTGAGCACTTATTTAATTTGAGTTACCTGTGGATAGATGAACTTTTCCAGGAGTAATCACTGAGCATGATCCCATGTAAAACCCTGAACACTGCTACAGCTCTGACACAGGAATTTCGGTAACTAAGAGAAATAGATGAGACTCGACTTTGGCAAGCACTGAACTGTGTCCTAGATCACTAAAGGCTGTCTTTTTCCCTGATCTTTTCTGATTTCAAATGCTAGGGTAACTGATGTTGCTTTGGTCAATTCGGTCTCACCTTCATTAGATGCTTTATTCGCCCAGTCAGTTTTACAAACTGCTACTGAAATAGAATTTGAAAGAGTTGGTACCTGGGAACCAACGGAATGTACACCTTTAAATAAGAATCATGTCATGCCCATGTCATGTTGTATCTCTTGGGGGAAGGAGGTGGAACTGCCTCATACTCAGAGAGCTGTCTGTCACCTAGCTCACAAATCCAACAGTAAGACAAACTCCGTGTCCTGCTGCCAGCTATAGAAAGCAGTCAGAAAACAATTATCCTCCACTCCTCCCCAAGTAATAAAAGTAGATCAGAAGGGTATAAACATTTCGATTTATGCTGTAGTGTTTAGTTAGAGGAGCCACCTAAAAAAGAAATATTGAACCTCTGTTTAAAATGTCATCTAACGTGATGCAGCCTACGATAACCATAGTATTTGTTATTCAACTCAGTACTGTAATGCTTGAAAATAATTTTCTCAAAGTAACTTAAGAATTTATTACATGTAATTGTTTAATCTGTGTTATACAGGTTTCGTGATGAACAACTTACTACCTATACATGAAATTACCAAAATCTTCAGAAATTAATTTATTCTGAAATAAAATAGTCAGTAGAGCAGGAATACTAGAATGAAATGTCCTGTTAGCCTCTCCCATTTGCATGAATTCATCCTGTAGGTGAAGAACACAACTCCTTAACACCGTGGGATGAGTACATTTTTAATGAACAGCTGATTGGGCCAAGACTTGGAAGAGTCACAGGCGGAACTGTTAGAATTTTCCTCACGTATGGCCTTTTAATGGAAGGACAACTGCACTGTTTGGGAAAATAACTTGCTCAGCTGAGTAAGAGTCAGTTCCAGAGTCTCCAGAATCTGACAGTCAGAGCGGGTCTGTTTGATGCAGAAGTGGAAACAAAAATGCTCGGTAAACACTAGAGCTGCCACTGTTGAACCTTACAGCTGACCTGCCCTCATGCCTGCAACAGTGGGAACTTCCTACACGCACATACACAGCCCATGAGACAAAAACATAGTAACACCACAATTACTAGTTTGAGGAGCCGAACTCCAGTGAAAACAACGAGGAGACACTGAATAGCTCGTACTGCTTCTGTGGGAACTTCAGATGACCACACAGGACTCAATGGGAATTAGGAAAGAATTTCCCATGCGTTTGATGGAACAAGTTGCATACTCTGTGTGGATCCACACGGGATGGTGATTTACTGGTTGGAAGAACTGAGTCCATTTCTCATTTTGGAAGGTGATATTCATAGTGTTTTTTCGGGTAGCATTGGCTAATAATACTGTCAGACCACAACACAGCAGGGAATGCAAAGACATGCCAGGTTTTTTCCAGTAAATCTTAAAGATTATGTGCTAGTGGATGACAATGATGTGTGGTTTTTAAGAAAATAGAAGTATAATTTATTCACACAGATTAATAATAAAAAGCCAATCTTTAATAACTAGGAGAGAGAGAATCTTTAAAAAGAAAAAACAACCTTGACAAAAATACATGCAGTGCCTTTTTTTTTTAAATTCTTCAGTCCATTTTATATCAATAGTCTTGTATTTAAACTTCCTACTTAATTCTTCATTTACACTTCCCATCATAGCTATGTATTGTGTGTATTCCTAGAATGATACTTTTACTATGCAACTTCCATACTTCAAAATGCAAATTACTCATTTTATTTGCTGTCTGAAACTGTTTTCATCTTTATCTTAATTTGTATAGTCAAGACCCACCAATTTTGGATGGAAATTGTTAGTCACCTTCTTCATATTTTACCTAACACAGTCCAAATCGGTATTTTCATTGCTATTCTTTTGTTCCCTGCTTCTGATCTTTACTCTGGAGATTTTGACCCTGCTGATTTGTTTCTTTCTCCCTGCATGCCTTCTTTCCTGGGTACAAATGGCTTTGTCCACTGGCTTATTCATGTCTCTATCTATTGGTACAGAATGAATTTTCAATCCCAGTTTACCAAGTATGGTCAGTCATTGATTTCTCTCAACTATTATTTCCCCAAAGACTTATAAGCATCCCTTCCCATGTCAAATGCTGTCCCTACCCCATTGTTATTTCAAAAGAAGATAATGAGAAAATGTTTTAGAAAATATATGACTCACTAATATTCTGTAACTTTTTTTGTCTATCTCCTACAGTGAACTGTCTTACCGTTGTCTTTATACTGAAAACTTCTTGAAGTAGGACTGTTACTGAAATTAAAAGGCATACTTAGAACAATTTAGGAAATGAGAATAATGCTGCTATTGGTAGCCTACTAGTATTTTTGCCTTCATTCTCATCAAGATCAGACATGCTTACGCTTCACAAACCTATTTTTAAGTGGTGACAACATTATTTGTATTACTGAAGCACTCAAAAGCCACAGACTTGGACCACAACCTCATTGTGCAAGATCCTGTACAAACAGGGCAGAAGAATTACCCATACACCAAAAGGAATGTAACCAGTATAAAGCAAGAATCCTCATGCAGACTAATGTGGGAGTACAAGGAAAATGATCATTTGTGTCATATAAATAATGTTTTAAATAGTCTGGGAACACTGGGATCTTGACTGACATCAACTTTTTTTCAGATACCCCAGCAAATGAGTACACTACAGAAAGCACTAGGAACAGTCAATGAGATAGCTTTGCCGATGTGTGTGGAGAGGATCCTTATGAGGAAAAAAGTGAAGGAATCCCCTCTCCCATATTCCTGGTTTACCTTCAGATCTCATAATCTGAAATATATACAGAATCTAGAATATTTTTTGGTCTAGAATATTTTTTCTTTTAAAAGTACAGCAGTGTTTACAGACTCTTTCCAAAGGTATGTTTATTTCCTTTTTTTTTAAATATTGCTAAAAGCCATAGCAAGGACCAGATTATTTTTTTCATGAACTGTTTTGCCTTTTCATTTGTAGCAAAACATGAACTGTCATTATCCTTTCGTTTTCCCCCATTTCCAGTTTCCTCTTAAAGAGGATCATCCAGTTCTGAAGATTCCCAAAAACTCAGTCCCTGCAGCATGCAGCTGCTCCAGAGGCCAGTATGCTCTTATGCCTCCTCTCTCTTTTGCCTCTTTCATAAATAAGAGGATTATGAAAAGCACCGACAATTCTGGAGCTTTTGAAGACAGTGGAAGAACTTTCAAAACATTTTTATGTACTTAATTTGCTGGATGGAATATTCTCAAATGCCTCTTCAGTTTGTAGGAATGAGATATTTTCTAAAGTTCTATCATACCCATTAAGATGACTTTTGTCAAAACTCGTGAGCTACCCAAATGTATGATAGATCTCATAAAAATACACATTACAGATTCCATTATGCCATGAATGGCATAATTGTTAAATTAGTTAATATTCCTTAGTAGCTACTACTCTGTACGAGTCGCAGATCACAAGACTGAAGCATGTTTTTGTCCGTGCATGCTTGCATGCTGAATTTGTTGCAAGATTAGGGTCTGAAATGCCATTTATTTCCCTACAGCAGTCTTTCCCACCACTACTTTACGGCAGTCTAGCATACTCATTGCAACATGGTCATTAAAGGTAATACTAATAGTCAAAGCAGACTTAACAGGAAAAAGGCATTCCTTGACAGTGTTATCACTGTGACTTAACAAAGCATGATTTAAAACTTAAACTGTGTAAATACATGCTTACAGTAATATCAATTAAGGCCAAAACACAGTACTGAAAGCGTAAAAGGTATGCTAACTGGAAGGGATCTTCTGCCTGTACTGTGATTAACTCCACCTACATGATTTGCAAGAGATTAAGGAAGTTTACAATGAGAAAACGCATGTGTTAACAGAAGAACGGTAGTCCAAAAGAGCACATTGACAGGCAGACACCCATGAAACGCTGCCCTGGAATTCGTGTGTCCCAGCTTTCACTCCACCCAGTAGCCTGGACAGAGGCAGCGGGAGATCTGATCCGGCTCACGTTCTGCAGGGCCCTGCAGCAGAACCGCTGATGACCCCAAGTGATTAAGGGTCAACAAACTCCAGCCTGAAGCAACCGTTCTATGAACTTTGGCACATTCTGAGTCGGCTCCTGCTGGTTTGTTGCCTTTGGCCCTTATCTTGCAGTTTAGCAAGGATTGTGAAATTCTGAATAAAGTTAAAAGACAGATCGGGTCTGTTTCAGTGACTCAAGGTCTCACTCTTCAAATGTTCTCAGTCTTCAAAATTCCTTTGGCAAATAACCTCATCTATCAGCTAAACATTTTCCAATAGGTGTGTCAAAGGACCCACAAAAAAAAAAAAAGGGAAAAAAGAAAATATTTTTGTAAATATCATGTGGGGCAATGAATTATCAGAGATTCTCTATGGTAGCACTTTGGAAAAACTACCCGCATTCCATGTGTGCACAAACTTCAGCCAATAATTGAGAAAACTCTGCCTTGAATCTAGTACTGTGTGTTGTTTACAGATGGATGAACGGAACAACTTCTTCAGAAAAGTGCAAATATCTTTGGAACATGAAAAGAAAAAGAGGAGAAGAAGAGTAGCCACCCACATTCAAAAGTACTTATAAGTCTAATGTTATTGACTACCAAATGTTCAAGTTGCCCACAAGAGAGGACTTTTAACATAAGGTCAATTAGATTTCTGATATTTTGCTGTGAATTTTGCTTTCAAGGTGGAAATTAAGCCTTTTGCAGAAATTATAAGTTCTTCCTCCTTAAAAGTACAAGGAAGATAACATAACTTCTTGAACTTCTTGGGCTCCTTTTTTCTTGGCAATTTTTTTTTTTTTTTGTCATTGACGTGGCCTCAGTGCTGTGATGGAATACTTAATGATTAGAGATTTTCAATGATAGGTAATCATACTTAGATATGTAAATAAAAAAGGGTGCAGAAGTCATAAAATATTAATACTTGTCTGTATTTCTTGGAAGGAGACAACTCACTTCAAATGAGAAAAGCTCTCTGCATTCAAATATTTAATACAAGACCTGTGCTATCTTTCAGCCTACTTTGAGATGTAAAGCTAGTCAGATTCAGCTAAATAGTCCTAGTGCTTCTCCCCTGATCTTTATCTGCAAGAAGGTAGTTCCTACTTGTAGCATGTGTTTTAACATCCGTTCTCCCTTCCCTTTCTCCCTACCCTTCTTCTGAGCAATCAGGACCAGGTAATGAAATAATAATAGTAAGAATTTAATTCTTCTGCCTCCCTGCTTCCTCAGCTGGGACAGTTCCTGGAGAGTTTCTCATTTTGGAAGAGCACTCAGATTAAGGTTTTCAGTGTCTACAGTCAGGTTACTGAATACATAGACAAGACATTACCAAGATATTTTCAAAAGCAATTCAGAAGCATAAAACTTAGTCAAAACTGTTCAGCTACAGAGGTAACACAAACAGATACAGCAACGGGGTTTTCCTTCCTGGAAATCATCTTAGTCCTGGAGGTCATGTGAAATGCAAATCACAACATTCAGTGGTGAGTCATTCCCTTGTATTTGTTCAGCTCAGCTGCTGTATACTTCTGCATTTAAACATTTAAATGTTTTTTAAAAAAATATGTCCTTCTAGTAATTTTCAGAAATTATTAATTAGTGTCTCAATTGCAAAAAAAATTGGGACAATTACACGTCCTCCTGAAGTTCAGGATGGCTTCTATGTACCCAGAATATCTGAATTTTTAAAAATAAATTTTAAATCTCTATATTTTCTTAACCTAGAGTCTGTGTGCTCTGATTTTCCCTTCTTAGAATTTCTGTATTTCCAAGAGATTATCCACAGGATGTTCTAAAAAAATGTGAGAACCTCGTTAAAGATTTTTTTACTCTCTTAAGAATACAGAGGTCTCAAAACACTCTGAAATCCCTAAGCATGTTGAAACATCTCTCAGTGATGGCAACAGAAAGACTGGATCTTTCTTGAACTGTTTTTCTATTGGCAAAGCAGCAAAAGAAGAAATAGAAAAATTGCATGTGACTGTGTAGCAAAGCTCCACAATGAGCCAACGTAGTTCAGTTTTAACGGTTTGGAAGCTGGATGTAAAATTGGCTGTACTACTCTCTGGCACATTTTTGCTATCTGTCTTGTGCCTATTACCCCACTAATTCTCCAATGAGATACTGAATTGTTGAACTTTTTGTTCATTCAACATATCAACCATGTGAGTTTATTGTGAAAATAAACTCGTTGCTCCTGTTCAGCTGAAAGGTCTATACATAATTTAACTTTCTAGATAAACCTGCCAATTGCAGCAAACGTTGAATTTTATATATTGTTATCTTAAAGTTCATTCAGACTTTCAAGTAGATGTGTCTTGGCAAATCATTTAAGGTGCTTTGAAGCTCATCATGTTTTAACGAAATGGTATATTTAATCTCACATTTATCTAATCTCATATGTATTTGTCAATAATCATAAGGTGTGTTGAACACTCCTAAGGCTATGCTACTGAAATATAAAATATGCTGGACTGAGTGTTACAGCTCTGTAAAGACAGTGGTAGCATCCTGCAGAATCATGGACCATTGAGAGATTAATTCTACCCCTCTCCCTTCTCTAAAATGAAATCCTACTTTGTTTTCACATTGCAGTGTTCAGTCTCAACGGCCTGTAATTCCTCACCCGCTGCCTCTTGTGTGAGGTTTTAGTTCACCTGACAAACTGCTATAGAAGAAAAAACTTTCCCAGTCCAGTGCCATGTACATACAGACAATGTTGTCTTCTCAGACTGGGAACCCAAAACTTCAGCATTACTTCAGAATAAACCCAGACAACTAAAAACTTAGCTAATTTCTGTGTTAGAACACAGAAAGCTTCAAAGTATGGTAGTTAATCTGAAGAAAATAAAAAATGGTAACACACTGGAATGTACAGTTTCTATTTATAGAAATCCCAACAAACTTGAAGCCCATGCCATTCAGTTAACAATTTACAACACCTTCATTGTATAGTGCGGTGCAGAAATTGGAGGGCTGTTTCATTTCTGTATTTCCAGACGCGTGTCATTTCCAACCCCATATTTAATAGTGTGTAACTGCCTGAAGGGGAGAGATCAGAATGTGTGGCATGTCTCACTGAGAGGAATTTTGTGCATTAAAAAACCCCAAACCAAACTCTTTCAACTATTAAATAGAGAGCTAACCAGATCCCTTGCTCCCACCCTGGCTTTGAAGACCAAAAAGAAAAGGAAAAAAAAAAAAGGAAAGAAAAGAAAAAAAAAAAGAGAAAGAAAGCACAAAGTGAGACATAGCAGAGAGCAAGAGACAGAGAGGGCAAGAGGCAGGGAGAAACAGAGCACAGGAGCAAGAGAATTCCTTATGAGAGGGGTATATGTAAAGGACAAGAAGAAATGGTTTTCCATGATGTCACTCATAGCATGTCTGTGTCTGGAAAAGTGCTTGAAAAGGCAGACATGGATTTCTTCCATTCCAGTAATGCAAACTACTCATGCCACATTTTCAAACCATGCTCCAGGAGTAAAGAATACCATGTACAAGGCATGAAAGAAGATAATCTAGATACTTATTCACTACCAACAAGCTGATTTGAGCAAGCTGATAATTTAGGTCTTGTCATTTCCTCTTTACCCTTTGGAATCCATTTTTTCCAGTTTCCTCCTACTTTGCAATCTGTCCCCTTTCATCGTCCCGTCCTGCTCCCCCTCCCCCCTTTCTTTTTTCTTCTTTCATCTCTCACCCCCTTCAAGAAGCTGATGCAAGGTTTTTTTCTTCCTTCTTTATGTGCATGCTTCTACTTTCCTATGCTCTCCATCTACTGGTAGAGAGATTAAACTGTTGTCGCTACTCTTCTAACTCAAATTCTGTGTCTTCATCCCCTCATTCTGCACTCCCTGACTTGTCTTGGACTCAAGCTTGAAATTCTTTCTTAGATAAAACACAGGAAATTCTCATCAAAAGGCATATTTACATATTACATTGTTTCTTTCCCCTTTAATATATCTTTTCTTTCTTGAGGTTTTGCATATTCCCTCTTCAGCTAAATGCACATTATTTCAGACATCACAAATCCCCCCAAAATCAATTAGCTAATAGCACACTTAAATAACCACAGCTACAAGTGGAGACATGGATTCATAGAGGTTAAATTCAGTACTAGCAGGACTGACAGCATAAACAACAATTATTATTGATGTACTTGTCCCCCAAGGCATTAGTCTTCAGCCCTTGGCCTGGAAAACATCTAATACCTATGATTGCTCTAAAGGCTGATATTTCTTCTACCTTGATTGAAGTCATAGGTAGACATATTATCCAGCTGCATATAAGAAGAAGATAAGTAATACAAATACTTATAGGGATAGGCAAAGCTGTGGCTGCACAACCACGCCAGTGATCTTGCTGGGACTGATCCGGTGAAAGACAACCACGGACCACAGGGAAAAGAGAGTGCACTTTGGAGCAGAGTGGCTGTGATTTGTTGTTAATGACTGTCTTAATTTTAATGCAAGATGCACATCCAGAATAAAAATCAGGAAGTTGTAAAAGTCAAAGAAAAGAGAAGAAAAAGAGGAGAATTTTTATTTTTTTAAAAAGGAGAAATAGAAAAAAGAAAGAAGAAACAAAAAGGGGAAAAAGAAGCAGTAAAAAAGGAAAAAATAAGAAGAAACAGAACAGAAGACCACTTTAAAGATTCAGGAGCATAGCTAAGTTGAAGTAAAGCATCATTTTAAAACCATTCTGCTCTATCCTGTTTTTATATACACAATTCTTCCAAAAGGCATCCAAAATTTCGTAACATCTCAGCATGGGCCAAAGTCCCATCGAGCACCAATCTTTTGGATATGAATAGTTTTACAGTAAGTAGCACTATAATAAATAGAACAATTCCAAACTTGTAGGGATAGCATTTTTAATATCAGTTTAAGTGGTCACTAAAAGTTATTACCACTTTAGAGATTAGCACCGTGGATGCTCAAAGCAGTAGTTTTCTTGGTAGTCTTTAAGTAGCTCAAATACAATTGCTACAGCTGCGATCATAGTGCATCTCACCTGCTCTGCGTGACAATACTAGCATGAGACAGCTGAGTTATCTGAATGGCCTCCTTCTATGTGTCATGGTTTGGGTATGAGTGTCATGCAAAGGAGGAGAAAAAAAGCAGTGTTGCCTGGGACACAACCGCATCCGTAAACCAGCATTACCTTACAAATGAACTCCTGAGATGACACTATTTTCTCCATCTTCAAATCACTCTGAGCTTTCCCTTCTCTTGAATCCCTGAGGGATAAGGTAAGGGTCTTGTGGCTCTCAGTCGCAAGGCAATATTCAATCTGTGCTATTTAGTTTGACTGTTTCTCTCCCCGTGATCTAATTCCTAGCAAGATCTAATAAGCACTCACAGAGTCTGAAAGAGAAACAATGGATTTCTTCATAGAGCTATCCAAATCCAAAACTGAAGTTGCCCTTCGGCAAATTACAAGTAAACCAACAATTCAGTATCTAACAAGAGTTTATCCTAGCTGAAAGTCTTGTGCAACACTGTTGGACTGAATAAAGTTGCAGCCTTTTGTCACCTATTGGTCTACTGGCAAAAAGTTCAAGTTTTTTTCACAGCTTTAAAATCCCTTAGCCCCATTTCCTGGAAAACCTGCAACCTAGCTTTCTGCAGCAAGTCTCCAAGCAACTCTCTCCCTTTCCACTCCTTCATACTGTCCAGCAAGGGGACCTACTGACATTTTCTGGAACCCTCTTTCCTTTCTTCTGGAGATTAAGAGATATCTTTTGTGTTATTACGGAATGGGATGGAAACAGTAAAAAAGTCTATTAATATCTCTATTTCCATCACGTTTATTAAAAGCTTTAATGCAGAATATATTCTGCTAATTTCAACACAGTAAAATCCTCTTCAGTACTATTTTAAGGATTTACGTCATTAAAAATCTTTATGCTAGTCCTCTGCATGTGGTGAAATTTATCCCCCACCATATCTTCCAATTATTTTGTTTCAGAGAGACAGAATTCTAAAAATGGTGAGTTGTATAGATATAATAACTGATGCAATATAACTCAGTACACTTTTAACAGGAGATTTCAGATTCCTTCTTTTCAACAGAGTTTTCCAGTAATGTTTGGCATTTATTACTTGCTTTAAAATGCTTTATCAGGCATGAAACAGAGGAGGCGTGTGTCACTAGAACAAGATATATTGAGATAAAGCTCTATGCAAGAGAAATATCTTCCATGTGAGAGAAGTAGCCCATGTAAGGGCTTCCATGCCCAGCTGCCTACGGTTAGAGCATGTCTATGGTTGTATTGGATTGATCTAGACTATTTTCCCCTCCTTGAGACCTGCAGCAGATTAGAGGATGTATATAAAAACATGGCAAACCCAATGGCCCAAAAGAAGAGGCTGGCAACTGTGGCTCTTGAGTCAAATGCAACTCCTGCATTAGGATTTCATTACATGACTGATGGTAAGACTGTAATAGTAATGAGCAGAAACTTCTATCTGCTGTTTTGTTGGGTTATAAATGTTTTCCCCAAAAATTGTTTTGGGGAATTTTTTTTTTCTTTCCAAAATATCAGTAAATTCCATGGATTTAACCTTTAAAAAAAGATTGTCCCTTGCTTTTAAGAAGTGATTACGTCCTGTGTACCTCACCTATACCAACCATCATCTCCTGCAGTGTTCCCTGTTGCAGGTGTTAGCTCATACCAAAACTAATGAGACTCCATTCAGATGTATAACCTCTGCATTATAGCAATTCAACAACAAATTCTATTAATAAAACTACTTAGCGCTTACTGGACTTTGTTTTTCTTCAGGGAACATAAATTCTTTACGCCACAGACATGAAGAATGAGCTTACATCTTTTTCAGCAATCTTCCACTCACAGGCTTCTAACTGACAGTGATTTAAAAATTTTGCCCATTTTTGCTCATGCATGCGACAACAATTCTGAGCTGAATTATGGGATTCAAGTTTTTTAGTGCAGATATGCACTATATGGGTTACATGCTGACAGAGAAAATTTGCAAGATTTTTTTTTTAAAAACACAATGATATAAATGTCATGTAAGCTTTTCTTGGCAGGTGCTGAAAAAGAGTTAAAATTTCATACTGACATACAGTTAAACGGATTTAAGTAACTTTAAGAAAAAAAAGGGGAAACTTGGTAAGGATTCAACTCAGTCCATATGGAAGAGCACAGAAGAGAGACTTGCACTAAACTTATCAGGCAATAAAATTGGAGAACAAATGGGAACATTTCACGTAGTGTCTGACATTCAGAACATACTGTCATGTAAAGCAAAGCTCAGCAAACTCTCAAAAATTCAGTCTCACCCAGCTTCATATCAGAGTTGTTTAAGTTAAAAAAGACATTGATACCCTGTCATTCTATCAAACCTGTCATTTCTCAATGGCTAGAGAAACTGAGTTGTTTTCTACTGATTTCATATGATAGAAAGATTTACTTATGAAAACCAATATTTTTAGATAAGTTTTAATTTTTTTTTAATTGTAAATACACGGAAGTTTACATAAAGTGTAATTTTGCTTGCTTCCTTCACCTAAAAAGGTTTATATCTAATAAAACGGGCTGAATCCCTGTCCTCCACACTGCTAGTCTGCAAAATCAGCCTACGGCTGATAAAACAGAATATTCAACTTGTCAATGCAAGCCCATCTAAAATTTGCTGTTTGCTATGTTTTGAAAGTTCTTTAGGCTTTTATCTTAAACTAAAGGAATATCAATGTCCACCCACTGTTTCCACCACCATAATATTTAAACTAAGCCTTTAACCTAATGGCTACAAGTAGCTTTTAGAAGTCAGTCATTTATTTATCATTTTCACCTAGAGGGTGTAAGTAAACGAGACAGTATATGCCTATCCACAAACCACCAGAAGAAGACAAGGCACCTGGCAGTAAGTGTGTCATCGTCAGAGGCCTCTATTTAATTGAAAGGTCTGCAAATAGCTAAACAGGTTATTTTATCCATGGATAATAGATAAACCAACTTTTTTTCCACTTCAAAATTGATGTTTACATATTTCTTTTCTTTCACGATATAGACAACACTTCTGGAACAACATGCTAGTCAATAGGTGGCTTATAAATGTTTACTTTTTTTTTTTAGTCAAAGCATCTGGTTATCTAAGTAACGACGTGTCATTTCTAAATACTGACTGAAAAATAGACTAACAACTAATTAACACTGATTTATTTATGCATAGCAATCTTTTTATCAGATATTATAAAGAACAATCATTGCCCCAAAACCCAAGTCAGTAATCTGTCACATGAATCTTCATTAACATCAATTTTCAAATAGCAAGGACTGAACTATGTTATTCAGAATAAGGACCTATGGTCAGTAATGCTTTTTGCAATACTTAAGCCATATTATTTATTTAATTTAGCATCAAAAGGTATAGTTCTCATTAAAAATGGTAAATTTACCTAAAAGTAATATTCAAACTTCACATTTTTTTCCTAAAAGTTTTTGTTAATGTCTTGCTTGGTCCTAGAACAAGCCTCAGCTGCTCCCTAGACAATCCTGGGATGCAGAGAAGGATGCACAGAGGGAGAATCATAAGTTGGTGAGGTGGGGTTCTTTGGCTGACAAAGTCATTAGCTTTGAAAAAGTACCGAAATTCAAAAGAAATGATCAGAGTAGTTAATTCTTTATTACTTGTATGTTTTTCCAGAACTTCTCTATTCATAAGCTAAATAGAAAATATCTTTTTTTCACCCAGTTTCACAGTAATTTAGAGTATCAGCCTGAACTGTTGTGTTTCGCATTCCGGCTCTTGTGATATTCCTGTACTTCAGACACCTTCTTAGCTAAAATTCAGCCTATTAACACAGAATCATGGAATTATCTAGGTTGGAAGGGACCTTTCAGATCATCAAGTCCAACCTAACACTGACAAAAACCACCACTAAACCATGTCCCTCAGCACCATGTCTACCTGTCTTTTAAATACCTCCAGGGATGGTAATTCAACCACTTCCCTGGGCAGCCTGTTCCAATGTTTGACAACGCTTTCGGTGTAGAAATCTTTCCTAATATTCAATATAAACCTGCCCTAGCTCAACTTGAGGCCACTTCCTCTTGTCCTATTGCTTGTTACTTGGGAGAAGAGACCGACCCCCACCTCTCTACACCCTCTTTTCAGGTAGTTGTAGAGCGCAAATGAGAAAAATGAAAACCGCTCTGGATTTTGCAAAACCAACAGACACTGTCTTCCAGGGAGGTTGCGCAATGTTCAGTATTTTTTCTTCCCAGTTGGATCCACTTGAAGCAATAAGCAACACGCCAAGAGGAACCACTTCAGTACAACAGACTTAATTCTCTCAGACCCACACGTCTCCTACGGTGGTACACATGCAGTTATGTTGTGTCAGTAATTATGTAGCTGGCTGAAAACGGGGTATGATTTTTATGAATACCAGCAATTAATGCACAAATAAATTATTGCATGTGTGAATATAAAGTGAGGAATTCTTAATGTGAAACTTACAGTACAAGGGATTGACCTAAAAATCTTCCAAACATCTTAAATCCATTAAGAGCTGAATTCCTCCATAATTGTAAAATAAATTCTTTTTACAATTAAATGGAATTGTTTTAACATTTCTAAAAGCATCTCCATCCACTGTAATTGCCATTAAAACTTCATTCTCACAGAAAAATGTCAACCTTTACTGTATCATGTCTTATTTAGAATACACCTGTACAAGTTGAAAAGCTTTTTCTTTTTTTCTTTCCCCTTTTTTTTTTGTAAAAATGAAAAGTCTGTGTGTTGAATTATGAAATGTTCTAATTGGCATGACTGCCTGATGTGGTGTAAATGCCTGATTTCCCTTGCCCAGTGACCCTCATTTACAAGACTGAGGCAGCAGATGGCAGCATACAGTGAAAAAATGTACTTAACACTAGAAATAGTACCATTAGCAATGCTACCGCTGAAGGTCATAAAAGTTATAAACTTTTACTTCCGTTTATAAAAAATGGTTATTCTACATATTCAGACTGATCCAGTGTTGAAGACAGTGTCAGGAACTCTACAGAAAGTAGGAAAACATGAAAAAAAACACCTGCATAAAAGCATAGTTGCCATAAACGAGTTGCAAGAAGAGACAGAAATGTAAATGTACAACTTGATTTAGTGCTTTGCAAGCTGGGTATTTATTTAGATGCTCAATATTGTATTGGAATTGAACTCAGAAACAAAGGCGGACAACTGAATACACGTATTTCCTGGGTCATACTGCAGCTACATGAAATGGTAAATCTCTTATTGCACTGTGAATTGCAATACACTTTGGTCACTCAAGAATCAATACTGAGGGACAGAAAAGGAGAGAGGGAGACTGTCCCTGACCACAGCAGCACTGTCAAAGATCTCATAATCGGATTCAGAGGTTTTGGTTCAAATTCTAGGAGTAGCTTACTCTTATTGAAAAAGAATTTCTCACCTTTAAGATTTATGGTGCTTAAAAAACTTAATAGAACAAAAAGCACCTCTGCCATTTGCAGTTCGCTGCTGCTTTCACTTCAGAAAAAACAAAATACATTTGGCGTTAACATAGGAAGTTATACTTAGAACACAGGTTCCTATGGGGAACAGGCCAGACTCAAAGAGAAACTTTGAGAGGTTCATATAAGAAACACAGCATAATCCTGCTGTTATCTACTACATGATTGGCAAATGTAGCTTCATGGCAATTTAAACGTTGAAAAAAAACCTTTTTGTGTAGGATGAAATAACAGGCTGTTAGAATTCAAATGAAAATGTGATTCTGTCAAAATTTGCTTTCATAATTAATTGTCTTACCCTGTCTCCTAAAACACTTTTTAAAAAACATAGATATGAAAGGCAATATTAACTTAACCAACGTGATCAGATCCTGAAGTCTTTACTCATCTTCAATTCATAAATATTCTTAGCTTTCAAAGATACAAAATTTTAATTATGTTACATAATAAGAGTCTTTCTCCCTACTGCTCACCAGAATTACTTCCAGTTTTAATGAATGAGTAAAATAAGAATTCAAGGAACACTATAATATCAGCAAAATTTAGAGAAGTGATATGACTACTTTAATAAATAAATAAGTAAATATAAAATAACGGTATGATTCAGCGACAAAAATCTATCACCTTTCAAGTGGCATGACCCACTGTGAAAAATTTGCCAGCACAAATTCATTGACATATTCTGCATATGTTTGTTGCCCTGGTTTGAGGATTAGTTGAATTTGCTATAAAAAATAATGCAGTTGGAAACCAACATTTCAAACAGGTGCTGCCCTGATAATTCTTCTTCATGAATATTTAATTCTGGAATCAAGGTTTCCTGGTAGTTACCATAAATTTTAGCTTCTTTCGTAAGTTAAAAAACAGTGTAGTAAAGTAGCAAGAAATTTGAACTATATATCTTAATCTACAAATCTATAAATTATTCTTCACGGAATGATTTGGCTTTCTCTAAATAGCTAAAATTTTAAAATACAATATGAATCAAAAGCATATGTGCAAGGCTACGTTATTTTAGTACATACAAATGAGCAGTTTGCAAAACTGTCCTCTTTTGTCCCAATCCAGTAACAAGATTTGTGAAAGTGGACTCCTGAGCAAATCCAGGGCTTCACTGAAATCAATGGGTGCACCTGAATCCTGAATTCTAGTGCGCAGCCAGACTGGGTCATTTTGTACTTGCAGGCATAACTGGCGCCTAAAATCACTTTGAGAAATGAATGCATTTTAAATGAGTCATTACAGCTAATCTGAAATACAATCTTCTCCTAGATACCAGCTATTCTGGTGATAATAGATTTCTGATTACCTTTGCACAGTGTGATTAAGGCTAAGTTGGACACTGTTGAAGTAAGAGGGATGGGACTGCCAAGAAAAGCAGTAGAAAATAATCATGGCTGGTTTTTTTTCACCTGAACAGAAAATAGATAGGCTTTGCAGAGCAGATGTTCAAGGACAGAAATTTGGCCACAACTTTTAGGCCTTAGTTAGCCAATTTTTTATATTTAGGGGAAAAAAAAAGACAGCAATAATTGGTTCAAGCTTTTCTTAACTAGTTAGCTTTTAACTAGGCACTGGAGAAGGCTACTGTAACCTTTTGTTATTAAAATACATTTTTAAATTCTGTAGCCACATATTGTTTTTATAATAATCAAGCCAAATTTTAAAATAAGTAGTTTCTGGTCTTTATTGTTGAACAACATTATAAGTGTCCAGATGTGTAGCATTAGTTTGTAGATGGTAATGACATCTAGGATATTTACATTCCTTGCACTCCAAATCCAGACCAGGCACTTCTATTTTCCTGTGTTTCTCATGACCACTGGGGCAAAAGCCTGTTATTTCATATTTTTTTAAGCTGATTTCAACTCTCATGTGATTAATGCCTGCCAAGTGTATATCCTCGAGTGTTAATATCCAAAAATCATTGTCTGTTTTGGAGACTGGTGAATAAAAACCCAGAACATAGAGACGTGCTAATTATAGAAGCATGAACATTCTTTACTCTGTAACATAAGTAGTACAAAGATGCCAAAAACATTTCTTACTATCCAATCCTAAATTATGTGGGAAATGTACCTGTTTAATCATGTGAATCCTTATTTCACAAGGATTGTCCATTTGTGCACCTTGCCAAACACGTACATTTAGAGTTAGTTGTTACACTGTGAACTGAACACTCTATGGTTACCCTGACCATGAAATATAATGTTGGCTGTCCTAAATTTAGGATGAAGGCTATTCAGCTGTATACTTCATAAGCCCAAAATACCACGTACATCCGCATGTCAAAGGCTTTCACGCTGCACCCTGCAGAATCATAGAAAAACCTTTCTATAAAAATACCTTTTTACAATGCTCCAGGGGGAATCCTGTTCTCTCTTTTTATGCCTGTATTCAGGAGTACTCTGTGTGTGTGTGCACGCATGTGTACGCTTATATACATTACACGTGTGCTGTACACAGACATTCATACTGACAAGAATGGATTTGACTATGCGTTGGTGAGTTTTTATGAAATGTTTTAAATAATGTGTATGTAAATACCACTTCCCCTAATTTTCTTTAAAAGAATGCCTACTATCAATTTGCAAAGAAAATTGTATTCGATACTGATTTTTAAATGCAATTCTGAATACTTCTGCTACTGGGAATCTTGATTAACATTTCATAAAATTTGGCCCTGAAAATTTAAAATATCCTAATTTTCCATAAATCAGTGAATGAATCATTTCCACTAGAGTTATTAAACCAAAATCTGCTTATGGATATTCTGGCATATTGTGATATTGCTAGAAATTTTTTGGTTTAAATCTATATAAAGCTGAATTAACATGAATGGACAGAGCTTATCTGTACACATATTTCCTGTCTTTATGATAAGATCTTGTGTAGTTAATATCTTACAAGTTCTTTATTAGGGATTTGATCTGAACCCATATCTGCCTGACTTATTATTCCCACCCCCCTAGTCTGCGCATGATGCTGTGTTTTAATTGTACAGTCTGATGGTTTGCAATGGTTTGCAATGGTTTGTTTAAAAATACCACATATCATTCCATAGTGTAACTAATAGCAGTTGTACTCCTGTTTACATATTACTAATAAACACAACAAAATAAGTTGTCCTTGGAGACTAAGCATCTGGAATCCTTGAAGATCTGCAGTTGCAAACACCAAAGAGGAAGTAAAATCTTTGAAACAGTCCAGTTTCCAGTGCAGAATAAACTCATTCCTACACCAGTTAGTCTGACAACAAAAAAAGAAAGTATGGAAACAGTATCCCTTACAGATAGAACAGCAGAATTTAAGGATTTTAAAAAATTAATCCTAAGTAGAATCCAATAGTAAATGTGACAAGAAGAATACAGGAACTTCTTTTCCACTAGTATGGGTTTGCAGTTGAGCCCCTAACAGCAGACTAACAACCCTGCAGAGCAGATGAACAACAACAGGGGTAGAGATACACAGGGGTAAGAATGAAGGGTTATTTTCTCCTCATGTGTTCCAAGAAAACTTATGCTTTCCAATAAAACTTGACTGCAGGTAAGGAGGCAGCTGAAGTTTTGAACAGTTGAAGTCACAGCACACATTAGCACTCAGTTTGTGGATCAGAAGGGTACACAGTCAAAACAATCTGAAAGCCCAAAGCCAAAAGGAATAAAAAGATCTTGTTTTTCCCAATTTGCAAGAGATCGACACTCAAGGAAAAATGGTCCACATTATTTGTACTTATCAGACCTGCTATGGTAAAAATGAAAATATGGTCTTTGTTTGAACAGATTTGCTAAAAAGAGTCCATCCCCAAATCCTAGTATAAAGTGTGGTGAGTTGCAGCCTGCAAAGTGTTAGGAAAGAGAGTAGAGTTTGGAGAAAATTTAGCTTCACTTATAAAAAAATAAAAATAAAAAAGGGCACTCTGTATTGTAATCCTACAACCCACACATCAGCAGAGATTTTTTGAATATTCACAGTTAATCTACAAAAAAAATAAAACTACCTCTCAAAAATTGTACACATTACAAATTATATATTAAAGCAATATTCACAGATAAATTCAGCGTGATATATCCATCGCAGCAAAAGTCAAATAAATACTTATTTGACTTTTTTAATAACACTTAGTATCTAACTCCAAAGGAAGTGACCCACACTTCTGCAAAGCCAGGTGTTAAGAGTTACCCAAATATTAGTAGAGAAACCTAAATTTAAAAGGGATGTTTAATACCTTAGAAAGTGTCTGTGCTCTTCTCAGGATCTGGCAAAATGGAATATCACCTTCTAGCATAACATATGTACTTATTTGAGAATCTGTGCTGCATTCTGCGCAATGACAGAGTGCAGAGCTCTCTATTTGCTATAGTTATGCACTGATGATAAATTACAAGTGAATTTATTTTTGTACAAGTGAACAATCCTAAATGTAAATGTTTATTAGAACTTTTGTTACTGCCTTAATCGAAGGCATTAGTTAACTTGCTATTATTGCAGTGCAGTAAGTGACAGCTGGCCTCTATTTTACTTTCTATAAACTTGTTATAAACATATATATTTATCCTAACCACACTTTTTAATTTTAATATTTTATCCCAGATTTGCTGCTGGCTCGGTTAACAGCAGCGGTTGAATTCATGAACAGATGGAGCAGCAGTTAGGCTAAGACTTTTCGGCCTCGGTGAAGTTTAGAAGAGTCTAGATTTCTCTGCTTCATGAGGGAGTGAAAAAAGCAAGTGCAAGAGGGAACAGAATGTATGTCAGGAGTTTCTAGGACATCCAAGCTTTTCTACATGCACTGACGGCTGAAGCTTTAAGAAAAAGGATTCTCTAGGAGATGGACAAAGGCAAAAGAAAGGACCATGCTCCTGGTAGCTGTATGTATCTATGCATGGACACAGAAGGAGGTTCCTTGCCGTATCTGAGCTCCCAGACCTGCCCTTCCTCACCAACTGCAGCAAAGGGGCTGCCTGCTCAGGGGCTGCCCTCTCATCCTCAGCCTGTGAAACCACATGCCAAATTTGGCCTTAGAACGGCATTCGCCCCTCAGTAAGGTAATAGCTCTGCTTGCAGTACACAACAGTTTAGCTTCTCAAGAGTCACCTCAATAGGGTGACTGGGTTTGGGCATCATAAATCAGGCTACATGATTCCCATAGGAAAGATGGGGAGGGACTCTTTATCGTGGAGTGTAACAATAGGACGAGGGGTAACAGTTTTAAACTGAAAAAGGGGAGATATAGATTAGACATTAGGAACAAATTTTTCACTATGAGGGTGGTGAGACACTGTCCCAGGTTGCCCAATCCCTGGAAGTGTTCAAGGCCATGTTGAATGGGGGTTTGAGCAACCTGGTCTGGTGGGAGGTGACCCTGCCCATGGCAGGGGAGTAGAACTCAATGATCTTTAAGGTACCTTCCTACCCAAACCATTCTACAATCCAAACATCTTTTTCTCTTGCTACGTCCTCCATGAGATTTATGTAATGTTCCAAGTGATACCACTTCAGGAAACCTTATCTTTCTGAGTAAACTGGAAGAGCTCCTTTGATTTATTTTCTCACATAAAAACTCAGCTTATTATAATCATCAGCTGATAATAGTGTGTTTCTAAATGTGAAACTTCTAGGATTGTTTGCCAGTCAAATGGCATCTTGAGACAACCTGCATTATTAGTCCTATTTTTGAAGTGTCACACACATACATGTTGTACATGTAATGGATAGTGTAAAATATCTTCATTTCAATTCCAACCTGATATTATGAATGAAGTTAAGAAAATATAATCTTTGTACTCACCCCAGCCTTTGGTTTAGCTCCAGAGCTGGCTACTGAGCAGGGAGATGCTATGTCAGGAGCATGGACATTAGGAGACAGGTTTGTTTGTGAGTGACTTACTGAAGCAACATCCACTCCACTTTCAGAACCAGATTCAACATCCTGTTAAAAAATGTTGCAAGTCTCTTTAGTAAGTGTGAATATGAAATAAAAATATCATTCTTCTAAATAATGGAAGTATTTAGACAGGTTCACTTGAATATATATGCTTAATTCTTTATGTAAGGGTAATTCCCCTTACTCTTTTCCATTACCTACACATTTACTTGCGGTCCTTTTCAATGTGGTGGTTTGCATTAGCCGCTGTTCTGAAATTGTAAATCATCACTAACATCAAAGCTCCAATTCCCCTAAACGTTAGAATGCAAGGTAAGAAAAATCAGTTCGGATCTGCAGAAGTCTGCCATTTTTCTCTGATGTTCAGTATTTCCTGTGTGCCCCCACCTTCTGTCTCTGGCAGTGTTGCGGGCTCAGTGAACATCTGCAAACCATTACACAGCTGAAATGACATCACCATCCAGCAGTTTATACAATTCAGAGGTACAACTCCCTCGATTTTTGGAATCAGCAGACACTTATCAGCCAAATGCTATTTCTGGTTAAAATGCCCTTACTTTTAATGACACTGATTACATTCCCTTTTTTTTTTTTTTTTTGAGAATAAAAAGAAGAAGAAATATAGTATGTTTTATTGTTGAGGAAGTAAAAATATAGCACATGCTTGATTTACTGCATAGAGTGAAGGCAGGGGATTATTCTGCTTGCAGATAAATTGTGACACGTCTGGCAAAGAGCTGGCTATGTGTAGAACCAGCCATATACTGTCAGGATTATTAGCCAAGATGCAGCTTGTGTGAATACAGTTACACACTACATATAAAAAAGTCTGAACTATTAACCCCAGCCAATTCTGCAGACGAAGCCTCAGTTTCCTAATACCAAGTTCCTAGAATAGGTGAAATATGGGGCAGAGACATCTCAGGGGTTCCACTCCTGAATTGGAAAGAAACAACAACCCTTTAATTCATTAACTGCAGTTAGGTCTCTGGTCAGCCAATTAGACAGGTGCCTCTACACCAAGTACGCACATGTGTCACTTTCTGAGAAGGATTAGAAAGTAGAGACAAAGCTGCACTCTAGGTAGGACCACACATTTGAGTCAGACATTTCCTGCTGGTGAGCCCTCTGCAATGTGAAACATTGGGAAATGCAGTAGAGCCATGGAAATGTCTCTGTAGAAGTCAGGTTGGGTACAGCTGCTCTTAGAACCTTCTGCTTATCAGAGCCATACTCCCACAGTGCAGAACCATGCCCCCGCCCTATTACCCATGGTTTTGCATCACCCTCACATGTTTCATTACTAGAAAATCAATACAAGACTGATCACTATGCATAAATGTCCTGAAAACCAGACCTTTTGATCCTCTGACTCATAATACCCAAAGGCTCAAAAATTCCTAGAAAATCAGTGTGTACAAACAGCACATGTACCATGTTTGATGCAAGCTTTCTGGAGGGCTGCTTTGCAGCATGAAAACGGGTACCACCTCTGATTATCATGCAGGCTTCTTTATACAGATTGCCTCAACTCCCTTTGTTGCTCTAAGAAATTAGCTAAAATGCTGGTATGGATTGGTGAGATACAGAGAACAGATGTTAACGTCATATTTCAGCTTTCCTGTGCCATCAGTGCTCAAGGAGATGCTGTGAGAACATTGATATCCAGGGGGTAAATGTTTAACTACTGGAAGTGTAATTATGTTATGCCCTTTAAAAATGATATATTATATAATCTTCAGCTGACCAAACCCACTGAAACTTAAATACAGATTTTCTCACCTACAGACCACTCATTTGACTATAAGCAATAATGGAGTCTGGCTTTAATAGGAAAACCTCCTCATTATTTAAAAGAAAATACCACTAACAAACCCAAATGACCTGAATGTTAGCCTAGAGATATTGGGGCAGTATTTCTCAGGTTTCTTAAATTAAAAAACAGCTGCAGCACATGTGGGTGAAATTAAGAGGAAGCTTGCATGAGAACACCTTTGGTCAGCCATTTCATGTTCTTCATAGTTACACGTGTGAACATTTTTCAGGAAAAAAGAACACATCAATCATGTTTGCAAGCTGTCCACTCTCCCTTTGGACTACTCTCAGCAAGGAATTCTCACATTTAAGTAAATAAAATAATTAAAGAAATATAAATAAATAAAGTGCACAGTTCTGCCCAGAATCTTATTTTGAATGACGAAAGATTTCATAAGTGTGTGTCCGCCAAAAATGACATGGACCCTCCCACTAGCAGAAAAACAAGCCCTGTAGCTCAGATTTACTTTTGGTTCTAACTATTTAATGTCAAATGACATATACACCGGCTCTGAGACTGATGTGATCCTGACTCTCAGCTGAGTTTACATTTACAGTAAAGCTATAATTAGAGAGCCAGACATTTGTGGAATCTTGTTGATCTCCCTGTTTTTCATCTGGGAGCTCTGAAGGTCTTCTTTATGAAATGATGCCAAAAGGAAATAATGGATTCCAATATTACTGCCTTCAAAACATACATACACATAAACAAAAATAAATAAATTCTTTATGAAGAGGGTTCTAATTCTGAAGTCAAGGAGCTGATAAATGTGAGGACTGAAAGAGGAAAAAAGGAGAAGTAAAACCAGATTCTACTTTGATACGAAAGATTAAGTAAACTGACTTACAGGTATATGCCTCCTCTTGTATGTTGGAGTGCTAGATGGGGAAGAGCCTGCACTGAGAGCATTTTCAATATCCTGGTCAAGCTGGTCCAGTTTCATAATTAACAGCACCATTGAATCCAGTCGTGATCGATCCCGATCTTCTGTTATTTCCTAAGGAACAGACCATACAATTGCTAAATCTGAAATCTGGAAAGAATAAGCTTAAATTAAGAAAGCTCTGTTTCTTAATTTGTCATGAAAGTACACTGAATAATAAGTAGAAAAATCTCTTTTTGCAAAAAAATACTGTTTTGTGTAATCAATTCACTGAGCATTGACTTACTGTTGAGAAAACCTTTTATATTAAAATTTAATATGCATCCATTATAGCAATTAAATTTAAAATAACCCACAATTGTTTGTTACAAATACATCATTACCATTTCCTTGATACACACTCTTTAAAGAGCTACTGATCCTAACGCTCCTCCAACTATGCAACCCAAGTTAATTAATTTGGTTCTATGAATGCAAATGATGAAGGTTAATGTACGATCAAAATGGGAGAGAAGAAAGCTCAAAGAAGCCATTTTGCAGCTGAAGACAACCACAACTACTTTTCCTTGCAGAACTCCTCAGCGCAACTATGTTTTGTCAATTCTTGGCAGACATTTCTGTCTTGGTTGGAAATTCTTGATATACATGAGATATGTTAGCATTATAGTAAATACAGCATTGTAGATCCTCTGACAGGAAAGAGAGAAGAATGAGGGGTATTTACATCAGAGCCTTAAACACCTAGTTTATGCAGCTTCTTTCCCTGTACTCTATTTGTAGCAAGTGGAGACAGAGATGATCCTCAAAAGAGCAACTCAAAGCAAGATCTTGAGGTAGGTGGACTAAATAATGTTCTTAAGGAGTTCCTTCCTCTCCTTCCCCCCCTTATATAGAGAGTTAACACAGAAGTTGGCCAACCAGCCTGCCTCAAAATTCAGGACTATGAAAACCCTACTGGTTCCTGTATGGATTTTCACAATAGGTAGTTAAAAAATATGAAGTTCCATTAACTCACTTAAAAATAATATTTTTATAAATCCTTCTCAAGAAATGGAAACAAAAATGTTATAATTACTTCATTGTGTCCAAGAGGCAGGTAATATAAATTCCCAAATCAGCCTTTTTTGATAGTCATTAAACTGTTTTTCAGGTTACACAGTGACTTCTCTAGACACTATTGGCATTTTTATAGACTGCTTCAAATATCATTTAAATCATGTTTTGCAATGTGTTTTAAAGGAATAGAATTAAAGGAACTGTATAGATAAAATAGTCATATAAAACATGGTCTACATGACCTTTATGTGAAGACAGAGGTGATGAAGGTTAGTTAACTAAATCTTAGAAAAGCAGAAATACAAATCTGTGAGTCTGTAGCAGAGTTATGAACAATGTTCACAGCAAAGGCCAAACCCAGGAAAACTCTGTATTTCATTTTTTATTACAACATGATATTCTGGATTGGGTCGCTGAAAAAGCTGACGAATTTGCAGGACCTCCTGATGAACCTGAGCTAAGTTTGGAATGACCCTGAGAGAATATTACCTCAAAACAACATAGCAATCAGTGAAATGGGTTAAGTGTCACTTTCTTTCAAACCAAAAACTCACTGTCCCAAATGATCCATTGAAACTCCATGCATCTTCACTTCAACTGATGTTAAATTGATGTCTAGAAGTGTCAGAACAGTTATTTCATCTAATCTGCATGAGTGCAGAAAACCCAATGGAGCACATAAGGATCTGCCAACAAAGGAGACATGACCTCCTTGGTGGCATGGTTCTCCTTTTGCCATGGCAGATGAGATTGTAGCCAGTTTATTCACTGAGAGAGGGCCAGTGCTGCTACCAAAACCAGTCTCCTACACATTCTCCTAACTGTGCATTTATTTCCATTAATTTTGTAGTTTTGCTTGGAAATATATCACTGGAAAGGCTAATCAACCTAAAATTTACACTTGACTTAAAACCCAAAAGTTAATTGCCACACCACAACAAAATGAGTGGACGTGACTAGGTGGGGTTTTTTTCAGACTAGAGAGATAACAGGCACTTTACATCGGGACAAAAAAAAATAATCTGGAAATTTCCCCAAGAAAATTGTTTGACTTATCCTGCCAAAAAAGTATAAACTTGCTCTGCATGTAACAGATTGAGAATGCTGGAGAAGAATCTGGTGAAATGAAGAGGTGGCAAAATATTGCTCAAAGCGATATTCAGGCTTGACACAACGGGTTGGCTTTGCAGGCAAACATTTCTTCCAGAAAACAATAATATTATCAGTATGGAATTTGGCTATTCTATGCAGAAGTCCTAGCAATGGTTTGTGGTTCTGACTGCTGTTGACACCAGTCTTGTCATGAGAAGTTTTAACTTTTTAACTATTTAATTTTCTGGTTTTACTATTTACTGAATAACATGATAGTCACCTTCTGTTTGGCTGGGGAACTATTAAATTGTATACATGAAAACCTAAGCATTATCTAAAAAAACATAACACATACAAATAAAAAATCTTGAGTTGGAAATTCAGTACAACACACTAAATAAATATTATTATAAGATTAATTTTTGTTTAGACAGTTTTATCCTTGATATTATCTAATGAATTTCCAAGAGCTTTATAGCCTATTTGTCTTTTTTGCATCTCCCTTGTGTGTGTATTCTGAGATTTTATTACTGAAGTGTGATATGATCTAAAGCCAGCAAGATATTAGCAATTAATTTGTTTTCTTTTGAAAAAATAGTATTTCCTTTGCCTCCAGTCTTTCACATTTTTCCTCACTGATAGGTAGTTATGTTCCAAATTAGAACTCAAAAATATAAATTACATGTATAGAATTATACAGAAATCCTACCTTTGTCATTGTAAACTCAAAACTCAGTCATTAGAAGGTGCCTGGTCAAAGACTGCCCTTACAACCTTGATTTCTGCCTTTGCAGTCATTTGCATTGGGCAATTTAAAATTGTATAACAAAGATACACAGTAGGTCAAACTTGAGATATTATTTGTCTGGAGATTTTATTTTTAACATGTCTCCACACAAAGAGGAAATACTTTAGGTCATGAACTGGAAAAAGCAGTATTTCTTTTAATTTGTATCCTCACTGGTATAAAGGAGCTAGTTAAATTCCAATACATTCATATGTTTAGAACAGAAAGCATTGTAACTGTTCCCAGAATGAAGGATGCTTGAATTACTCCTAAATTAAGTATTAAACCCCCAAAGTTAAGGTCGTATTAAAAGAAATCCAAACATTTTTACAAGGAAAACAGTTCACAAGCCCTGTTGCTAGCATCAGCAAACAATGCTAATAAAATGAAAATATTTTTGAGAACATGGCTGCAGATGAGATTCAGCCACTTTTTTAGACACTTTTGTCATTTTGTAGCTTATATTGTTATTGAAAAGAATAACACTTTTTTTTCTCCCCACTATATACTCCTATGTTTTCAAGTGCTTGTTTGTCTTTTCACTACCAAGCTGTTTTGTGCTTGCATTTAAAAACTGAGGTTGTTTATTAACATGATGTCCCTATAGCACTCTACATGGAGAACACCTGGCAATTTCTGAATATAATGCTTTTTGCGCATAATATTATCTTTTTTTTTATTTTGAACATTTGATAGATAAACAACAAACAGCATTAATCAGAGCATTTCTAAAAATTACCTCCCCCCCTCCTTTTTTTTTTTTTTTAAAATTGCAACAGTTTTATACCCATATTATCAGCATGTTACAATGATTTTAACCTACTCAAACAAAAGAAACCAGTTAAGGAGTACAACACTAGTTAAGTCTGGATTTAATACATCCATTTTGTCTTATCAGGGCATGGCAAAACAATTGAAGCAGATACCCTTCACTTCCTTGCTCTCTTAAACCCTGTACTTCTCGAAGTGTATTTTTCCTCTTTTCTTGGAGCCACTGTTTCACATCACACACACTTTTCTCCCTACCATAGCCCCTTTTCCCACAGACCTCTTTCAGCTACGTAGATCTGAAGCAAAGGGTACCTTTTGAAAATAAATATGTACTGTTAGGCTTAAAACCTATTTTAATTTTCACAGCAAAGTTTTTGTACAGAAGTAGTTAGTACACAGAACTAACTTTGTGCTCTCTCTTAATACCCGCAGGGGGATTGAATCACTCCCACCTTCCCTGTAAGTGCTCCCTTTCAAAGCATCTGCTGGTTTCCAGACCAGAGCAGACCCTCATTAGTCCCAGTGGTGTCCCCTGTGGTTAAGGAGAGGAGAGCTTGTCCCACTCCAAGCAGCCCTCTTGTAGGGCCATCAGGGCATCAGCAGCCTCACTCCTCCCTGACACTCTTGTGTCAAGATGCTCATCTTTGAAAAGGAGACCTTGGTTTTTAGAGGTAAGCCTAATGCACAACTGACAAGGTGAGCTTGATTACCCACAAAAGAAAGGGATCTTTTATGGAAAGAGTTGGCTGCTTTTTGTCTGGTGTTCTTGATCTGCAGCCAGCTGGACTGACTTAAAATCTTGTATTAATGCTATGTATTTCAGATGGCATTAAATTAGTCATTCTTGTTCTTCCTTGCTAAAAAATAACCAGTTTGAAAAATAGAAAGTTATTAAATCACTGATTTTGTGCTGTGAAGGTTTTCATCTGAACTGAAAACAAACAAAAAAAAAAATGAAAAATATGCTATTTTGGAATTATCTGCTGATTTTTGTTAGCAGGTGTATAAATCAGATGTGTCATTTTCATCCTTCTACATTGTAGTGTACAGTTCAAAAACTTTGAAAAATACCTAAGAATTTTATCTTTCTCTATATTTTACACTCTACAGTACCACGTTAGAGTCCTATTCCTCATTATATTGGAGGGATTGCAGGCAGAGAACATTAAAACACAATGAAAAAGTTAAAGCACTCCATTTTTGACATAAGACACAAGGCCTAAACACCAGCAAAAATCACAGTAAGATTACTATTATAAATCATATCTTGAACTAGTGTTTAGAATAGACTCAAAATGGAACAAATAACATAAGCATCCACTGGCGTAGACATGGACAGGTGAGGAGACACGCTCAGGCATGCAGCTATCCCTACACATTCATGCAAAGTTTTGGGAAAGTAGCTTTTCTTCTAATTTTTCTTACAAGTACTTTAAATAGCTGACTCAATTTCCCAAATATAAAGTATTCAATAGCATTGGTCTACGTGCACTTTTTAGTTCCTCTTAAACCCATAAATAAATTATATTTGCAAAAGTGAAGTCTTCAGGGGCACTTGATTGCCATATAATGTAGTAATTATGATTTTCACTACTGTATCCTTAAAAGAAATGTAATAAATGCAATTATTTCAGAAAGTCAACCTCTGAATAACATATTCTCCTTACAAAACACATTCTTTTTATACTTCCAGAAAAAAAAATAATATCTCTTTCTGTGGAGCATAGTGCTTACAGGGATAGTGCTAAACTCTCTGGGGAACAGAGGAAAATGTGTTGGAAAATGACAGAGAGCATAAAATCCAAATATACCCAAGCTGGTAATTTCCAGGAACTGGAAGATTTCAGGACTAGAAGCGAGGTGAAGCTTCTCCATTTCCCTAACTTTTCACAAGATCTTTCAAACGCATGTGCTATTCACAGATAAGGTATGAATTTAACCTGATTTCCACTACAGAAACTTGCCATCTTTCATGTTCAAAAAGCTAATTTAATCTAAACAAAAGCATTCCTCTTTAGTAACTTCCTTTCTACAGCTGTTTTTGCCTAAACACATACTCAACCTGTAGGCTGTACTTTACTTTAGTCCAGGCAGTTTTGATTGTACTTTTCCATGTTTCATGTCAGCCAAGTAAACTATCTAGCAGAGATGTTATTTTAATAATGAAATTTAGCAATTCACTATTGATGAAATGGAAAATCACTCAAAAACCTTGGGGCAAAACAATCTGAGGAATCATTATTACACAGCTGTGTTAACTCAGCAGGGATGGCAGGCAGTAGTTACTCATGAAGTGGTTGCTCTTGAAACACAACAACTCTGTAGTATAAAAGTCAGTCAATCACGGTCACTTTCCACCTAATGTCATATTGCCATGGATAGATATTAATGGAAAACAGACTTCTTAGACTGTCATTACTGCATTAACATTATACCAATTCTCCTGCAATACTAATGCAAATAATAATTGGTGCCACTAATTCAGGTAACCAACAGAAGCAAACGGAAATGTAAAATTAACAACTCCAAATAGTACATCTCATCCAGTATAGAAGATAATTACCTTGTACTTACAATACAATATCATAAACTACAGGTGATGGATGAAATCCAGCTCTGTTTTTGGAGTTACATTTGTTTACAGTAGCCGGCCTGGTGACACCCAACTCCCAGTAATCATTCCTGATTTAGGATCATGTCAGGATTATGACTATGAAAATTTGCCAAAATCAAATCATGCACAGAGCACAAGATGAACATAATCTGTCTTCACTGGGTGGAAAAAAATACAGTTAAACATAAAATCACTAATCATGTTCTTTCCAGCAAAAACAATATTCAATTACTTTGCAATTTCCTTCTTCTTCTTCATATTTCATAAATTAACTTTATAGTTACCTTTTATGATTACACTCTTATGGCTATGACTTATAAAGTAAGCAAAAAGCAAGTTTTTACCTTTACTGGACCTCATTTCTGTTTACTATGAGGAGAAAGACTTGAGTCTCCATCATGGAGATATTAAAAATCTGACTGGACAACCTGCTTTGACTCTGCTTGGTCTAGACAATCTCAAGGCGCGTCTTCCAACCTCAACCATTCTGTTACTCTGTGATAGTTTTTAACGCTTCATGCAATATGCTTTTTAAAGAGGACACAAACGATGTTATAGTGAGAACCTGTGTGGCATCTAGGACACTTTGCCTAAACCTTTCTCTCCACCTGTGATTACTTTGCCTCAATTTCTTCATCTTTTGTCAGTCTTGGGATTTGAAAGAGACAAAGGACAGGTACGTGGACAGAACAAAATAAGGCTTATCATATGTCATTATCATATGAGAACCCGCTCTCATCCTTGACTATCCTCATAGGAAAAAAAGCTTTCCTCTGAAGACATTGTCTAATGGATTGCAAACCTGGAAGTAATGAATTGTTTTCAAATGGAAAGCAAACTCAATACTTTCAGTTTTGTACTGCAGGGAAGACAGTGCAAAGAGGGTGGGGGAAGAAGACTGAGTATAAAATCTAGTTTCTCCTCCAGTTCACCACTGAACACATAGAAAACAGGTAATGATTACTACCTATAAGAAGTCTATTAGTGACACTCTACCCCACAATACCTGAAGATATTGCAATAGTCATACTGAATAGCCTCCTGAAACTAATGGGACTCTTCATTGCATGACTGCAATGAACTTGAAAGCAGGCCTAAGACAGACATGAGAATTAAAACCCACAAACCACTGTACACTCTAACTTCTCCCAGGTGAGGAACAGAAGTGCTTGTCTTAAGTGGTTATCATGCTACCCTAGTAAATGAAGAGTTCTAAGATTACAGGTTGGACTGTCAACTCAATCTTTTTAGGTAAGGTATCTGTTCGCTAATATGATAGCAATGTCAATAAACAAAAAAACAGCCTATTAAAAAACCACATCACAGTCCCCTTACTAATAATACTTTAATCAATTTGCCTGTAATTTTTGTGTGTGTGGAGGGGAGAGTATCCACTGAGTGTTTCAAGTCCAGTTAAGAGGTTGTAGAATATTTGTTATATTTGCTTTTCTTTACAACCAAAATGTTTGTGCAAAGCTAGGGAGCATTATGGAAGAAATGGGTTGTTATAAAAAAATTATAACAAATCCTCATATGAGGGGAGCAGGTTTAGCTGTTTCCTTAAGCTTGTAAATCCTGCCAAGAGGACTTAGCTTGAGGACATCCAAGTTATCATTCATCTGGTGGGGTTTTTTTTGTAAAAATATAAATATTTAACTGCTTCTGCCTTTTACTTTAGTTTTATATTACTCTTTTGAGTCTCATGGGTTTATTTATACTTCTATGTATTTACAAGTCAGATTAACACATACACATTCATGCATGTACTCTGATTTGTGCAGCAAAGAGACTTTGTACATTGATGATAGGTTCAAATATGGCATTTCCTAAATGCAGAAGTAAATATGACAAGTCTACCTGGAAACACTAATTAAAATAAAAAAATAGATTGGGTCATCTCATTACCAAGATTTGGCTGAGAATTTTTATATATTGAACGACAAAATGTAGGAATACGCAACTCATTGAAATCAGCCCAGTGCTTTACAGCTTCTGAGAAAGTGGTCATTTATTTAGATATCTAGCTAGAGACAGAAGAATCTGCATTTATCATTCTGTTTTTGCTAATATTGCTCAAGTTAGCAGTTTACATGAGAGACTCACTAGGCTTGTCTGCCAAATACAAACAGTTTCCAATCCCTCTCCTGTCTGGAGGAGGCTGTTAGAAGACAAAGGGAATCAAGGAAAACTGAGAGAGGGTGCATTCAGCAAAGGGTATTTTCTTCCCCTGTCCCCTGAAGCATGGCTAGATTATGGACACCTCTGTAAAGAGGCAACAAAGAAAATGTATGGAACTTCAGTGCTGATGGTGGAAAGAATGAGGTGGGGGATTCAATGTGGAAAGAAGAGCTCAAGTTCTTGTATGGAAATTTACATGATATAGACAGGTATACATCAACCATACTGAATCTCGGAGTCCAAGCAGCCCTGTGTCTGAAAGGACACCAAAGATCAAGGCACAAAAAGTGTGAAAGCAAATGCCTAAAACCTAATTTAAATGAGTCACCAGTTAATCTGTTCTACTGCAGAATGTACCTACTTCATTTGTGCAGTGACAAAGGTATCACAGCATCACATGAGAATCAAAACCCATACACAACTCTCCAGTTTCTTCCAGGTGATAAATAGAAATTATTGTCTTAGATGGTTAAAATGCTAACCTATTAAATTATGGGTTAAATTAAGAACGCAGGTTGAGTGAGGTGAGGCGATGTGATGTGGGGTGCTCTACCTGTGATATGACAAGACCTGGTTACAGTTTTATTGTCAAGATGGGCTAAATGGAAGACACAGTTTGGGGTGGTGTTTTTTTTTTCCTTTCCTTTTTTGTGCTATTCAGCAGGACCAAAGTACAGCACTGCAGATCAGATAATGAGGCTTGCAGACAAATGAAAGAACAAATAAGTACCACTAGGGTGCAAATGGTATTAAAAAGATAAGGCAATGGCTAGCGAGTGGGAAATAATAATGTTAATCCAAACAGGGCAATTTTGTGGTACAGATAACAATAAAAATGCAAAAGTGGGATTATCTTCTGCACATGTGGATGAGCAAACTTCACAGAAGTTTGGCAATATACAAAACTTCCCTGCGCTGTTAATGTTCTGCCTTGCATAGACCACCCTTCCATGCAAAGCTATTTGGAAATCTCTTTTAAATATTTTGGTGCGACTTCTGGTTCATTTCATCAGAAAAAACCTGAAGATTTTTGAAGTCATGCAAGTGACCTGAGAGAATTGTTTAAAGATTTTCTTGGGCTTACTGTTGTGGCAGATGTAGCAATGGATGATGAAGGCTATTGCATACTTCCAGAAGTTATAGCAGAGTCATGTTTTTCTTGTACAGACATTTCGTGACAAATAGAGAAGGGAAGCTGAGAATTTAAACTCCTCTCTAGTAAGACTGAATTTGTTTAGAAACAGTGAACTTCAAAATAGCACTGTTTCCTTCAGAGGAAGAATGTTCTCTGCAACAAAAACGCTGGAACAGATTCCCAGAATGCTCCTTATGTTTGCATGTGACTTGCATGACACGATTGATTTAGTTGTCAGTATATAGAGAAAAACATTTGTAAAACTGAATGACCTTTTTACTGCAGGGCTTAATCAACGTAAACCCCCCCCCCAAACCATTATAACAGTGATGGTAATTATAGCACATGCATCTCCAGGAACAAGACCTTGAATAGGGAGACCAGCGTCTCCCCTACAATTAAGGACAATATACAGAAAAAGTTCAGAAAAAGTTGTGGTCAAACATTATTTGAAAGTCCCAAAGCTCAAAGATCTACTTGCTTGCCTCCCAGCTTTGCCCACCATACTGGTGCTTTGCTGTAAATCCAAATATTCTGCCTATCTTCTCTATATTTACAATCTGAAGACTGATTGATAGCTGTATAAGTGCACTTGATCTTACCTCCAGCAATGAGCTGAGCTTTTTAGCTCTCCATGGCTTGTGTAGACTCCTCATTTCTTTCTTGCAAACATTCCTTTCAATACCAAGACAAACTCTAACGCATGTTCACTACTGTATAGCAAATCCACTACTAAACTGTACACTGGTCAATGATTTAAAAATATATGTTCACTTTGTTTAGTAACTTTATTCTGTTTATAGTTTTACTCTGAACTCAGTTTTAAAAAATAAATTTCTAAATCACCATCTGATGCAGGTCATGATTTCACAGTTACTTTGATTTTCCCCAAAATTCACAGTTCTACTACAAATTGCTGTTATCTCAGCTACTCTCCCAGGCAGCCCCTTACCTCTCCTTGTGCCAGCACTGGTTTCCAGTAGTGAGCCAGTGGGGATCCAGCTGAACGCGGTCCCTGGGAAAGGGGTAGTGCTGAGCAGGGTCAGTTCCCTACTCTGGTTCTCCGTGCAGCCATGCAAATGTCAGTGCTGGCCAAGGAAGCCCAGACGAAGGCAGAACAAAAAGCTGTACTGATTTTTCTTTTTTATTTTTTTTCCCACAAAAGCCTGGATTTGCATTGGTGCAAAGCGACCACGTAACTGTAACCTTGTTTTTACAGGCGAGGTTGTGCTGATTTTACAGACATTGCAGGGTCTGGGGGCTCCTCAAATATTTTTCTTCAGGACACCACTGCAAGGAACTTAAGGGAGCCTGCACATTTGTAACTTAGTTGGTCTGAAAGAGATGTGTATTGTTAAAAAAAACACCAGTCAACTGCTGTCTCCTGCCCCTCAATTCACCCATGTATCCTGCTTTAGCTTTGCCAATCTATGCAGCTGATGAAATGCCAGAGATATTTTTTTTTATGTCACACGTTTGTAGGAGAACATGATAGCATGAGAAAATCCATTGCTAATTTTCTATATTCAGTGAAAGGAGTTTATGTGACTTGTTTTCTTGGAAAAGGGCTCATTCTTTCCCATGTGAAAATTGGATTGTCCCGGTGACAATTACTTTCTTATTAAATTACTTCTGCACAGTAAGATTTAAACTAAGGGCAGTTTTGTATCACAATCCACAGCAGATTGATATGTATGAGAACTGGTGTGGGTGACTGAGGAGGTGGCGGTAAAAACCTTGATCATAAGTGAGGACAAAATTTGTATTTGTGAGTAAGACTGAACCGAAGTTAGAGTTCAGGTTTGGGTTAAGACCCAACACCCTTGAATTGTCAGAACTCACCTCAGCAAAAGTGTTTCAACAAAAAGGTAACAAAATTAGATATTTATGTCAGAATTCTTAGCTTTAGTACATGGAAACCTAGTCACAGGCAAATCAAGACCCCCAAATGGGATTGGGATCAATTATGTGGGGAGTGGAAATGTTGATCAAGGCAACTGCTGTCCCTTTTCAATCACATGAAGAAAGAGTCTAGATAGCTCAAAAAGTCTTCACAGAACACACTCTCTCTTTCACTTTAAATTCTTAGTAAGTAGTAACAAACGGCAATCAGGGTTTTTGAGAAATTATGGAATATGGATCACCCTTTATATGGCACACACCATATTTTACAGCTAAGATGTTTCCTAGATTAAATAACCGAAATGCCGCTGTCATGTCAGCTTCTCTGAGATTCTGAAGAGCTGATAATGGCTCAAACTGGGTAAAAACTACCAAAAAAGCCCCTTGTTTACCTCAGACACCCCTTAATAACATCTGTCTTCTGTATATTGTTGTCTGAAATTCATCAAAGCTAATTGTCTGACCATGTGGTAAGTGGTTGACTGGAATTTTGTAAAAGTCTGTGGTTCAGACAAGGAATTCCGCTTTTCTGTATAATATATTCAGCTATTTCATGTATGCCTTTGAAACACATTTATGTGCACTGGAATTATTCTAACTATTAATGTTACTTAATGGGATTGATCTGTGCACAGTGCCGAGCATTGAGGGCTTGTTCAGACCCACACACTGGCCTGTAAACTAGCCTTTAGGGGTGACTATCCCTTCACATCAAAGGACAAAACCCACCCATATAACACACAACCAAAAGACAAAGTTACTCTGAAAGCCTCATTATTCTGAAACTACCTTTTTTGAATCCTTGAATTAGTTCTTCCACAAAAAAATTTTGCTGCTTAGATTTGTCTGTCATCCACTTTAAATACTCATTTTCCTTTAGCATTTGTACCCTAAATACTTAGAGCAGACCAAAAGTTGCCCCACATAACTGCTACTAAAGCAATTTTCCATAAACATTTAAATGAATGCAATTTGTATACTTGTTTTTAAGCATTCACTGCTTTTTCAATAGTTCAGCTTCTTAAGTCTAGTGACTATTTTAATCTGAAACCATCAACACTAACTGCTTTAAATATTACACAATATTAAATATTTCACATTTATATACACTATTAATGAGCTAACAATAAAAAGTCATAGAATCAGAAAAAATACAACTGGAAGAGATCTTGAAATGTCATGTCATCTGTCTCCCTCTGAATGACAGGACAGTCATACTTGATGGATGGTTCTCCAACTCCTCTTACAAACCTCCAAAACTGCCCCAAGCAAAGAAGGTTCTATTCCAGTCCTACCTTCCCTAGTATGAAAAACCCAATTCTAATGCAGAATCTCAATCTTTCTCTAGCTTGAACTCATTAATTCTTATTTTTGCCAATTTTTGCTCTGCATGACAGACTTTTCTTGTCCTTGAAGATGGTGATATGTTCTCCCCTAGTCTCTCGTTCAGGCTCATTCCTTCCCCTCCCCACTGCAATGGCATAGACTGGTTTCTTCATCTCTGGCTATTCTCACATCTCTTTCTGAGTCTCTTTTGGGCTCTCCTCCTGAAGAGCAACTTTCAAAACCCTTTGCCTTCACTACAGGTGAAACTGATGTAAAAAGTGCATCTCTAGGAACGGAAAGACACAGTATGCTCAGGATGTTTTGCTTAATGATTTACCTCTTTACTGTATTCCACTTACATTTGTACTGCTATTGGATAGGTATTGGTGTTTTTGTATACAGCCTTACCTATACAGGGTACGTTTGCCAGTCACACCCTGGAGCCATGCCCACCAGCAAATGAATTACACTGCGTTATATAATAACTAATCCTCTTTAGGAACTAAGACAAATAGCTTCAAAACTAAATATTAGTGTATATTCTTTTTAAAATCACCCATAATTTATTGCAACTAAAGTGAAAATTCAGCACTAACAGCATTCCATAGGGATATCACTATATAATTTGCTTTCACATCATTTCATAACAGCCACGATGAGTATTGTGTGACCTACACCAGGACTGTCTGAAGATTTTCACCTCCTCTATCAACAATAACAAAAATATATTATTCCAAATTGTATGCACAGCTATTAGATGGAAAATCAGATTTAGATTTTATTCTTCCCCACTGCTTATTTTTCTACTTCCGGATCTTCTTTTACAATGAAGGAATTGTAAAAGTCTCAGACACAGAAGGAATAAGCTGCTCAAAAAACTTCATCTTTCTTACTATAAAATCTGAAAACATTTCATATGGATATACTGAGGTGGGGAAAAATGTTAAAGGAAACAAAACACATTAGAAATATTGATGTGACAGACTGTCACTTATCATACCTGAATTCATAACACATTTATCTTAAAAAACACAGGATGCGTTTATGCTGTCAGCCAAGACAATAATAAGGAGTAAATAAGCAGTAAATGACAGTCTGCGCTGGAACCTGAACCCCGACTGCCAGGGGAGCAATGCGCTGGCTGGACTCGAGTCCAGCTGAGACCGAACTGTGGCCACAGCATTTTCCTTTTTGTTCCTGACAGTTTCAGCAAGGCTACAGCATGTAACGGCATTAGGGTTCGGCTCTGACAGAACGGGAGGGGAGAAGTGCCCGTCTCTCAGAAAGGATGCACTGCTGAAATTGAGGTCAGCCTGTGTCAGTGTGTCTGTCCACAAAGGACCCAGTAGTCTACAATTTGATTGGAAGGTGAGGTTGGTTACAAGTCCTAGCTATGACTAACACCTGACATATCTACAATGTAAATATGCTCACAGCTATGCAGGAGATACATAGATATACAAACATAATTTTTATATATACACACATATATCTCTATATATATGTAGGGTGGAAAATGGATACAGAAGTTAATGGTAGTTCTAAGTGTGGCTTTACCAAACAGGAAGTTTGATTTCAAGACTTGTCTCAAAGAGGAGATAGAATAAAAAAGACAAACATTTCAGAGCCAGGATTTGGTCAGATATTTTAACCAATGTTCAACAAACCTGGATTCCATTCCAAACTCTTCCCCAAAACACTTATTGGAGACAATATGATTTCATTCTTACAAAACAATTTAAAAATATTTTGATGATTTACTTGTAATATGGTTTTAATTATTATAATTTTTTCCCCTACCTTAATCTGTATTTCTCGCTGGAAGTCAAGATATCATTAACTAGAGAGTTCCAGAAATTATGGCTAGAAATATCACACAAATCTCAGAACATGCTGCAAAAAAGTTTGAGAATAAACATAACATTTGAAAACGTACTAGATTTGTAGTAAGATTTTATTTTGAAAACACTGATTTTGAATGAAAATGTAAAAATAAACTCTGGCAATAAAATGAGAGTTGAAAAAAAAAAAACGCAGGAAAAGAAAGCTCATTATGAGTAAGAAAAGAGAAAGATATGAAAGGAAAGAATAAGAGACTTGAAGTTGCTCCAGCATGAACAAAACAACAATATTGTCAGTCAGCACCTTACTATGATCTTGGCAGCACACTTCTGGGGGATTTTAACTGGACAAACAGGCCACTATAAATACTCAAACAGGATGTTGCTAACAATGAACAAGCTGCATTGTAAAAAAGCAGATGGAATGAAACTCATATATGCCAAGAAGACAGGATACAAAAGACCTTGAAGAAAGTAGCATTCAGGATAGGGGGAAAAAAAAAAAAAAGAATAGGAAATTAAGTGTTTAGGGTTTTCACTTATGCCTGAAGTTTCATGTGGTCAATGAAGTGTAAAAGAGTTCAGATATGAACAGCAAGTAGTGAGGAATGTTTTAAAAATATTGAACATTACCATTTTGAGAAGGTATTCAATAAGGCTGTTAGCTTGGGTATGTTGCAGGGAAAACATATTCATCCAGATTTAATTTTACCTCTTTGGGAAACTCAGCATGGTGTGATTTCCAGTTCTTAATGGCATGAAAGCCATATCAACAGTTCATGTTCAAGAGAAATAAATAAAGCAAATTACATAATTTATTCAAGCATTTTCAGAATAGTTAGCTTGACCATTGCTTAATTCATCCTGCTTCAGGCCAGTGGAAAAATCTTAACCAACCTCTATTGAAACAGGCCTACCTGACATAAACCACTTCTGTGAATTCTATTGGCCTTAGATCACTAAATGGATCATTAACGATCCATGTAATCTTGTGGAAGGGCCAGTTGGACAAGGAGTAATGTAGATTTCAAGAAACTCCAAGATTAAGAGGCAATGATCACAAATCATGGCTCTCTAATTCAACCTCCCTACGCTCAAGTGAATTCCATGACAGTGTTCTCATTTTTAAGGAAGAGATCACAGATGTAAGGACTGAGGATTGCACAATGAAGTTTCCTTGCAGTTCCTCTACTTGAAATATTAAAGTCAGTTTCTGCAAAATATTCATTTCTAATGAAGCATATCATTATCTCTCAAAATTTCCAGAACATGGTTTTCAGAAGTGCTTTTTGTCTTTTTTGATGTCATCTCCCTGACTCAGTAAGTTATATGGTGCATTAGTTTGCATTGTGTGATTGAATATATGAGTCTGACACTTGTGATTTATTAATGATTGAGCTAAGAGAAAAAAATCAGTAGCAAAATCAGAGATGTAATGACCAATGAGCATATATTGATGAAGCAAGGGAATAGGAGAGCAGCTGCGGGACACGTTAAGCCTGGCTTTGCATCTTTGATCCAAAAAAGAGCATAAACATAGACACAAGAAAACAACAGAGACTTATAAAGCTGCAAAAACTTCAAAAACCAAGTTGTATCAAGCACCTGGTTAAAACCACTAAACCACAGTAACAACTAAGTCAATGTCTGCTATGACACATCTGTGGTGGCAGATGGAACACAGTTTGTGAAATAACCAGAAATAATTGCTTAAACTAGGTAAATTTTTCAATGATGTCACCCTACTTTGAGGTAGAATTTCTGTGCAAAAAAAAAAATAAAAATAACCCAAACATCCCAAGATTTCCAGGTCAGAGAGGACAGGGGGTTATTTAGTCTTTGGATAATAGGAAACTCTTGAATTGCACTTGAACAGTTCCTCAGAACTAGTTCATCAAGTTGTGCAAGCAGGATAACGTGTAATCCATACTCAATACTATTGGATGAAGAGTAGTAGGAGAGCCTGGAGAAAGTATCTAATTAATGTCTCATGATAATGAACAGTGCCTTCCTTTTCTATTGCATATTAACACAAGGATGCAGAGGAGGTTTAAAGAAGTTGTAATGAAACAGTAGAGGCAAACTAAAACAATGAGATGAATCAGTCACATTCAGACCATAACTCAGGCAACGGCAATAGTTGTCTAATAACACTGACCCTAAGATCAAAGGTGGGCTTACAGTCTCAAGATCCAAGAAGAAAGAAACATCTGGGATGTTCTGAGAAGAGCCACTAGTCTATGAAGTAAACCACAGGACTCAGGGAAACATGGAGACTGTGAGCAGGAGAGGTTGGTCAGCATTGTCCACAGAGGAGTCAACTGGACTTTTCAGCATGGGCACAGGAAGAAAATTCCTGCCAGGTCCGCGTGAGATGGACCTCCTTAATGAGTAAAGACTGAGTGGAAAATCAGCAAGTAAAGCAGTGGGAAGGAGTGTGGTACAATTAGACCAGTGACCAGGATGTTTAGTGAGGGACTCATTGACTGCTGCAGTATTACTTAAATTTCAAATAATGCAAAAGATGCCATAATATATAACTACAAAAGGAAGGGACAGATTATAGTACAATGCTAGAACTGATACAATTAAAAGACAAAAACATTTTCTCTACTGCTAATGAGCATCATGGGAAGGCCACTGCTAGGTATTTGAAAACCAAATATAAACTCCAAGAATTCATAATGTTATATTTTTGGATCAGTTAGAGCATGTTAGTGGGCCGATGCAGTGTTACCATTGAATAACAATGATGGTGCTATAGAAATTGAATGCATTTAGAGACTGGTGCTAAGTGAAAGTGGTGAAACTATTGTAATTCTTGGGTTTACCAATAATATTAAGGATTGTGCCTCCTGGGCCCTTAATTATTTAAGCCAACAGTATGATATCCTAATTGAAATTATAAGATTAAAGTGTAAGAAATTGCAGAACGTAAGAATGATCAATTTTTTCCTGTAACTGTGAAGCTAGACTTGAAAGACCAGCAATTAACATGACCTGATTTTCACAAATTCTTGGCTTCTGTTTGAACTGCATTTTCAGTAGTTCAACCCTTCGAGTTAACAGAATAAATTAATTTGCTTGCCATTTCTTCACAATTAGTGTTACTCAAATAAACGAGGCTAGTCTCCAAATATGGTTTAGTGAATTAAATTCAGATTGGTGTAATCTAGCTACTAACAATGGGGACAGTATCAGGGAAAATATCAAGATTCAGTGAGTGCTGGTAAACTGAATTACCATTGAATAATCAAGAATTACTATGGGGTAGGAAGCAGACTGTATGCATTAGTGTTTCCCATCTACATATCTGCAGTAAAGTACACTTTAAAAATTAAATCTTTTAAGCAAACTGTTATGCTTATATGAATCCATAAATCTCAAATCCTGGATAATCTTTTGCACTTATATGTGTATGAAAATGTCTGACCATTCTAAGTTTTTCAATCCCTAAAAATGAACAAGCACATGCCATTTTAATCATTAAACTTTCGTTTAAAAAAAAAAAAAAAGAAGTTTGCACATGTCTATTTCAGCGGGGCTGGTTTCTTTTCCAGGTGACTCATTCCCCTTTGCAACTATGCAATAGGCAGCCTACGGTATGTCACTAAGAAGTGTCTGCTTACACATACAGAAAAGAAGTTTAATGAATCACGAAGCCATGATGCAGTAACAATAGCATGTCCTCAAGCAAAAGGTATAAAACCGTCACAGAACAGAATAGAAACATTTGTTTCAAAATCTGCCATAAATGGAAGCATTTATGTATTTTTTACCTTATTTTCCTTTGTCAGAAAACGTTTTGTTGATAACAAGCTGAAGCGCCACTCTCCATTTTTGACTTGATCCTTTTTGCTTTTCAGGACTAAAATCTGACTGGTTTACTGTGATTCGCACTTCAGAAATGTGAATCTTAGAAGATTCTCACAGTGCAACACAGTGACTTTTAGTAATAGGATGTTTCTTGAACAGATCTTTTTTTCAAACATATATGCCTTTATACCCCATGCCCCCTATTTAAAAGTGTTGCCTTGCTTTCATGCAAATCCAGTTTGAGCAGTACAACCTGTTGGAAATGCAACTACAAAATTGATAAAGTCCAGCTTATTTATACTTAACATGCATTTGCAAGGGAACACACTAAACAAAAATAGCACTGTACATTTTTTAGTATATAATATCTGGGAAAAGAATGTCTGTTGGTTTTATCTTCAAAAGCTGTATAAAACAGTAGGGCAACATTGTTTCTATACCTATTATTTCTAGATGCATCCATAAGGTAAACAATAGCCACCATCTCCAGTTAATGAGTAAATGTGGTGAGGAATTAAAGGAATAGATGGATTCTTGACTGAAACTTTATTAACTTCTTTAAAAACAATAGTTCTGTATGATGAAACAGCAACATTACTCTGTCTTAAAATATTCCCTATATTCCTATAATAACCATAAAGCTGTATAGTTATTTACCCTTCATAAAGATAGAAATAACAAGGTGTTTTGCTACACTGTTAAAAAACATTTTCGATGTAGCGTTTCCTGATATTAAACGCAATAAACACTGTCACCACATCTTGTGACAAAAACGTAAAACATCTTTAAAGGTCGGCATAGCTATTGCATGAAATATGTCTACAGAGAAAAAAAAAGTTACTTGAGAAAGGAGAATGAGACTTTTGGAATAGTTAACTACAGAGCAGCTGGCACAGATTAGCCTATGTCCTCATACAATCAAAATGTTTCTATTACAGAACTTGAGATAACTAGCTTGAGAGCATTTAAGCGTACTCCAGTATTTTTTTTTCCAATTTAATCAAGCATTATCTCATGAGATATGACTGCATTATCCCAGTAGAATTGAAGAATTACCAACCCTACACTATTTTATATATATATATATATGTATTTAATATCAGGTTATCAGGCTTGATTTTTATCTGTGGTGTACACCAACTATTATTGGCTTAACACAAGACACACCATGGCAAAATCAGCTCAGGGGAAGAAAGAAACATTGCATGAAAACTCTGGCTACCGATTTACAAGTGAGGCCAAAATGAGTGAAACTACAGTCTCAGAAATGCATAGCAGAAATACATGTCCGGTGAAGGAACCTGACTCAGGCTATAGTCAGTGCCAAGGCAAGCTGTAGTGGATTTAGAATCACCACCAGCTGGCCTCCCCAAGGAAGAACAGCACCAAGAACACAGCAGACTTCAAGTGCATTCAAGGCACCTTATAAAGAGGGGTGCTGGACCAATGATTGCTCCATTTGAAGAACAGGACATTTGGAATGTAAAAGTATTTCTTACTGTGTAGAAATTCAATATTAAAATAAATGTTACTATTATCAGCCATGGCCTTCTACGTGTGGGGAAAAAGATAAATGCATAATCATTCCAGAATTTCCAGTAAGATATTTATGAACTGAAGTTCTATAACGATGAGTTAAATCCTGCTTCCTCTGACTCATATCAACGTGACACATAAATGCCAATATGTCTGTTTCACTAAGGTAGTGTGTTTATTAACTTGAACAAAATATGATTTGGCTTTTCTTCATTTAAAAAATGAAATAATAGATCTCATTATTAGGCTCAGATTACTAGATGACCATAGGTCGGATCTGAGGCCCTTTGAAGTAATTGAGAATTTGCTGGCAATAAAATAAGGATTTCTGCAAACTGATTCGCATCCTTCTGTTATGTGTGTCACCCAGTGCAATCATGCCCAGGAGAAACCTTTTCATTCTGAGAGTTTATTTTTCTCTTCTCCAGGGCTCAGTTGCTCAGCAGATGTTTATGCTTAGGAAGATAAATATCTCTAAATATGCGATTAAGTTCTGTAGTCATACTGATACTTACATACCTTCAAAAAGGCTGAGCTTTTATGCTGTTCTTGAAAAGAAGATAGGTGAATAGAGAGCTGAAAGGAAAACTTGCTTACAGAGAAGAATGACAGTAAAGGGTATTGGTGAAAATGTCACATAATTTCCTCAAATTTCTGTATGGAGACCTCAGAGAGACAGAAAGCACGGGAAAATGAGTAAGAGCGCACCCACAAGTTATTTCACGTGGGACTGCTAAAATTCATCTAAATCTGAGTTTAAAGCATGGGTGCTGCAAAAATGGGAGATGTCCTCCCTGGGAGCAAACTATAAGTTTGAATACAGAATGGAAGGGATGTAACAAGCAGGAGCAAAATTGCAGCTCTAAGAGATGGCTTTTAAGGCTCCTGAGGAACTTCTATCTATGTATCTCAGGCAATTGCATAGACCCTATTAATACAACATTTCAGTGCATCTTTATACGGTTAACCCACATTACATGTAACAAGGGAAAATGATATTAACTCCATTTTAAGGATGTGAAAATTATAGGCAGGATAAGCATTTTTCCCAAGGCTAAAGCAGGACTTAACCAAAGCAACAGTGCTGGCCACTGAGCCAAACTCCCCTCTGTTTTTAACCCTGCTTCTCTGATCCATCCCTGGAGTGGTAACATTGAGAAGTGTATTTAACGCTCTGGTTAGTGGGTAACGACTGTCTGTTGCTATGATTGTGTCTGTTGGGGGATGTTTCATTACTGGTTCTCATGTTTCAGGCTCAGTTCTGACAGTGTAATCAAACTGGAAAAAATGTAAATCAGAGTTTTCTTGATATTATTGAATGCATGTACTGTCTTTCTACATTTAACAGGAAGATTTTTTTTTTTAAATATTCTTCCCCTGCTCCCTTCATCTCTAGAGATTTCCAAAGCAGCTCTGTGTAGCTTTATGTTTATCAGATTTTTTTCTCCTTTTCCTCTCTGAGACAGGAAGCCGAGGGCTTTGACCTCCTTTGGATCTTTCCCAGTGTCAGGAGGTGGTCTGTTCAAAAAGATTCCATGACACTGATCTCTTCCTGATTTATCAGATAGCTAGGTCAATAAATAAGGTCTCTACTGTTTTCTTCCACAGCTGTAAAATAACCAATGGACTATTCTGAGAGCTATTATCAAATCTTTTGAGTTTTTCTTTCAAGGAACAAGCGTTATCTTTGCAGTTAGTAAATTCCACTGCAACATTATTTAGCAAAGACTGCCTAATTGTAGGAGCTCAATCTCACATGAAGCAGTTCATTTAAGTAAAATGTTAACACCGAAGACCTCTTTCTTCATTATAAATTTTTCTCTGTCCTTCGATCAGTTTATTTTCTTATAATCGCGAAAACCTTTTACTGTTTATCAAAAGGTTATAGAGCAATTGTTATGTCCAACAAATCCACCAAGTGACAAGAATAATTTTTCCATCTGCATCCTCCTTGCCAAAATGCCCAGCCTTCATACTGCTGCTGCCTCCCCATACAACTGGCCATATTCTGTCCCAGGTGAGGCAGTTCATTTGACATTAGATACAACCCATCAGAAATGTCTCCATCACTAGGTTAGAAAGCATCTTTTCTGAGATACTGTGAAACCAAGGAAATGTGGAAGGATCCAGCAACCGTCAAGAGAACTCTCTTTAAATATCTGGCAGAAGTAATCAGATCACTCCTAAAAGATCATATAGCCCAATCTGAACTGATCTACTATTTTATTCTATAGGAAACCTTTAATTGAAAATCATAATTAAATGGTTATTTATTAACAGATTCCACTGACAGTTCACAATTGCTGGCTACCAAAGGTCAGTTAATAGGCATAAGCTCGCAAAAATCCCCAGAACACAGACAAACTCTTTTTCTACTCTCTTTGTTTCTGTACATTATATTATTTCAACTGGGATATTCCTTTTATAAGTTACATATTTAATATGACTTTACTGGCTATTGAAAATATGCTTATTAAAAAAATGCTCATTTTTCTTGCAGACTATACCCTCAAGATTTAATGAAGTAGTGGAATTCAAGGAACTCCCAAATCCTAACACCAACTCTGCCTTCGATTGAGAATAAATAAGATGACTTCTCTGTTTTGATTTATTCATGCTTGCACTGATGTTATTATCAGTAACTTTTCTCCCAGTCGGCTAAATTTTGGCTAGATTCTCTAAACAACAACTCAAAAAAGTAGGATGTTTACTGGAGATTATGTGATAAATATTATATACTGTTTTTAACAAAAAGCTTCTACGCTGATTATTTCTAGAAATTCTCATACTGCATTTTAAAACAAAAATAATAAACAGATGGAGATCATTTCTGTAGGACAGACTGAACTAGGACAAAAGAATGCTTATCTTATTTCCCTACAGAACATGTGAAGTGATATAATCACAAAGCAACTGTTCCACACACTGCCAAAAATGATCAAAACCACTGTCACATAATACATGTGCATACAACATGGGGACTACCAGAGAAAGGTAGAAGATTTTATGCCTTGGTCATGGTAGAGAAGACAAATCTCATCATTTGTCATGGGGTAATGGGAACCACTCAGGCAGAGAATGACCAACAATGTAATCAAATAGATGCCACAGATTCCTCTCCACACGGAGCCTCCTCATGCATTACTGGGTTAAAGTCACAGCCCACGCTTGCTGTGCCTGCTGGAACTGTGGCCTGGGTGTGAGTCTCAGTCGGTGTTAAATCAGAGAGAGCATCCAAATTAGATAAATGGCCCATATCCAAAGTACCCACTGTAAACTGTACTTACTATTACACTATCCTATACACAACAGAGCTTTTTTCCAGTACAGAATTACATTTCAAATTTTATCCAGTGCTGTATACCATGGAATCAAATGTTAGGCTTAACAATAAACAAAGAAAGAGTCTTAAAATAAACTATAGACAAACATTTCCTTTGCATTTTTTTATTAACCCACACACCTCCCCACCCTGCCAACTGCCTTGGGATGATCAGGAGAGAGCAGTGATTTCTAGCTGCTGAATTTCTCTTTTGTCTTGAAGAATCTGGGGTAATACCAGGCATAAAACCATCCCTATTTCCAGCTCTCTTAACAGTTGGTGTTTAATAATCCCACAAGTCATTTTCAGTGACAAATGCATTGCAAGAGGGAACAAATCAGCTATTTCTGTTTAGCCTGCTCATATACTTTCTATTTCTCCTGTACAGATGAACTTTGCCTTTGAGGCTCACAATTCTGTCCTTAACAAAGACTGAAGCTAATACTAATGGGCTAATACTAAAGGGCCTACATTACTGCCTTCTACTACAGGCAGTAATTAAGAAAAGCAAAAGAAAGCTAATTGTGTTAGAGACAAACAATTCCTAATATAAAAGAGATAGTCTCTCTTTTTTTTTCCCTATTTCAAACATATTAAGACCAGTTTAGTGCTTACACTGCATAATATTATTGCCTCATTTATCGCTTATTCGGACTGAGTTTGATTGCGTTTGCATTACTTTCCCTGTCTACATCCCCAGTGGTACATAGTTTTGCTTTCAAAAAAGTTTTAGGTTGATGTGGAATAGGACACTGAATTGTAAAACGCTGGGAAATGCACATCAGGAGGATGCATTCATGGAGAGCTGCACAGCTGGCCAACAGAATGAACACATTACCACAAGACTACTGGGAATTAGTGAAAGAACTAGAAAGCACAACTACGGGGGGAAAAGTATTCTTCACTAGTTTTACATTGGATCTGATATACTTCCGACAGCTGAAACAAAAACTGTAAAAATCTCAAGAGACTGCCTAGTTTGTTTAGGAGATAAGTTTTAACCTCAAGTCAGAAACTCATATTCTGCTACCAGGGAATATTTATCAAATTCACCTAAAAGGAAATTTTAATGTGCTGATCTTTTCTAAAAAAAATGTCTTCAGAAGATTTGTTGGTAGTTAACATTGTCCAGTCATAACAATTACGTATCTTGCACCCAGTTTGGTTGAGGTAGAGGACAGAGTCAGACGTCTTCACATTGCAAATGATGGGAGCATACAATAATGTGACTACATCTGATAACTAGTCTTTCAATTCTTACCTCTTGCACTGTGCAGAAATGAATCTGCTACCCACCGACATCCTTTTTTTCTTCCTAATAGCTGAAAAAAATTCCCTAGCTATTGGCAATCCTAAAATACAGCTTTTCTTTGTGAAGCTCTGCAGTAGCATCTATCAAATCAGCCATGCAGCTATCAAATCAGGCAATTCACACTTAATCTCACTATCTCACATCTTTCACCATGTCACTTATCATGCTTTATATCACATCAATCAGCAAACTCACTTCAAAAGCATGCTCCTGGCCCAAATTAAAACATACGTGTAAGGCGCACATGTGCCTTAACCCACTGGCACAAACCTGGCTAAAAACAATGTGAGGAACTTCTGCTTCTTTGGGAAATGCAACTCACATTTTAAAATTTTGGATGTTGAATAACACGCGCAATTGCATGCTGAGAATATACATTCTAATTGACTCATTTTAGGATTGCAGATGATTTAGCAGCAATGGGAAAGAATAGAGAACGGATTAAACCTCAGACCTGTTCATTTTCATAATTACATGATTTTGCTCAAATATCAAGTAGCTTGCCTTACCTTATGCAGTCAAATAGAAAAGTTATGTAAAAGTTAAAAAATAGGCAGGCTGCAGTTTAAAATACAGATCAAAATTGCTAGATTAAAGGTTTGAGCAATACTTGTAGTTAAAATAATGTCACATCTCATACAATTTTACTGGTTCGAAGTCTCAGAATAACAAAAGCAAAAGCATCTGTGATAAGCCTATGTAGGATAAGCCCCTTCAACCAAACATAATGAATGCTAAGGCAGGTAAAAATAGATAAGGCGGTAAAAAATTGCAATGATAATAAGAATGGCAGAGAGTTTCAGACTGCTGGATTTCAAAGAGGAAACTTTTGACGCCTGCCTTTTACACCAAGCTTGTTTACTCACACAAATATTAGTTTGGTAGATAGGATCAAGAGACATCTAAGCATCAAATAAGAATCAGCCCCCATGGTTCTTGAGGATCCTCGGTGTGCATAAAAGCAAAAGTAAAGTGTATCCACAGAATACATGAAAAAAAACCCCAACAAAACAGGAACTACAAACAGAAGCTAAGTTTATGTACCCTGACATCTCTTCCTGAACTCCTTTCTCTTTTCTCGCTCCCAGGAATTGCTTGTGTTGGTTTCTGGCCTGTATATTCATACCAGCATTAAGGAGTGATACGTAGAGTTACAAACAAAAAGGTTTCTTCACATTTTAAAGGACCAGTTACTTTAAGTTTCAGCATTTATTTTTTTTAAACTTTTTTTTCCCCTCCCCTTGCATTTGCAGAGCTATGAAATTAAGGAAGTACATCTGTACTCAAAGAAAAACAAATTAATTTCACAAGTGACTATTTTTTTGTTTAGAAGTCAATACTGTAACAGTAATTAAAACAACTGTAACAATAATTAAAACAAACATATATGTTCTGCTACCAGGTCTGTGAACTCCTCCTTTCCCTCCCCCAAGTGACATACTCTAGCAATAGTAAGGTGACATCACTAAAGGTCACAACTAGAAGTTTGGAGTTTGACAGATGGGCTATAAGTGAGCTACCCCCCCTTGGCATACACAAAAATTTCATAAGTTTTTACAACAGCATTCTCTTAAAGCAGAGGATAGTGGAAAGCATAGGGACGGAAAATCTGTTTCTATTTCAGTTGTGTATCTGGTAAGATGGAAAATTTTTCAAGTCTACACAGATGGTAAATAAATTTCTGCTACATGAGGCAGTTCCTGGAATAAAGAAATTTTCTCAAATAACAAGTGCCAATTTTTTTTTTTTTTTCAGCAAGACTTATTTTTAACTTTCCCAGGGACTTTTTGAGAGAGCTGGAGAAGTGTCCTTTCACCTTCAGAATCCTGGTCTAACTCCAGAAATAGCCTCTAATATCGTTCTCAGCATAGACGAGTTTTCTTTACACTTTAAAAGACATTTCTAAGCAAAGATCAAAGCTCCGCAATTATACTTCGCTGCTGGTAAACACTCCCTCTGAACAGGCCAGAAAATAAGAAATTTCTATTTAAGCCCTAAGACAATTATCAGTGACTAACAGCACTGACATTTAAACTGTCATTTTCATGCTTTGTGAGGCAATGCTGTTGACACAAGAGAGCTTGTCCTCCACGAACGAAACGTAATGGAAAGGACAGAGAGACAAAGCCCAGAATCAGGGACCAAGTCGCTGCAGACCATGCCTGCTAAGGAAGCTGTGAAAAAGACACAGAATAATTAGGGTTTTGTCAGATAGACTCATAAATGGATTTGTGCAGAGTCTTTGTGCAACCGTAGAAATGAGTCCTGGGCCAGGGGACTGGGAACTATTATCACCACTACAAAACTAGCTCTTGAGATTGTTTGGGACAGCTCTACCCCTCATACTGAAGTAGAGTCAGAGCTGTAGAAGCCACTCACCCTTTTCTCCAACAACTTCATATTCCTGTCCTAGTCTGTTTGTGTGACTGCACGGCTCTGCTTGGCTGCTGCCTTGAGCCTGAAATCAAACCCTGTGAAATGATGATGTTTACAAGGAGAAAAATACACAGTATTCTCATGTCGCTGAGTGATCTTTCCTTTACATATGCATAAGCTTCAAAAGGCAAAAAAGTTTGACACTGCCGCACTGAGCTTAGAATGTGAAATAAGTTAAAAAAAAATAAAGCAAAGCATTTCTGAGAAGGCAGGAGTGAGGGGGAAGAATTAGTGATCTTAACATGCTGTCTAGAAGAGTATGGATAGGATGAAGAAGGACTTTTTTTTGTCTGACAGAGAGTGGATAACCTAGAAAAAAATGAATAGACATTCTAATCTGAGGCTTCTGTTACTAGTCCCAAGAGATTAAAATTCAGGAATATATGTATTTCTTCTGAATCTGATTAAAACTTATTTCCCCACAGTCATAACTATTCATAGGTTTCAATCTGCAAAACACAATTAATTAATATAAAACATATATTGAAAAGAACTATTGAAGAAGATTTACAACATGACTTCTCTAAAAACTTAATAAAATGTTGGTGAAATGTGCTAAATTACAAGTCCTGCAGAATATTTACCCACAAGAATATAATCAAGGTACAGATATGGAGGAATTTCTCCCCAAATTATCTCTGTTACTGGGAGTATTGAGTAAGGCTTAGAGACAGACCTGAGAAAGCTTGTGCAATTAAAAGTTGAATGATCACTTTACATGGAAAAATCAATTTTCACCTACTTATTTTCCTAGTCTTATCCCACCTATAAGACAATTTCTCAATATCCCTGTTTATTTTTTTTCCTCCTATTTCTTCTCTTATTCACTCTCTGGCTATTTTACTTCCCATGTAAGTGTAAAGCCTAAACAGGATACTGTTCATCTACCACATCATCTTGTCATCTATCAAGCAGTAGACAATATTTGTAAACAGGTGAGTTTACCATGTTGGAATAAATTCAGCAGATGTAGTAAGGTGTGATTTACACATAAAGCCAGTACTAAATTTGTGTGAGATAAATACAGCTTGGCATTTATCAGAAGTGTAGCGTTTCAGAAAGCCTCGATGTAGGAAAGTAATTTAGCTTACATTCCCAAATTTTTGCTTGTGGTCATGCTTTTTCATTTTCAATGCAGTAAAAATGTCAGCTTTTTAAAGATTTTGAAGGTAAAATTACATGCAGCAGAGGCCACAAGCTTTAGCACTGCTGAATTTTTTCCTGTATTTCATGCCTACATATCAAACAGCCACGAATCACATATTATAAATGATTATTAGTGCATGCAAACCATATTTTTTTAAGAAGGTTGAGGATAACACCCAAGAGATTAAAAGATGTAGCATAAGAACAGAATCAACTCTTTAAAGATTTTTTTTTATGGGTATATTAGATGATAAATTTTATGTTAAAACAAAATTGTCCAAACGAAAAAGAAACTCGGAATATCCAGCTAGAATTGCTTAATTGAAACTGAAGTGTGCAAAAGTGTTTGAGACGGAGGCATCTTACAGAAAAGGATAAATAAAATTCCATTTAACATAAATATTTTACATATTGCATTTTCATTCTAACCCTTGTGTAAGGTGAGACTGCAAAAACAACGTGAAACTTAAGATATGAAAGTTATTGCTGTAATACAGCAAGTTATTGAAGGACGTCCTCATGTTACAGTGAGCCAATTTTTCATTAACGCAGTGGGCACATGCCAAGTTCCTTATGTTCCATTGTTATAAAAGCATTAGACGTCAGTTGTGACAGTTATGAAGGAGAGCAAGGATCTGGTTTACATTTGCCATACATTTACCCCAGTGCACACAGACACTCATACATACATATAGAGAGAAGCTGTATTGCTCTCTGGATTTTTTTCATAGAAGGAAGAATATCCCTCTAAATTTGAATTCATAACCATTTTAGGCCATATCCTCTTGAGCTTGGAACAGTTTTTGGCAGGAGAAACAGCATTGTTTCATTTTGTAAAGCCATATCCAATACACCCTATCTGTGACATAGACCCCCTTGTCTTTATCAACCTCCTCTGTTGCCATTAAGAGAGAGCAGTAAAAGGACATAAGCAACGCATTTTTAGGTGTTTCAATCATTATGTACTACCATGACAAGAAGCAAGGAAAAAAAAACAAAACCAGAACCAAACACCACCAAAAAAAAATATGTGGAAAACGCTTTGCAGATGGCTCCCACCTTGCTGCAATTCAGCCCATGGCGGGGGTATCTCTGCTCCTTTGCTTTTAACTAGTGCATGGGAATTGGTGAGACACCTTTGGACTTTACCCACCACTGCACCACCATGGCCAAAGAGCTCACTGCTGTAAAGCCTCAAGCCCCAGAGCTGGCCAGGGTGGGCTGCTCTTCTGCGCCTCCTCCTCAGACACAGCAGCACTAACTGAAAAGCTTTTACTTTTAGCGCAGGTCATGTCTGTAGTAGAAGATTGTGCTGAAAAAGCTGCCCTGCCATAGCTATGGATTCAAAGGCTCCTTAATATAGGGAGGGGTGCTTTAGTACTGACTTTACAGGTTACTGCTGTATTTGATGATTTTTGACGGAAGCTGTATCTCTGTGTGCCTCTCAGGTCTCTCCATTTTCACTTGATTGTTAATTCAAGGTGAACGTTATGCTTGTGAAAGTGCCAGGTGAACAATTCAAGGAAGCAAAGTCCTTTTTAAAATTCTTCTTTAACCAATGGAGAAGTGTGTTGTGGATAGTGTTGTCATGTAATCCAGAAGGTTTTGCCCGAGTGTTTTAAATCCACTTCTCATTTGCTAAACTGTTAAATTTGGGTTTTCGGTACTATGTCCATTTATTTCTTCCAAGACAGCTTCCCTCAAAAACGTGGTGTTGATTACAAGTCTGGTGTTATTTTAGGAAGTGATCATTACTCCATTTAACATGACCTACAACTGAGAATTTATAGACTACAAACAGCAAATAATTGGCCCTTACCAATCAGAACTTTTTAAAGATGCATTTTAAAAACAAACAAAAACGTTTTAAAACTTTTCTTCCAGCCAATTATTGCAAACCTGGACAAAATTAGGCATTTCTGAGTATGAAATATATGAAATGAAAGTTCTCTACATTGATTCCTGGAAGTGTGTAATATCACTTTGGTGAAGTGATAGTGCGTGACTATGAACTGTGTATAAATACAAATACTTTCATGACCATTTTAGGTAGCTAAACTCCAACTAATGCATAACTTGATGTGCAACAGTCTCTTGGTTTGCAGTCTAGACAACGCTGGCAGCCTTTAAAATTTATTGCTGAATACTGTCACAAAAATGTGTCAAAGTAAAATTTGCATAAAGGTTATACTGTAATGGCCTGGCAATCATCCCATCCTGTTCTGCGCTTGTTTTAAATACTTTTCAGATTGTTTGAAATACATCATACTTCAGTCCAAACACAAAGGAAGTCTGTGGGAAAGCATTCTTTAGCTTCCCAGATGGAGATAATATTTATGATACATATTTTTGTGAGAGCAACAGAGAAAATTCATGGTCATCTAATCACAATAATAGGAGTACTTTATGACCACCACTTTCTACTAATTACCATAGATAACATGCATAATTAAAAAAAAAAAATAGAACCAACTGGTTTAGTCCATTTATAATTTTGAACCACATCATCATTATTAAATGGTAAATTTAGGAAGCAAGTTTTCAATCCAGAAAAGAGAAACAAATATTCATGACAGCCAAGAAGGTTTCAGTTTTTTTAAAGAAATCATACTATTTGTTTTGCTTTACTTGCAGCTCTTGCCAGATTCTTCCCAATGCCTTCAAAATTATGACCATTTAATAGCAATGTGCAAATGCAGCAAATTCTTTGTGGTGAAGCAACTGTAATAGTTGCTCAGTAATAGTTGCCCACTGTACTATTACTACAGACTGTAGCTCTGAGACATGTGGGTAGTAAGTAACCTTTGAAAAAGCTGCTGTGGCTTAGGATCCCTCATCAATTTTTGATGGTGTTCATATTCACATTATGAGTTTGGAAAACCAGATCCATGCTCTTTCCTAAAACCTTTAGAAAGTTTGAAAAAGCTTTAGAAAGTCTGAAAATGACAAGAGATGCAGAAATGGAACAAAAGCAATTCCAAATTTCATACATGATAAACTAGATTGCATCACTGACAAACCTATATATTATTACTTATGTAGTAGTAGTTTAGACTGGATCCTTACTAAACCAGCTTCTGTTAAAAAAAAAAAAAAAAAAAGAACACTTCAAGAGTCTTAAAAGCTAAATTAAAATTAAAAATTGGTAGGAAAAAAGAATTAATCATAAAGTTATCCCCATTCAACAAAGACAGAATTCAGGTAAAGGGAGATTAAGACATCAGAAAGACATACTTGTGAAAGGTCTGGAAACTGGGTCTCTGGTATTTTAACAGCAATAAAATAAGATCTAAAATGTTGGATACTATGTTCACAACAAGCTCACATTACTTTTTATATAAGAATCTAATGCTGACAAGTGAGTGCTCAGTTAAAAAGGATTATGCAATGTGAATAGTAGAGATGACAGGGAATAAACTGTAAGGAAACCATTTCAGTAAAATAGGTAGCTCTTATGATTTTTTTGGAAGCTTTCCTACTACCTCTCCCAGGTACCTCACTAGGAGGACTAAGCCAACAGGCAAGGCTCAACAGGCTTCAATTTACAGGGTGATACAAGCAGAAGTTCCTGGAAGAACTTAACTTTCTAACTCGCCATAAAAAGCATAGTTTCTGCCTTGTAAAAAAGAATTTATTACAGATCATAACGGAAGAGAGTCAGCCTTCAGATCTCATGGGCAAACATAATGCTTGTGGCAAATATGGATGGAAAGGCATAAATTCAACCGAGAAATTTTTTTGTTTTCTCACATTATGATAATTATAATTGATGAAATAATGCAACAAAATGTATTATAACAGTACAGAAAATGCAAACCCACACTTTAAAAATTCACAGCTTTCATGGTGGGGGGAAAGGTGCTGCTACAAAGTCCTGTGTCACCCCAGGTAACCTTCTACCAGGGATTCTTCCTACATTTACTGCCATCCTTCTGATAATCCTTTTCTGAAATTAATTTGCATCTCATTGGCACTGGCTGCTACTGTCATGCTTACATTAGCTGTGTCCTTAAGTATCCTTTGCAAACCACACAGCATTTAATCTAGAAATCTGGATTAAAATAGTAGCAATAATAGTAAACATTAGAAATAGGCCTGACTATTATACTCTTTAGTCTTGCAGAAGTGACTTTGAGATAACATCAGCTGTTTGAAACTGGAAAGCTTCTAAGCAGGCCCATCACAATGAAATGCAAGTAGAAAATATTAAAAGTAAAAGTCATAGAAAAGAGATGAGGAATTGGTACACTGAAACATTTGTTTACGTCATTCCAACATCACTGACAGACAAGCAAAAATGTTTTAGTAAGACTGAAATGCAGTCTGAGATTACCTGTGAAGAGAAACTGATGCAAATTCATCACACGTAGTCCAATTAGTTTGATACCCCAATTAGCCCTTCCCGAAGCAGTATTCTAGGCTATACCTTTTCTTGGCAGGAATACAGCTGACATAAGAAACTTCAAATCACTGGGAACAATGCATCAGTTACATTTCCCGAAACCAATCACTATGTATAGATTTCTTATTTCATTGCACTGTGCGCAGTAAATTTCCCAGTGCTTTATCATCTCTAACCTTATAGAATTTATTAATACTTTTTCTCTAAAATCCCTGTAGCATGCCAGAAGTTTCACATTTGAAAAGAACCCCAAAAGTTTCAGAATAAATACATTAGATAAGCAACCAGAACTTCAAATGCTGATCCAAAGTTTGTCTGAACTATTTTGAACTTGATTTCTAAGTCCAAGAGAGTTTATTTTTGGAAGGTTTACTCCAAAGCTCCTTCTATGGATTGCTCCAAAAATTACCCCGACAATAACCTTTCTTCAGTTACTGGGTAGTTCTAGAACCCGTTTCTTCCGCAGGTTAATGAAAATAACAATATTAAGCATTGCAAAGAAACATTGCTGTGAGATGCCTTAGAAAAAAAAGCTGCTTTCAGAACAGCAAATTTTTGTTTTCTCAAATCATTACGATTTGGAATATAAAACATAGGAGGTGTTAGAAAAGTATTTCATTATTGCAATGAACACCAGATTTTCAGTAAACTGTGTTTTACTGCAAGTGTAAAGGCATGCAAATGTACGAGAAAACAATTGAACAGGTAAGTAACAATTTTGACATGTAACTGTTCATTTGTGCATGCTAATTCAATTCTTTTTCTTCTGATATTCAGATATTAAGCTACATTGTATCAAAGCAACCCAAATATGTGAGGAATGCTTCCTGCATTGACTCTGGATCAAATCAGAGTATACTTATATATTTGTGTATATTCAGTGAAAATTCTGTTTATCTTTTCACAGATTTTTTTTTTTCCCCCCCTCAATCTTCTGGTGCTATGTTGTTAAGCTAGTCTGTGGATTGAATTTTGTTTTTAAATATTAACTACAACTTCCTGAGCCTTATTAAAAAGCCTATTAATGGTAATTCTATCTTTTTGCACACAGAATGCTTTCAGTACTCCATCTCCTCTTTTCTTTTAATGCAGGAATACTACAATCCTCTATGCATTGAGCCAAATACTATTTGCTGTTATATATGGTGGTTTTTTTGTTTATTTTTTCCCCCACAGTCATGACTCACTTTGAATTTTATTAAAAATTATAGGCAATAATACAGGAAAGAGAAACAGCTACAGCTGGCTCTTTATTTGTTTTCTCCCCATTTATATAGAACAATCTCTAGGCAAAAAAATCGAATATTGAGGGGGGTGAGAACAATGAAATATAGGGAAGAAATAAAAATTTCTTTTTGTAAGTGGGTTTCATTTTTTGTTTTAAATTTCATGGCTTTTTACTCAAACTATTCAGAGTTGCAACACCATGACTGTGCTTGTGTTTGGGAAGTGAGCGGTGAGAACTTACTGTGAAACTCTATGTCTCAATCCACCTTTTTACACTGATGTTGAATGAAATAGATTTTTTTGTGTTGAAAAATAATTTAAATTAATCTATTGGAGTTCTGGTGCATTTGGGCACCTGCTTAATATCCCCCAGCAGGCATTTTTCTGGTTATCCCTAAGCTTGATGAGATGAGCAGCTTGGAGAATGCAAAAATTTGCAAAATCTTTTACAAGGCAATGGCCATTTTTCCCCATTTTAAAATCACTGTATAATAATTAAATACTATCCTTTTGTTGGTATTCTCTTAATAATTGATACTCTTCTGGTTTTGTATGATATTGTTCTCTAAAAGCTCTGTTACATTATACACACGAACATACATGCAAGCTGTTGGGATGCCCCAAGCGTGGCAGTTTGCTCATTAGTTCCAAAGATAATTTCAATCTTTTGAAATTCAGAAAGTACGATTCTCAAATGAAGTGACTATTTTAAAATCTAAAATTTATTTAACCCAGGAAAGCGCATAGGAGGGTTTAGTTGGTGTAGCCACATACAGTTAATCCTTTTATGCTTCTGCTACTCTGAACCATTAATAACCATCAATGTCATGTTGTGGACAAACTGAATTGATTATTAACCAACACAAAAAACAGGAAAGCTTGATTACTGTGGGATCTTTCAATTAGACCCAACGTCATTAACTTATCACAATTAAATTAAGCCACTTCCTATTTCTGACCCTTAGGAATTCTTTCTGGGAGACCAAAGGAAAAGAAGGTGCTGTGTATCAACCATCTGAACCCTGGTGACTTGAGGGAGCAAAGAATTCTGTAACAGCTGGACCTGTTTGCAAAAAGTATCTTCAGTGTCAGCACATCCATCATGACTAAAGTAATTTACTGAAATGGAGCTAGAGCTGGTAAAAGATGCTAAACTTTAAGCCCTTAAGCCCTCAAGCCCTCAAACCTGCATTCATCTGCAGAGCAACAGCAACAGATCCATACTGTCTCACCTCAACTTTGGTCTGAAGACAGCAGATCTAAAGATAAGAGGGGAGGTCATGCTCTGTTGCCACAATTAAAAGCAGTTTAAAATATGTTAACGAGGAACAGGTTTTCAGAAGAATTTAGTACCAGCAAGAGCAGAATAATGTCTTCTCAAAGGTCCTAAGAACTTAACTGTCATGGCAGTAGCTGAGGTTCAGCACCTTTCTATGATGCCCCAAGGTGTCATCTCAAGGTTTGGGTCCCCAAATACCAAATAGCAATTTGTCTCCATGTGCCTTTTCCTGTATTTTGACCTATATGAGTACGCATTTATGTGCAACTATAATTGACTCTGAGCATTAATCAGACAGTGGTGTGTTTTAGGCCTTAACTGCACTGTTTGAACTGCTGACCTTGAGAGAAAAGGTTTTATATACCATTCTCAATCCCTTAAGTCTTCCTGTCACTGCAAAGCAAATACTTGACTTTTATGGATGGATTCAGTTTCAAGTCTGTTGTTTTTCTACTGTTTTCTTAAAATTACAAAAGTGGCTTTTCAGGGAAAGTTTGTAAACATAGGCACATTTTTCATTACAGATTATTACCAACACAGACAGGCTTTTGTGAAATAGTTCATGATTAGAGATAAGCGATAAAATCCTGCACACAGGAACACTGTCTGTAGAAGTGTCCTAAGAGCTTAGAGATAAATAATACCAGAAGCAAAAGCAGATCGTTCCTTTTTCCCTTTGCCAAACATTCTACAGTTATCGATAAAGACTTCTTTAACCAAAGTGGTACGAGGTCACTCCTTCAGATCCACAGACTCCATCCCCTTTTACAGTGCACACAGCTCTGCAGTTGCTGCAACTGCATAACTCTCAACTACCCTTGAAGCAACTCCTTATTTTGCTCCTTTCTCTGCTGATGCCCTTAGTTTTTCCTCACCATTTTTCTCACTGGAATGTTTATATTCTGTCTTTTTAAATGTTTAATGGCACAAACACAAGTCACAAATATATTCTCTAATATAATTCTTGTGAGTGCACATTTAAAAGATGAGTATGTGACCTCAAAACAAGACACAAGGAGATTTGTAGAAACTAGCAACATCAAAGCTGTTAAAAATATAGCATGGTACACTGACAGCTAATGTGAGACCGTATATATATATATATATATCTGTAATAAAAAGAGGTTTTATCTGTATTTTCAATAATACTTATAGGACTTTGAAATTACAGTCTAAAAATTAATCTTGTTAACAGTAGAAAATGCACGCATCAATACTAACAACTGTGATTAGTAAAAATGAAAATGAGATGCTAAAGTGGAACAGTGGAGCATATGGTTATAATAGTCAATTAGTTCTCAAATATGATGTTAATCTGGTTAATTATTTTTTGTTTTAAATTTGAATTGTTTCCTACAGATGGGTAAGTTTAACATTTCTGGTACTCCTAGTCAGGTTTCTGTTTCTTAATCGTAATTCAGAGCCACCACACTCACTGCAAGATCAGTTGAACAGTTACCACGTTAACTGTGATTGCATGAACTGCTACAGACAGAATGGATTGGAGAGCTTCTGAAACCTTTTGCAAGAGTTATGTACAGCTTCCAACCATATCAATGGAGTGTCAATACTAACAAAGGTTTTACACAAGGAAGCAATGGCTAGCAGCTCAGGATGATGTGTTGGCATACAGTACCTTGGATATGTGAATTTGTGCTTTAGTAAAACAGGCACTACAGATGATAGAAAAGAAAAACCCACACAATAGAAACCAGATTTAAAAGAAAAACAACAACAGACCAAAGATCTTTGACAAAGATGTCAAATGAAAAAGGCAAAGAGGAGTAAACAATTACAAATTGGTTATTAGCAAGAATAAGCAGCATAGCTGGGAAAACCAGACTTTGAGATGAATTCTGTAGTGCTACAGCCACCACATCTCCTCCCATGAAAGCCAATGGGAATTTTGTTGCCAGGGAATCTGTGCATTAAACTTTTGTAAAGATATTCTTTCTTGCTTTGTGTAGACAGTGAAGCTCTCTGGTTGCTTTAAAATTACAAAATATATTTCAAACTCAGCAATACTTCTTTTTGCAAGAACATACGCTCATGGGCATGAGCTGAAAACCAAAGAACTACTGAAAAATATTTCCACTCCTTTTTTCGCTTTGAAAGTTTTGTTGCACTTTTTCCCTATTCTCTTTTTTCAATAAGGCTTCCAAACCTCTAGACACATCTGTTTCCTAAGAGGGCTAATGATACCTGATAGCAGCAGAAAATCAAAAATAAAACCAAATCCACAGAAGATACTTATTCATTTAGACTTGAACAACATATATAAAATTATATATATACAAAATAAAGTGAATATAAGGCACCTCCCAAATTCACAGCTCAGCCATTTTCAGACCTTAAAAAGAGCTCATTGAACTCAGTTATTGTATAGATACATTATTTTCAAAATAGTTTGAAGAAAAATCTGACAAGTCCTTGAAATAAGGCTGAAAAATGCATTTTTAACTCCAGCCAATTAGTCATGGAATCACCTTCATAAGAAATTGGGGCAAAACATTAGAAAAAAATCTCTGCAGATTATAAGCATCCTACCTTTCTTTTGCGCAGTTTCACTTGACTGTCTGAATGTTCTTGTGTGGTCGAATGATCCCTTACATGTAAACACTGAATGTCTTCTGCTGAACTGACATTTGAAAGGCATTTGTTTTCAGGGGCCACTTGAGGTTCTGTGAAACCACTTCCATCCAGACCATTTTCCACTGCCGGGATGAGAGAGCAAGAAGATTGCATAAGGCAGTCGCTGGATTCCACTGCTGAGCATAGCTGTCTATCACCGCTGGTGCATGATTCAGAAGAAATCCCACTCTCTACCACATTGCACTCAGACTTTCCAAGCCCGTCTTTAAAAGCATCAGATTTCCGGCGCTGTTGTGCAATTACAGCAGTATGAAGCAGCTGCTTCCCGGGCATAATAATTTCTTTCACATTTGGAGAATTAGAAAGATTTTCTTTCTCTACATCTAATCCTTCATTTAAGCCTTCATAATTACAAAGCTCCAGGCCTTGCCCAATACCACCACAAACATCGTCTTCTTTCATCTCCTCTTTAGGAACTGTGTCACAGCCAGCTTCCTTACTTATATCTCCAATTACTCCAGGTGCTTCGGTTGCCTTGTTACTCTCTGTTATTGGTACCACCTGTGTTAAGGAGCCTGCTCCATTTAAATTCTTCTCTTCATCGTTTGGTTCCCTTCCTACAGCAGTGATGGGGTAATTAACACTATCCAGGTTGAGTGCTGAATAGTCATCATCGTCATCAGACACGTGGACTAGGGTTTCTGTGCTGGCCTCCAGAAAATGCTCCTCATCCTCGTGGTTGTCGTTCTCATCCACCTCCTTTGAAACATTTCCCAGCTGCTTCCCAGGGAAGCCAATCAGCTCTCCGCTATAACAGCACTCTGGAAATGAAGCACATTTTTCTTTCCGATCCGAGCTCAAAACTTCATCTTTTTCCATACTTGTCTGCAAGTTATCAGCTACAAGTCCGTGACGACATGCTGTATTATACTCCACAGACTCCAAAGCCAATCCCATCCACTGGGTCACATGCTCTTCCCAGCTTTTCTTCCTGATTGCTAGAGACATGTCATAACAGTTCAGCAACCGGCTGCAACGTACCTTCTGCACAGGACCAGAGGAGATGTCATGGCTGCTGTACACTGCTCCAGAGAGACAGAGGGTTTCATCTTTTTAACATCTGCAGCAAGAAAAAAAAAAAAAAAAAAAAAAAATCGGGTTATTGAATCATCTCCAAACAAAAAAAGAAAAAAAAGAAAGGGAAGGAACAGTTTAAACAAAAGTGTAAAAGCAAGATAAGACTGCAGGACCAGAAGGACAGGAATTTAGAAGACTGTTTTGTTTAAAGTTTTAATACTTTCATACAAAACTTGACAGCACCCATAATTCATTATAACTTTTTTCTGATTAGTCTCCAATATCGAGTAAACAAAAATGGTATAAACAGGCACATGGACAGGCAAGTAGCTCTGGAGCCAAATTTTGACAATAAGTCTCTCTTCACTATGTCTGTCATAAGATATTAATTTCCATGGGTATAAATGGCATTATGTCTTATGATTGCTTTGCACACAAAGTTATTTTGTATTTCTTCCTCACCCAGAGATACCCGTGGAATGCAGAATTCTTGTTGTTTCCCAAAGAGGTAGAGAAGAACTTGAGGGTTATTCCGAATTTACCAAAGTTATAAACTACTTGTCTTAGAGTAGCTTTGGCCCATTCAGTGCCTCGCATTTTTATTGTTATTGTTTCACGCTCTTCAGGACAAGTTGTAATTACAAGTGTTACATGAAACTTCAAGGGAAACAAGCCATTGTGTGGTAATAAAAAATATAACCCTAGGAAAACTAACTGAAGTTTTTGGCAGATTCCTTACCTTACATACATCATAAAACCTGAAAAAAGTGCCCACCCTTGGTGATTTTATATTTGGGATCTAACTACTGTAAGGAAGGGAGGAAACCCTTATTTAGGCTGGGGCTCTCCAGAAGGCTGGCTTGTGTGGTCAGCCCTAACTGTGCCTCTCCCCTGGAGCATGGGGCTCTGCCAGAGCCCACCGTCCCCGCTCCATTATCCAGGTGCATATTTGTCACTGACTGCTCTATCAGGCCTTCTGGATGATGGCATTTGAGATAGGTTAATCTCATGCCATTGCATGTACAAATTTGCACAAAGAAAATACCTCATATTAATTTATACATTATGAAACAAAATTAACAAGTTCTTTGTCAAATATCAAGGCAGAACCTCTGGCCGATAAAACATTAGAGGTTCAAGGAGCAGACGCTTCTACTTTTTGCTCCCTGCGTAAGAACTGTCAGCACTTAGCATGGATCTGCTTATTGATTTCAGCAATAAAGAAGATTAAGTACTGAGTTTGTTCTGGGTCATTTCAGTCCACTAAGGCAAATTCTGATTGCCCACCAGGCCACAAAGATGCCTTGACAAATCACATGCCTGAAGGTATAAAAGTATTCGTCTTGAAAGAAATGCAGAATTAGGCCTGTGCAACTGAACCTCTGTAAATTATGTCTTGACAAACTGACTTTCAGGATAGACTTGTACACGCTCCTAGATCTTTAACCTTCTTTGAAGATGGCAGGCTTCATTTCACATTCACATTTTCCACCTCTGTGGAGACTGTGCTTAAAAAGAAAATATATTCACTGGGTAAAAGAATTCCATGCACAAGTCATTAGCGTGTGGGAGGCTGAGGAAAGCGGAAAATAACACACAAAGCCAGGCCAAAGAAAATTATCTGCTTTCAGAGGCAAAATTTGGTTGTAAGAAGTTAATACAGCTTTAAGATTCTTTTTTCTTTCCTGGTTGAATGTGAGAGAAAGCCTAAATGTCAAGATGTAAAGTCAAAATATTGTACAAATTTGCATTCTTTTTCTGACTTCATTTCATATTTTTACTCTCCTACCATTTCTGAGTGTCTGTGGTCCAAAATTACCACAGGGTGCAAATCAATAATACTTTTAACTTTTACTATACATTTTCCTGATGGACCCTCAAGCTCTTCAGAAGCAATTAAATTAGCTTTACAACACTTTGTTTTGACCTCTGAAAAGGGGCAGCTTTACTAGAAGGGGCTCTATGATTTCTGCTGCTCTCCATTAGCACTGCTTGGAGTTGCACCTGGGTGCAACTCATTTGTAGCTTACCTCTTTCTTCCCTCCTAGAAGAGTAGCTCCATCTACTTTACAGAAAATTAAACATGGTTGTTACAGCCATATAGGGGGATTTCTGACAAAAATCAAGAAAAGACAGCAGTAATATTAAGTGTAAAAAGCTAAACAATGCATCTTCCTAATGACACACATGCATCCATCTACCTGAGATTTAGGCTGCTCTTAATATGCAGAAGGCAGGCATGGAAAGAGTTAATGGGTGTGTGTTAATCTTGCTGCTGCTAAATGGAGTTACACATGTGCAGAAAGGGGAGAACAGATCCCTTACTGTTTTACATTTTTTGGATGTGGAGAGTTATATTTCATGGGGGATGAAAAACAAATAAATTTTACTTTAGGAACCCTTCTGTTTTACTTGCGCTATCACTAGTTTTGGCTGCCTCATAGACTGCAGAAAAAAATTATTAAACAGGAGAATATCAAATACTTTGCTTGAAATGCAAGACAAATAAATATATGAGAAAGGTACTTTCATTGTTCTTTAAAATATGAGCTTACGTTAGCACCGAGTATGAAAAATTTACCTTAGATATGCCCCCTCTCTGGGCAGCTTCAGCTATCAGTCCCTGAAATTCCCTCAATTCCCGTGGCACATGGAGGAGCCCATAGTTTGAGGGATGCTTACTTTTCTCCTGCTCCCCCTCCACTCCTCAAAGTCTGCTTTATCTGCCACAATTCAGTTTAGAAACTCTTTTCCCGCTATAACTGCTTGACAGTTATGGGCCAACAGGGAACTTTTTCCTCTCTTCTACCTCTGTATTCAGAATAACCTATTTCCTTTGCACTCAAATGCAGGCACATAAGCTGTACTTTGGAGGATTCACCATTCCAGACCTCTGAATGAGATCCATAACCATGCTCCTTTCTCTGCCAAAGGACAAAGTGCATTGTCACTTTGCAGAAGAAAGGGTTCCTGCCTGGATCACTGTTTTCTGCTATTACTGCTCACTCTTTTCTTTACATACAACATCTTTCATCCTCTGAGAAATACCCCCTTCAAGTCCTTTTGTGCTCTTCAAGCGAAGAAGCACCCCTCTTTTTCCCTTTCCATCGTTACCATCCCACAACTAGAAGCCTTTATATCTGATTTTTCCAGATTTTTAAGACAGACAGATGAACTCTTAGCAATCTGTTCAAATGTTTTCCAGAGTGAAAAGACATTTGCTTCCAGTCAAAGCATCTGTCAGTATGATAGAGTCCACTCAGCTGCTCCCATAATTCAGACTCATGTTTTCCTTTTACTTTTTAATAGTGCTAAGTTTGGTACTGCTGAGCACTATTAAGTTTCTGAAGAATAAAGTTTGAAAAAAAATATGAACGATGGAAAAAAAAATCTTGACCCTGGGTGTGACTTAAGGAATATTGTCATTAGTGACGCAGTAGCAGCAGGCAATTCTTGACCCAAGGAAATGGAAGTGAGCAGTGGGCGATCACACTGCAGCAGAACCCCCTTCAAGCACCCACTGTGATGCTTCGTGGTGTTTACAAAACAAGATATCATTTCAGACTGATTTTGTAATAATTTACTGCCTGTCTCCTTTCACTGCAAAATATAATGGAAATGAAAAATAGGGCGTGCTTTTATGCTTGTTTATTTTTGGAAGCTGTGTATCAAGTCTCACGGAACTGATAGTTATGCAGCAGATAAAGTACAGAGTGAAGTGATGTATAAGATGAACCAGTAACCTCTCCTATAATCACATTGTCTAGCATTTTCCTTCAAGGAAGATTCCTGTGATTTTTTTTTTTAATTTTTTTTTTTTTTCTGAGAAGCTCAAATTAATCTGTTTCCAGCAGGCTTTCGAAATTCAGACAGAGAAGCGTCCTTTATCTCATGAAATTCCATTCAGGTTCGGCTGTGCCGTGCATTTTTCAAGACACATTTTACTTTCTCTCCCTTGCCTCTTCAAGAAATGTGATGGGCTACAAGAAGTATCTTAAAACAAAACAGCCCCGATACCTATGACTGACACCCGGCAAAAGCTGTACAAGCTGCAGCAGGAAGACCTAGGAGTTGGAGCTAGAGTAAGAATGGGAAATGGAAGAAGGAAGCTTACTCGAATGTCTGTCTCTGTGCTACTCAGACCTGTCAGAGACCTTCCTGTGGCACAAGATGGGACACAAAAACCTCCCCATTACAAGAGTGGGGAGGCAGGGGCACACAACCCAGGGCTCTCTGGTTCTCCACCTCCTCCTCAGCCTTCCAGGACACGGCAGCAGAACCTGCCTTGATTTTTACAGGGTGGAAGAAAGGAGTAAGGAGAGAAATGTGGAGCCAATCAGCAGCAACAACCACCCCATGAGATGGGGCAGTGCACTCCATAATGCCATTAGGATGGCAGGGCTATGGCAAGAGCAAGTACAAAGAAGATGCTGCCATTCAGGAGGACACCTTGACGACAAGGACAATGACACAAGTCTGACATCCCCACTGTCATACTGACCATTCATAGCACCATGCACAATCTCCTCCATGTCATAATAAATAGAAAGCTTTGGAAGGGAGAAAGGCACAAAGAACATGGGACAGTTGACTAAGTACATGTGACAGGAGAGCTTCGGAGAGGGCAGCCCAGGCAGTATAGCCGCTACTATCCTGCCAGTGGAATTCAGTTTTTGCTAATGCTTTAGATGCGATGCAAATCTTTTCTGTGAAAAAATAACGCAAAGCATTAGTTTATGAACTTACACAGAGATGAAAGACTGTTTCATTACATTTTTTACATAGCAGGCATATGTAAGCAATGGAGATCAAGCAGAAATATTTATTTTGTTATCATTATTTTATCTTCATAGGTCTGTGACCCCAGTCAGAAAACTTTGTTTAAGGAAGTCTGAGTGAACAGGGTCTGTTTCCTATAAACTCATCTCACATCTTCCTGGTCTGGCTTACATTCAGCTCTTTCAGTAACTCCATACCAAGCTCTGAGACAGAATGTTGTTTACAAATAATTTGAGATAAAACATACGCCTCTCAGTCTTTGCTCAGCTAGTTATTTTAAAATATCTCCTGTTTTAGAATTTAAAATCCTTCCTTCTCTTATTTCCTGGACATATACCACCTTTTGAATCTTACTGAAGCGGAGGCTCACCTTGTCTGCAGTTCCTATATAAACAGGCTTTGGAGTACATAGGCACAGAATTTTATTCTAAAAATCAGAAAAGGCATAGTACTTTTAAGACAAATACACCTTCATAATGAAATCATAAAACAGTTGAAATCTTTCATATAAATTTTAATGGTAAGGTTTGCATGTATATGGATGTGATGCACTGATGTGTTATAAAAATGAACACAAGCCAGTAATTTAACTGTTGCTGATTTTTGTACAGATAAACACAAACATAACCCAACACTGTCTTTTCCATGGTAGTTGTCCTTTTCTTTGGGGAGATACCTTACTGTTTGTTTTCAGCCATGAATTAGTGGACAGAAATAGTATAGTCTTTGGGTAGAAGAGACAGATGGTAAGTAATTAATACTTGACTGAAATCCATAGCCTAAGTGCCCTTGGTTCCAACAGAAGAGTTGGGACTTCTGTGAAAGTATGTGACACATACTTGATAATCTCATTTTTCAAGAAAAGCTAAGAAGGTCCTACCTACACTAAGTCAAACAGGTATATTAAAACTGACTCAGGTACATGCTGTATCGGTTTCTGCTTTAAAAATTATTTTTTAAGGACTCAAATGAATACAATCCATAGAACTACAGAGACAGTACAGCTTACTAGACACTGCTCAACCAGACTTTTCTGCTTCATTCTGCAGGCCTTTCAAGACAAAAAGTATTAAAAGTGAAGTGAATGGTGAAAAATAAAAATCCTAACTCCTCTCTTTCCTTACACTTGGTTGACGGATTTTTATTCTGAGAAAGTAATATTAGCAGCAATTTTGGATACATAACATCTAGGATCACAGCTTGTCTCTTAATAAAAGTCGTCTGTTAGTTACCTGTGAGATAATTAATATAAAGAAGGAGAATAAATAACAGCTAGGGATAAAGTGTAGCCTTTTTATTTTACAGAAAATTATGCTTCTTTATTTTATTGAAATATTTCTATGCAACATGAGAGTGTGACATTCTACCATATAAACCATAATAAAAATGGCTTTCTGGAACTATTCTTGGTCCTCGTTTTCTAGTAAAATAATTGAAAACAATACACAATATTAAAACACCCCAAACGCTATGAAATACTCTCAAACACCAGTAATGGAATGATATTCCATTGTGACTTCAGTACACACCAGAAAGATGCGCTACATTGGACTGTGTGGCTTTGGTATCACTATTTATTACAGAGGTACAGCCTTTCTAGGGTAAGAAAGAGACTCTTTTTCCACTTTTATGTTTCTGATCATAAAAAGGAAGAGGAAGGAGAGGGACTTTTGACAACAAATCTCCATTTTTTATTAAGCCTCACAGGTAGTATGTTCCTCCCGCAAAATGAGAGCACTGGAGGAACAGGGCGAATCACCCTGCACGCTCAGCCTTGGGGTGCTGCATGCAATGCTGAGATGCACCAAAAGCTGGTTTTAAAATCACATCAAATAAAGATCACCTGGTCCTGAATATACTTGCAAGTTTGATCTCCATATGCAGTAAATTGACTGAAAACCTAATGAAGAATGAACATTGAAAGGAAAAAAAAAAAAAAGAAAAACTGAAAACCAAAAGTGAGAATATATGATTTCTATTTTTTTGTAAGCAGGGACATTACTAATAGATTTACAAACACGGTGATTAGAATCTGTGCTTTTTAGGTTATTCAGAAGGAGGGAAGAAGTGAAATTACAAAGTTTATTAATGATACAGAGGGACTCAATTGCAGTGGACAGCTAGGAGATAAATTTGCATATGAAATTCCCTGTCAATAAATATAACAGTATGCAGTTATCAAAAAATTAATTCTAACTATAAATGTATAATAAAAACCTCTTTGATATCTGCTACCAATCAGGAAAAAACCCCAAAGGTAAGAACCACCATGACTGGTAATCTGGAGCCAAATTTCAAGATCAGTGAAAATTGGAAAGTATGTAGCACAGTAGGGAAAAGAGAGACTGAGCATTCAGTGGCAGAATAATGTTTTCTAAGTTCTCATTATGTCATGAACTGAAAACTGTAAGCAGTTATGATAATTTCATCTCAGAAAGAGAAATGGAGCAGGAAAAGGTATAGCAAAAAACAATAAAGAGAATGAAAAGTATGGTATAGCTCTGTCTGAGGAGCCATGAAATAGGCTAAGATTTCCTGCCTGGGAAAGAGAGGATTTAAAGCCATATAAAATCAACAGTATTAAGAAGGAGAACACTTATTCGTTGTGCCTCATATTACAGGAACTCGCACATAACCAAAGTAGAAACAGAAAATAGAAATATGAAAATAGAAATAAGGGGGGTTTTTTTGTTTGTTTTGGTTTGCTTATGTGTGCAAAGAAATAGAAGTTATAATGCATAGTAAATATAAATTATACACTGAAAAAAAGTTAATGACTTCTGACAGAAGAAAAACCACATAAGAAGTTAATCAAACCTTAATCAAACCATGTACCTGAAGTCATTCTTGTGACTTGATAAGGATTTCCTCTTTCTTGTGGAGATCAGCTTCATTATCCTTTTCTCAAGCTATTTTCTTTTCTCCTTTATAGATTCTGACATATGTCAGATATGCTCATTATAGTTTTCTGTCAGTGAGAATGTGTAATACTGTTAAGGTTGTTAATAACCTTTCTTTAAAAGACATTTAATGTGTTACAATCATTGTGATACTGTCCATCACTATTATAAGATCTCAATACATTAGATGCCCTAAACTATATATACATAAACTATAAAGTTGGCAAGTTGTTCATTCAGAGACATCCAAAGTCTTGCTTGTTTTGTGAAAATATTATTGGTTCCTAAAGTATGAGCCTAAACTTTGTCAATATGCCTTAATTTATTGTTAGAAAACATAGAACAGCATCGAGTTGCTTTCCTCCTCAAAAAGTAGCTGCATTACCATCATCATCATACAAAGAAGGGCTTTTACTTGCAGCCAACATATGATTACAGTGGGTTTTAGCTTGGTTGCATTTGTATTTAGTTCATTTCCAGTGCTGAGCCTCAGATCAGCAGAGCCTCTTCCTCAAGGATGAGAAAAGGGAAATGACAGGATCCAAACTGATCCACAGTTATCTAGGCTTACTTAAGATCTATATTATTTACACCCAATTCAATTATCAAATCAAAACCAATTTAAAAGAAAATTTTAAATACCCAGCTTTGTATTTTCGTACTATTTGGCATTGATGAATAGTCAATAAAACAGAGAAATACTATTTTTTCAAGTATTTATAGTATAATTATACTAATTTACTATAATTTTGTTAATGGCATTTTAATATATTAATGATTAACATTAAATTCTTATTAGCTGTTATGATAATCAATCACCTTCACCACAGCATCATTACAGAGTGACAACAACCATCGAATTTATAACTGCCCATTAGAAAGAAGAGGTTTTAAGCCAAAAAACATTACTAGCATAGATTTTTTTTTTATTAGAAGAAAATCAGTCATGATATCTATCAATTCTGATCTCCAAAATTTAGTAGTCTGAAAGATATACCATCTTGATTTCAATATAATATAAATTACTTATTTCTTTGAAATGAAGAAAAGTTATCTAAGTTGTAAAGGTTTGGATTTTTCTTTTTGCATAGGTTTTTCTTTCTCTAACAGATTTTTTTTTTCCTTTTCCGTAATGGAAGTCACCTACATGGAAATTTCACTGCCCTTCCAATCCTCCCCCAAAATCGTTTCTGCTGTCCACCCCCAGAGAACAGAAAAAACAACGTAGTTGGCAGATTCCTTACACCTCCTTTCCCACCCCCCTTCCTTTACTGGAAGCGTCTTGAAAAGACAACATGAAATGAGAAAAGGCCATCCCGTAGGATATAGCAACCTAGAAAACTGTGGCTATTATTTTTGGTCCTGGATTAGGCTAATTTTTTCCTAAACCTCTTTTTTTTTTTTTTTTCAGGATAGAAGAAATTCCATTTTCTAGCCAACTCTAGTGAAAAACTAATTTTCTAGCTACAGGAGGTCCTTTTGAAAACAATATAAATTAACCAGATTGTATTCCTGATGCCTTTTAGATTTAAGGTTCTAATACAGTGTTTCCATTTAAAGAAAAGTTGCTGGTGCTCATTATAGCCATGAGCTATGAAATCTGAGGCACTATGGACAATGACTGTTGGCAACCAGTCTGCTTACTGAATAGTAGGGGGCATGTTTTCATTCCTGGTGTAGACAGGAACAAAAAGTATTTTTGAGAGTATTATGCATATACTTTTTACATAAAGAGTTGAAAATTATTTTGTCCCACTGATAAAAACAAATCATTGAAAGTCTAGAGAGAATGATTATCGAGATGGCTGTGCTTTTTGGTGCCATTAACAGTATCATTCGGAATCTCATTTTGATACACCTGTAAAAAAGTAGAGAAAGCAAACTGAGCAAGTATTTCTGGAATGTAACATAAGATGTGAAACATCAAAAATTAATAAAAATGGCTGCTGTACCAGATATTTCTTTGAAACTAGAGACATAACACTTAGTGTGCACAGAATGTTTTGTAAATGCACTAGAGAATCCAATTCAGCCCACTTCCTTCAAGGAAGGGAATTAAAAAACTGAATTTATTTCCCAGGCTGGTGAAATTGGAGGGAAAGAAGCCTGCATCAGAACAAAATCTTGCAACTGACTGTTTTTCATTATAATATTCTTATTTCAGAATTCAGGAAGCTTATCTCTTGAAGGATTTGTGTACAGTGTGTTTGGATCTCACCTCTTTATCCCCTTTCTCCCTGCCTCTATAATAGTCATCATGGGAATATGACTGTCACAGTCATAGTCAATAGGCCCTCTCTATAGTGTTTTCCAGAGATACCTCAATTCCAAACTCATCAGCTGGTCTCCTAATTTTATGAAGATACTCTCCAATTCACCATCTCATGCTCAACCCTGGAAATTAGTGTTTCTGAGTACACAAGCAGAGGAAAAATAAAACAGATGACTCAAGCTCACGCAGATATCTTCTCTTGATTTGAAAACCATTTCATGTCTATTTCCTTTACCATCTGCCAATTCTCACACAATGTGCAAAAGCTTTCTTAAAATCTTTAGCTATATATCCAATTAAGCTGACAGTGTCTCAAGATTTGGAAGCTGCCAGGAAGGCACTGACAGGTCCTGCACACAGGCATTTGGAGGAACTAAAATGTAGATTTGTCTCTGCACATGGAATCGTCCAAGTACAGCTTCTGCTGTGGAGGGTTCAACTCCTGGAGACCATCCTTTCAACAAAAACTTATTTTAGTGCATTATTGTTATTACTGAGAGATGCTACCTCTCTCTAATAAACCAGCACTTTCTGAAGATAAACAATTCAAGCAAAACAAAGGGAGTTATCTGCCCTTTATTTGTGGACAAAAAAGTGTGTGATGAATCTAACAGTGCAACTTTCAGTTGGTTGAGCCTCTCAGGACTGCTCAGAAGTGGAGGGTATGCTCCAGACAGAACCAGCAAATCCAAGGCAAGTCTTTCTTGTCCATTACGTGTCTGTGTCTTGCAGGACAGAATTCATGAGGGGAAGAAACAACTTCATATTTTGTGGTGGTCTTAACAAAGATACTAATAATACAAAATCAAGGTCGTTGCGTGTTCTTTATTAACAACTTTTGGCTAGGCAAATTTCTCACTGGTTCATCTTGCCTCTTACATTTTCTCTTAGCTCCCTAAGCAGAACAACACTTTGCAACAACCTTCCAATACTACTACACATTTTCCTCACTTCTCACTCCAACGAAAATTTCTTTTTAAATCTCACCACTGATTCCCCCTTATTCAAAGCAAATTTTTGGATCATAGGGCAAACAAGTACAGTGATGTTCAAGTTAAAACATTTATTTATTCTAGCATTAAAGACTATTTTCATGCTTGAGATCTAGTGCAACAGGCTGTACGATCCTCTCACTGATAAGGCATAATACCTATCCTGGAACACCTAGAGCTGATAAAGAGTGAGCTAGAAGGTGTGAGAACAACTAGAGATTCAGAAGTAACAGAAGCTGTTTACAAATTTTCCTAAAGTTCAAGGGCATTTAATCTAAACCTACTGGATTTTGACATAAGGTATAATCAAATATTTAACAGGAAATATCATGAGTCAGAGTAAGAAAAAAGAAGAGTCTAGAGAGAACTGAAGGTTAGAAGTAAAGAATATATTGTATGAGCTGAATTTGTCTTAATGTGGATACATACATCCTAAAGCAAACTTCTGTATTTGTATTCAGTGGCTGATGTACAATATGCCAGAGATAAAACTCCAGGCATTTTAATTTCAACTTAAGTGATTTTACTCATTCAAGAGAAACAAGCAATTATGGTAATAGTGGGTTTGAAATTCTCTACCAATAGATTGTTCTTAAAATAAGTAGTTTCTAAAAGTGTCTACAAATATTGATGGTGAAACATGAAATAGAAAAAAAACCCCTTGAAGTGCTGTCAGCAGCCGAAAAATATTCAAATTTAATATTGGTAATTATTGCAGTAAAAATAATTATTTAATTATAATCCTATTATACATAGGATTTGTATGTGAAAATTCTATATAAATTTTGTTTGGGGTATAATTTTTGTATATATACATATACATACATATGTACACATGTACATATACATATGTGTAAACACATAGATGAAAATACGTCTGCGTCTACAGCCAAGCTTAAAGTCCTTACTAATTGTTCACACTGATCACCGTCTTTGGAGGTATTCAAAACCTAAGTTGACAAGGCCCTGGGCAACCTGGCCCTGCTTGAAGTGAGGGCTTGGACCAGAGAGCTCCAGAGGCTCTTTCCTATTAGGAAGGGAATCAAGATCTAGCCCTTCTGGATATGCTGTTTCAATTGCTCTTACCCCTGTGTTACTACATTTTCATCTTTTTCCTTGTTCTTTTGTAAAAGGAACAGAACACCAACATAGAAAAAGTCTTTTAATTTTTCTCCAGACAAACAAACAACAGAAAAATAGAACCAGATGACTCAAAGAAAAAAGGAGAATACTCTGAGACGTATCTCCTTTGTGAGAAAAGAGAAAACTGGTTTTAAGTTCTCTTCCTCCTTCTGCTACTGCCCTCCTCAGGGAAGCTTTATATCAAAGATTGTTTTCAGCAGCAAAATTCATGTTAAGAACAACAGAAAAATATAATATAAAATTCAGCTTAACACTTCTGACAATTAAAGGAATAAAAATTAATTAACTTTTGAGACTTATGAAACAGCCAAAACGGGTATCCTTCTATTGTTCCATCACCTAAAGAATAATTTAAAAATTGATTTTAAGCTCAGCAATTTAAAAGAATTGCTATAATTACTAAGAATTATTATATTACCTTACCTATTAAAAAACTGCCTATCCAACCAGTTGTCTTTGCTTTTCTTTTTCTTTTGGAGAAAAAACATTTTGCTTTCTGTTACAGAGCTCTTCATGAATTAGGCCCAAATATTCAAACTTACTTTGTTCAAGTGCTTGGATTATGGAATTTAACATGGAGGTCAACAGGTATAAGCTCCAAAAGAAAATAAATTTGTAGGCACATAAATTTATGGTGAAGGAAAGCTATTTGAATATTTTCTAGTAAATGAATGTAACCACTTGCATTAATTTTCCTCAAAGCTGCAGACATTGATACATGTGCTTAACTGTTCAAAGGAGTCATCTCGTATAACTGTTTTGGCTATTTTCTTGTTTCAAATGAAGAACATTAACATTTCTGAAGGAGCACAGCAAGGTCAAAAACTTAAGATGCTCAGTGCTAGGTGCTATCCTTCTCATTTTCCATGTTCATTATTGCTATATATCTATAAAATCATTTTCAGGGATTTTTTAGGCAGTAAGCTTTCCATGAATACTGTTTCTTGAACAACAGTAACAGGATAGCATAACAGAGAAGTTAGACTAAGTAGAACCAGGAACTGAATAGCAAGAGTGATTTGTCTTCAGGACTCTTAAATAAACCTTCTAAATCAAAAAGGTGGGTAACTATCTGTGTTACAATTTCTTACAGTCTATAAGAAACTTTAGAGTCAAATGAGAAAATACTTTCTGGTTTCTATTCTGTTGTCTACTCTACAGTTCAGCTGTCTCAGGTGTCCAGTATTTTCATCTGTAACTGAGGTCAGATGAGGCCATTACATCCTCTAAAAACCAGGAGACAGTGCTGCAGAAGGCACCCCTTGATATGGAACAATTATTTTTATTATTTGTTTTTTTCTCTTCTGTTTAACTGGAGTACTCGCTGATACTAAGTGCGTACACACATATTTGCAGGGGCAAGTATGGGAATACAGTGCAGTAAAAGCCACTAATGCTAAATCCCTTGAGACATCAAAGTTCCAGCACAAATTTCATGGGAATGACGCAGAGACTGAGCCGTTCACATTCCTCCCAACTCCTCAGTCCCACCACCTACCTACCACAGCTCTCCCAGCTCAGGACACTGAACCGGAGAAAGCTTGTCCATAAGAAAATGAGTGACAGTGACTTTAAAATCCACCCCAGGATATACCCAGGGACAACTTGCTGCCTATCAGCTGTTCCCTTTCCCCTTCAGACCCATGCCCTTCACAACTCAGAGCCACTTCTGACCACCATGAACAACAATTTTCTTCCACCCGAATGGCAGTAAATTGTACAACTCTCAATCTATTGCACAGGAGATATTTGACCCAGTTCTGGGGTATTTACTGGTCCTTCACGTCCTTTCACACCACAAAATGATTTCATTACTCACCAATCAGTTTGAAAAAATATTCAGTAAAAACACATTTTAAAACTTCTTGAAATACGTGAATAAGTGATTCCTGTTTAGTTACCATCTGGCCAATAGCTATACGGAGCCTTAATAATGAAAGAATCTCTCATATTACTTATAAGCAACAACTGTCTTTTTAGATTTTCAGGAAGACAAAGGATACTGCACATTGCCATGAAAAATGCTTCTGATGTCCATAACAATTTAATAATTAAATCATGCCTGTACATAAGAGCAGCTCCATTCATGCATCAGTTAAAGATAATATGCTGAATTTTCCCCTAAACTTCTTAAAAGCAGATTCTTGTTGTTTTT
>KZ506102.1:282832-343332 GCA_002844005.1 Limosa lapponica baueri
CTACCCTAACAGATAGCTATTACAAAAGTATGCTTTCTAAACTTCCTGGCTTTTATGAAACATATTATTCATTAATCAAAGACAGCAGCCCCTCAACAAAACACCACAATATGAAAATCTCTGTTACATCAACGTTACTAAAATTTAATATGCATTTGATACAAGAGAACTGGAGTCTATGAATGACTGTACTTGTTATCGGGATTTTACAAAACAGAAGGAATTGTGGTCTGCTTCTAGTGGTTTTGTCAGTAGCCATATAGGCTCCGAAAAGATAAGAAGGAAAAGGTCCCAAATCCACCCAATCTCAAAAACTTTCAAAGATGTATATAAAATGTGCTGGTCCTTAATCCTGCAGGAGAAAGTGTGTGCACAGAAAGCCTTTTAGATATTTTAGTTTAAATGGAAGTTTCTCAGAAAAATAAAACGTTATTAATATGACAGCAGCTAAAGCAGATGTACAGCCAGCATGCAAGTCATTTCACAGCATAATCCATTTAGATATATGGTTATTAGCTACCTCAATTAAAAAAAAAACCAAAACCCAACACCATTAACAATCTCTACTAATTAAAGAAATAATTACTAAATTACCAATTGAAAAATACAATGGCTATAAATTATTCATAAACAAATGAAATATCCTTTTAATGCTAAGAGCATACTGACTCTAACTCATGGACCAGAATCTGTCTTTAAACCTGAAATGCCAGGGTACGTGGGACATGGAGGAAATTTGGCCATGTATAGTAGTCCAGTCTCGGTGTACGTCAATGCATGGAGTTGAAAGGCACGTAAATTAATTCTGGAGTTAAGACCAAGGCTGTCACTGTGTTACTTCAGGTGTGTGTAGTGTTGAGTGTTGTTTCAGATTGGTTTTCAGTTATGGAAACAAAAAGGAATTGTTTTCTGACTGTCCACATCCCCACATCATATGCGGGCACAACCCCCCATCCCTATGCCTCACTGAAGGCTTATCGTCTCACTCTGTCCTGGCCCCCTGGCCCTTGGCTCCCCAGAAAACTCTGAGAAAATAGCTTTGAGTTCTTCTGCAACTACTTTTGGAAAGTTCAGTCTAGATCAGAATATAAAGAAATCCGGTCAGTGAGCTAAGTCTGCTAGCAGGAGCAAACAAAAGTAATTTAGACCTATCAGACATTAATCTGGTTAGTATTTTAAACTCTACAACCCATGCCTTTTCTAATCTTTAAGCTACTCTCAACTATGACTGTCTACTGACATACCATCCCTTCCCTTCTACCACTGATTTTTGAAGGTTTTTAATGAACAGTTTTTAGTTACAAAAAGAGAGGCAGAAGAATTTGATTTTAGAATTTGTTTTAACGTGAAACTCTGTTAAACTTATAAATATAGAAATTCCAGATGACACATACAATAGTCTCAGAAATGCCATTTAATTCCCTATTGACAACTTTCATATTTGTTTTTTATGAATATTTTTACGGTATTCCAAAAATTACTACTTATGTTTTCCAAAAAAGAAAACCAAAATCAACAACCATATAAATCAGCACAGGTTTCGTTCCAAGAATTGCTTTTATTTATAGACTAGAGGTTCCCAGCTGTGTATAAAATTTCTGTTAGTACCATACTTAGTGTTGAGATCATACCAATTACAAAAGATGGAGAAAGATTGACATTCTACAAGACATTGGCTAGATTTCAAATAGGAAATGTGATCTGGGATGTGTCTGCTGAGAAAGAATTACTGAAGAACGAAGTGTGGTGTAGATGTATGTTTTAACTAAGTGTGGTGTAGATGTATGTTTTTCATTTTTGTTAGGAATTCTATAGGTGCAGATTTCAAAAACACAGTGGAAATAATAACCATAAAGATAAATGAGATTTTGTGGGAGAGAAATACTTTAGTATAATACATTACCAATACTACAGATGTAAAAACCTTCCAGGGTGCAAAGCTAGGTATTTAAACATAATATAAATGTTCATAAATAAATATGTATGAAATTGCATGTTGCTCTACTTTAATCTTACTAATTTATTCAGAATTCTGATGAATTAAGGAAGGTCCCAATTCATGATTCACATTATTTAAGGTAGCACACTGAGGACAACCTTTCCTCCATTTGTAATTAGATGCATCAACAGCTATTAAGCAAAGATACAAGCTCAGGGTTGAATTTCTGACCTCAACTGAAGACTTCTAGGGAAATTGGAGGGCTAAAGAAAAGAACTACCAGGGGAAACCTCCCTGTGAAGTGGTCCTGGTTTTATATTCTTTCATGACTTGCCACTACTAGGAATCTGCTCCTGGCTGCTCTGAGACACTGGGTATTGGGCCAGATGCACTTTTTATACATGAAGGCTTCTAAGTCTTGCTATATAGTAACACCATTCTTATGTCATGTTTTCTTTTGACTACCTCCTCCTTGTACAGAATATCCAATTACAAATTCAAGAAAGTCCAACATTTCCGACAACAATATCTCCCATTCCTCTCAATTGTCTGTTAATACTGAAACCTCAGAACAACAGACATCAAAACCCGTTTGTTCTCTAGACCCCACTAGCTCCCTACAGCACAGTTTGAGATAAGCTGTTATAAAGACAGCTAAGAGCAATTTCAAAACACATGCATGCTCATATTAAGCCAAACATGATGCAAATGTGAAAATATTTTGATTCTGGACCTTCTAGTTGCCAGCTGGTAATTAGAAAGATACTGTGATGAAAACAATGAGGCCACCAATAGCTGCAGCAGGTTTTTCAAATGTGGCTCCCATTCAGGTTTGGGATAGGACTCTATGGGGACAGTGCAATCACTTAATGCAGATTTCTTTTTAGTTGATCAGTTGACTTTTTTTTATAAATATGAGCAAAGACATATCTGCAACATGAACATTAAGTGGGTTGGAAGATCACAACCATACATTACATACCAGCGCAACCACACTGCATACCTCTCAGTTTATGCTGTGCTATGTGTTTCTTAGTTTGTTTTTTTTTTTTCAAGAAACAAAACCCAACAAAATACAAAACCCCTCAATATTTACATTAAAAATAGAGGATCTGGTGGTTTCCACATCAATCTGCACCCAGAATCCCTAAGTAAAATAAAATGCAAGTAATGCCTCTCCATGAGCTGAAATGAAATATCTGATATGTAACTGTTGAAGAAAAAGATGTTAATGATTGTGAGTTAAAATTATCATTTCTGCATAGCATTTAGCTAGTTCTCTATTTCACACAAATGGCAAGTTGTTCCATGAACAGTAGGGATAATTAAGTCTTTTTTTTTTATGGCATTGTCTTTTACACTTAGATTCTCGGTGCTTACAAGGATTTAAGTTCTAACAGAATACTCTCCTTCAACTGACTTTGAGCCTAGTATTCCTGAACTGGCAGCAAGCAGCCGATAGGTTCTAAAGTTAAAGATGAGACAGACATACTCAGAGTTGCATACAACTCACTTATTTAAGAAATCATCCTTAAAGAGAAAGGAGTCTGAGGAAAGGGCTGGGCCTACACAATTTATTTTTGAAAAATAAAGACGATTAAACAACCGAAATGCATCAAGACTTAAGAAAAAAAACAGGAAAAATGGCTGAAAGACAAAATTTCATCCACATTTTTCTAAAATGGAAGCTTTAAGTTCCTTTACTCCAAATAGCTTTATTTTTAAGACATCCTTCCTTATTACTTGTCTCTAACAGCTAATACTGTGAAAAACTAAGAGATGTGTTTTGATCCCGTTCATATAAAATTTTATGTCCAGACAAGTCCTCTTCCATATCTTTCAAAAATAACAGTAAGCCAAGACTACCAGCTATTCACAGAGCTTTTCACGCAGTACTTGCTGTACCAGTGTCTACATGATCCTGTGGTCTATTTAGTCTGGTCTTGCACTACGATGCTTATGTCTACATTGGTAGGTAGTGTCAACCAAGAAAAGTATACCTGTAGAGGACAATAGCTGAGGAAGTGAGAGCTACATTACATGCATTTCAGAGATTTTGTTTCTTTGAACTAGTGCTAGTTGGGTGCCCCAGGCTGGATGTATTAAATGTGCTCCATGTAATGTGGTTTAGTTTCATCCCCAAGGGAGGATGCTCCTTGAGCCTGCTCTGTAATTCAATGCAAAACATAGTAAATAGGGATGACTGGGAAATTTTCCTCAAAATAGGCTCCTGATTTCCATTAACCTGCTAACGTAGATGTATCAGGAGCCTGGAAAAAAAACTCAGTAAGGGAGTTTCTGAAACAATCTGTCTCAAGGGAAGTTTTGTTGGTTTTGTTGGGGGGAGGAAGGGGCTTAGCACTTATTGATCTTGATTAAACACTGGGGTGATCTTCTAATCTGTCCATAAAGATGCAATTTATTGAATTCATTATGATTACCATTATGAGATTTTTTTCACTAAAAAGGCATTGATGATTTTAGTAGAAAATAAGATCACATACAGCTTTCATCTTGGAGAGTTTCCGCTTCCTTTTTTGCAGAATAAATATTCTATTCATCCCTTGCTGATGCTTTCTTCCTCTTTCCATTCTTGATATTTTCATTGGCAATATTTGGTTCTTGCATGGTATTTTAGAGTACATTTCTCCAAATTTAGCTTAGTAAGACATTTTTTGCTCTCTCTCAGATTTCCTACTTTTCTTAGTCTGACTACCATGATTGTTCAGAGCTTCCCAGCTGCTAGTCTTTCTAGAAATGGCAAAACTGACAATGATAAAGACTGTTTTCACAGCTTTTTTTCAAGACCATATGTTTAACTTGAACAAAACCAGGACAAGCACAACAGTAGGCTTTGAGATTATGTAATATTTGAGAAACAATGATTGTTCCTCAGGGAGGACTGATCTCAAAGTACAAGGGACAAAATAAATAAAACATAGCGAGGTAAATAATAGCATTGTGTCCAATTTGTTTCTCATTATAGGAATGAGAATATTCAAAGATTTGAAGGCAGTAGAAATTTAAGATAAATAGAAACAAACTCTATTTTATTCCCATACCCCATCATTTATAAGAGCAACTCCAATTAGTGTTTCTATGTAAACATAAATGCTTAAGTTGCAAGGAACCTCCCTGCTGAGCTAATTAGATAGCTGTGGAATTTGGTGTTTTGAACAGAAGTTTATACTGACAAAACAATCCAGATTCAGAACAAAATTAATATTGGCACACAGTGCAACTCAACATTGCTTGTAAAATCCTATTTTGTTTTATGTAGCTTATCATTACCTGATTTAATAACTAGAATTCTCTAAAGGATAAAGCAGCAAGGAGACTCTAGAAAAGGAAAATGTATCAAGGTATGAAAATGGGGAAATGATTTAAAAGGGTATTTTATAAAGTGACCTGAGAGGAGAAGATAACGGAAACATGACTGAAAAATGGTGATGAACTATACACAGCAAATATTTTGGAGGAAGAGCAAAGAGTAGTAACACATAAGGGAAAAAGATACAAGATATATTTTTAAAACTAAGCTAGAAATTGTTAAAATGGAAATGAAGGAAAAAAAGAGTATCTGCTGTGTTACAGTTACAACTCCAGCAGGAGTTGTGCTCACCTAAAACTGGTCTGAATCGGACTCAAAGTTTCAACTGATGACATATTCAAAGTAAAGGAAAGGAACTTTTCTTGCCCTGCCTTTCATGACAAACTGAGGTTTAAAGGAAATATTAGAGATATGTAGAGTCACTATATATGCTTTACCAAGAGATTAAAGTTAACCAAAAGGAGAATTTTGGATAACAGTTTTTTGTCATCCGAGTAATAAAAGAAGAATAATGCAAGATTATCAATCTTTTGTAGGAACTTAACTTCTATGCCCTTCACCCCATACTAGATTTTAAGATTAGTTTACAAACTAAAGAAAGGAGAGATTAAAAACAGCTTTTCTGAGAGAGAAGGGCAGACATCTGGAATGTTTTCTGGACATCATACAAATTTTTGAAGCAAAACTTCTATTTGCTCAGAGTGATAAATATGGCAAAGGCATGTTTTGCATGAAGCTTTTGTTACAAGTTGTTTCCTCTGTTCACATGTTTAATCAACATACACATAGAAACATATATCAAGGTAAGGTATATCAAATGGTTTCATATCCACTGAATTCCACAATGCTTTTTTGTTGTTGCTGTTGACTTTAATAAATAAAATTTTGCATTAGCATTTGGCTAGACTGACAGGCATCCTGTCTTCAGTGAACTCACTCTCTCTATACTTAGCATGGTTTTAAAGAAGTTATTGCCATAAATTCTGAGTGACTCAGTTTCCTTCACATGTTATTTTGTGCTATTTTCTTTCCTTACCATTCAAGATAGTAAGAAGTGACTCAGCACTGTTTGCCATAATTACCTAGAAGATACCTAAAAGCAAAAGTAAAGCAGTTATGCCAATCTAAGGGGAGGTCCAAAGCAAAGCATGAATGGAAACACTGATATGCTTTTCTGCATATCCAGGTAAGCCACAGAGCCCATTAGGTATAATTAGCAAAGATCAAAGGGATTTTCTAAGTCCTTTTCACATCTTGCAGTTAGAAGAAAACCATATAGTTATTACTAGCCTTCTCCCAAAGTTCATCTTCTGGAGAGAAGGTGTTCTTGATACACAGTGACCCATGTGATTAAAATAATTTGAGAAAACTCATGAAAACGGATTCTTCATCAGTGTGCTAGCTCTCTGTTATACCACAAAACCATCAAAATGGAAGAAAGGGAAAGGAAAAACAAACTTGAAGAGTTTGATGAATATGTGCTGGATATATTGTCTGAAGATACCGAATATATTGTCTGGGTGATCGGATTAACTGCATTCACTATGATGAGCTAGAAATGCTACAGATATATTTGTATACAATTGATATAATTATTGAAGTGATTTATAAAGTAATTGGTCTTGCAAAAGACATATCAGCTTGAATGTGTGATAATAAAGAACTGTTCACTTCAGTCAGTGCTACCTTCTTGGGTATACTTCCTCGGTTCCCATGCCTCCTAGCTGAACTTCAAGGAACAAGGGGAGAAAAATCTAATTCCAAAGGACTTAAGGGAAGATCTGCAAATCATTATAGCCAAGTCTAACACAGAGCTCTGCTACTGAAGCAGGGTTCCTAATGGAGAGCAACTGGAAAAAGGACTTAATAATGGCAAATGAAGGAAAGACAGACAAGTTCCTTCTGAAAGGAAAGTATAGTGATCCAAAATAAGGTCCATTCCAACTAAACTGTAACTACACTATTTGAAATATTGCAGTGTCTCAGTAACAGCCTTGTTGTTAAATGAAACCTATATTTAATGTTTTACATTTCCCCTTGTCACTGGCTCCAATTTTATAACCAAAATCTCAACTCCTTAAATCATTAGAATAAATGTGTTTTCTTTTATTATTTTTCATTTTTAGGCTGAGTAATTCAGAAAAAACTGACAAATCTGTAATACTTTTATTTTTGGAGAGGTAAGCATTCCAAGTAACACAAATCCTAAGATTTGTGAATCTTAGGACTTTAAGCTATATTCCTCAGTAAGAGAGAAACCCTCTTAAGAGTCAGCTTAGCAGCTGTCATCAAGGACCATGATGCCTGGATGACTCTCCTCAGACAGGTGTATTTCCATTGTCATTTCTGAGGATGTGACATATAACATTAAAATTTAAGAAGAGGAATTTACTTTTATACTGTAATTGATTTATGTCACAGTTATAAATTAATGTTGTATGTGATTTAGAGTGACTACAACTCAAGAAAATGAGTTACAAAAACATTTTTCTCTGTTAAGTAGACCTATTCAGTTAGCAACATGCATAACTGAATTTCTCCTTCTATGCTTACTTACAGTTCAGAATTTAACCTCATAAACAGATGGAAGCAATCATATATGTGGTCTGAGACAACTAGAAAAATGAGCCGGTCTGCAGGATGAAAAATGTTGAGAACAACTGATTTGTTACGAGCTCAGTGTCTGAGTCCAAACAGTTTCTCAGCTCATGAGATTTTACTCACACTGCAGTAGAACCTTCCCATTCCAGCAGAATTCAAATTAATTCAGCACTTATAATGCATATTTAAAATGGGAAATTTCTGGAAGATTTGGAGATTCATCCTGACATATAATGAACTAAATGATGAACTAATGAACCCAATACTTTCCCTTGAAAAATGGCATTTTTTTGGGAGAGCTTCCATCCTGAAAAGTTTCTTTCCCACCTTGATTTTTTTTTTTTTTGAAGTTCCGGGTACCACTATTCACAATTCAGAAGATTTAGTCTCTGCTTCTTCAAAGAATTAGTTTATTAATGAAATACTTCACAACTTGCTCCCTTTATCCAGTTCAAAGAACCCCTTAAACTCTCCTACCTATCAAAAGGGTCACAGCAGGCTGCTAAAGGACCCTGTGTAGGTTATCTCTTCTTGCTGTCCAACCTGCATACACAGGCCACATGAGTCCAGATTAGATGGAGATCTTCATTCTCCATCAGTAATTTGACTTTTGCAGCTGGACTAAAAGGGAGAAGCTGAGCCAGTGTAAAGATTAAGTAGAACAAGCTCAAAATATGGGAACAGTAAGGAAGCTCCTCAAATCCTCAGAAATAATCAGCAATGAAGGTGCAGGGACAGAAGCTTTGCTTTTTGCAGACACTTCAAGGATTAATGAAACACACTGTAGTGTACAGGGCAAGGGGTCCATCAGCTATCAGATGAGTCTGAGATTATAGTTTCTTCTAGTAATTTTTTTCTATCATTTCCTTTATGCTGCAAACTTAGATGGGGGAAAGAGAGAATAAGCAAAGCCTAAACATGTCAGACCGTAACTAGCGGCAACAGATGCCAGACCTGCTTCACTTCACCATAACTTTTTACCAATCCAATACAGACATGCTTCAGCATTCCTGATTTATTCCAAGCTTCAAAATGTATGTTGGTACACAGTGTGCAAGGTTCACACATCTTAAAGGCTGTGCGCTGTAAGCACCCAAAAAAATTCCCAGATGCCCATAGAGTATGTTGAGCTATATTGGATTATACCAAATAATAAATCCAGATTCCTAAGGATTTTGATTTTTATTTCACTTTTTAAAATTTATTAATCATATGAAGTGTGAACTTGGGCCTGGGATTTCAGCTGTGATTCAAGGCCCGATTTGGTGTAGCACAGCTGGCTCAGTTTTACTGAAGAAATTGTCATTAAGATGCAAGAAAGAACTTCAGTAGGAGTTGTGTAGAGGATCTCTTACCAGGAGCATGACCACCACGTACTAATCCATACCCCCCTAGCACCTACTACCTGCTATTATTGAAAAAAATTATGCTTTTATACTCTTAATTCATAAATATCTTTGTTCTCTCCCTTTCGCATGGCAAAAGATCCTCTAATTTAGAGTGATTCAGTGACATCAGTCATAGATTGGCAGCGAGGTTTATGAGTTTTCATGGTAATCATTTGCCAGTTCGGCACATACATGCAGCAAAGATGATGTGACTGGGTACCGTTCAAGACGAATGTAACTACAGAATTTTCAAAGGTGTTTAGTCAAAAGAAAACAATGCAATGGAAGTGTAACACATATTATGCACTTTAACATATAGCTTGCACGTCATAGGTGAAAACATACTTTCGTAACGTTTTCATAAAGCCTTCAGTATTGTTCAAAATACAAGATTAGGAATGTAACTTAGTTTAGAGAGTAAGATACTATTATCGGTTTAGGAGATAACCAAAATCTACAGAGTTCAGTGGTAGCACAATATTCAGTATAATGTGTACATTCATAGTTTTTTGTATTATTGGAGCTTTTAGAGAGGTAAGAACAGTAAGTGTGTAGCCTCTTGTTCTGTTAGTAATGATTCAGTCCTAATAAAGTAACTTTGAAGGAACATTTTTTCCATTATAAAGTTGAACTACATTGAAAATACAGAAGTTTCATGCATTTTCCTTATTTAACTGAAATTTTTTGTGGTTAGTATGTTCCTGTGCCACGGGGATGTAAATTAGTTATTAGTGGAAATTCAAAAGGTCATGTATAGTCAAATGAACTCCAGCTTTATGTGTCTTTACAAACTTACCTCCATGACCTATGTTTTTTATACACAAACCCAATATATTTAGCAAATGGGCATAATTTATGGAATAGGTTTCTCCACCTCTGCCTCCTGAGTCAGAGTTTAGTATTGAATGAGTTTCCTGGCACAGAAGGTAAGTTTTGCTGACTAAGATCTGTGAAAGCAGGAGCCTGAGAGACTGATCCTAAGCAAATATTTGGAGAGTGTCAATAGATACTGCTGCATTTTAAGGGGGCACGAGAGTTTGACAAGGAAATTATTTGATGAGTGTGTCAGAAGAAAGTAGCAAAAACAATATAAGTCATCACAAAAGTGAAAATGTAAATGATGCAAAAGCAAAACCCAGTGAACTTGTTGCTGATGAGGATCTTCCTGAGGTGAAAGCAAGAGTCTTTCAGGAAAGACTGCTGTCTAAAAAAGAGTCTCCCTTACTAAATATAAGAATCTCTTCTCTCTTGGATTCCTCTGGTAATGACGCTTGACTCAAGAAACGGGAGCCAAAGACACAAATTGCAAAACAACAACAACGTAACAAAGAAATACTTGGTTCCATCCTTGTTTCCTAACTGAAGCTACCTCCGGAGCAACTTCAAAAAGTTATTAAGACTGGTACCAATTAGTGCCAGCTGGTTACCAGTAATGTAGGTAACTGGTACTGAACCCTGCTATTTTTTCAGATTGTTTATAAGAATCCTATATGAACAATAATCGCATCCAATGTTTTTACAAATAATCACAGAATGGTGTATTTTAATTTTTTTTTTTGCACTAAGCTTCTATGTTCAATGATAAAATGTTTTGATGCAATGTCATCTTTAAAGCCACCATAACACTAGGATGCCGTTTTGTAATTTTTTGCATTGCAATTGGACATCTGAGTTGTGGTGTGTAACTGGTGATAAGATTTTAATGATGAAAAGTACTTACTACCAGGCATGTACAGTTGCAGGGAAAAAAAGAAACCCAAAACATACAAAACAAAAAACCACACACAGAACTGCCACCCCCCTCAACCGTCCCCAAACGCGTCTATTCCAAGAAGAGCATAATGTTAAATATCCACCCTTTAACTATGCCAGTGTGGTTTTGTGGTTTAATATACTATAGTATGTGAAAGGTGAAATAGAGCTATAGCAAATATTTGTCTGTATGCTCACAAAAAGTTAAACATACCTAAATATAACTGCTTCAGTAAACCTTTTCAAAGCCCATCATCAAAAAATACTGGATGATGAGCTCACTCACAAATGAACTTTAGATATATATACCCTCTCCCTCTCCCCCTCCCCATTTAGGCTACAGAAGTATAAAAATTTCATGTACAAGCAAAGCGTGGGCAGTGCCTACACTCACTGTGAAGTAGCACATACATCTGTGACTAATATCCAGGTCATTCCATTTGTTGGACTCAAGACAATAAAAACGGTGGATGAAGTTTAAAGAATTTCGTTGAGGATTTGTGGGTGGCCAGTCAGTATGACTAAAGTACAGGCACTTTCTAGCTGCTCCAAATAGACTTCAGTCTGACTGGTCAGAGTCCCTTGTGGTCAGTATGGAAAAAGTGGAAACTACCAAAAAAAAACCCCGAACACTGGATTTTAAGCATGTTCCTACATAGCTTACTCTTGATAACTCTTCTTCTCAAAATCATACAGCCAAAAAAGTGGTGAGCACAAGTATTTTAATGCATTGCTGTCAAAAGATTGTTAGCAAATTGCAGGGAATTCAGAGAAAAAAAAAAGGCAAAAATTCAAAAGGAGGCTGGAAATTTTAAGAGATAATTAGAGCTAAGCATGCATCTTTGCTACCTAACAAAGATCATGCGTAATGTAGTGATCTAAAAATATTAGCTAAAAAATCTAAGAAAGCATAACATAATGGGACTATTCCAAAATGAATTAGGTATTGATAAGTCATCACTAAGTTATTAAAGGAGGCTGTGGAACTCAAGAAAGATGGAGTCCCAGAACAGAAAGGGAGACATCTACAATATAAACTTTAAAAAAATAATCAAAATATTAAAAATCCATCCTGAATCTAGATAGCCCACCAGTATGAAATATCAAACACAATGACACAGTTAGTATTTTGAGCTCAGCTTTCTTGAGAACAGCAGAAAACTCAAACTGATTCTCCACATGTACTGCAACCTTCATTTGCTCTGCCACTACATCCTACAGACATATATGAAATCACACAGGAAAACTAATGTAAATAGATCTAAACTATTTTAAATTTACACAAAGACATAAATAGTCAAGCATGTGCAACCTAGATTACTCTCAGTTCAGATATCACACAGTTCTAATATCCACTAAGAGGTTTATTCTGTGTCTGAAAGAGAAGGAAGCTCACAGCACATAAAATTGGTGGGTGCTGCTGTTTGTAGATTAATCTATGCACCCGTGTAGTCTCTGCTCTTTGGAAATCATAATAATTGGATGCCACCTGCCTCTTTACATGTTGGTCTACAGCTAAGTCTAGACTATCAGGGGTACCTGGTCTAAAAGCAAACATTAGGCTTCAGATTACTCTGCCACTGGACTTTGTAACCTTAACCGCAGATACATTTCCACACAGTCTAACAGTCAGATTCAGTAAGCTCCTGAAATGAAACAGAACAACCAGAATAGATTTGAGAGAACTGCTAAAAGGATGGGGTCATAACCAAGATTTAATTTATTGCCAAATCAAAAGCAATGATTTGAACAAGGATGAGAATCTAGCCTTAAAAACGTTCACACAATCCACCCACATTAAGAAGATTTTGCTGCAAGACACACTGCAGGTTGAGATTTGGGCAGATATTACCAATTTAGGCAAAGGAAGAAAAGATGAAGACAGCTTCTGCTGACTCTTAAAAGGAAAAATTGACTAAGGGCCAAGACTTCCCTGCTATGCAAGAGTCTGTACCATAAAGCCCAAAGCGGACATGACTACCCACTTCCCTGGATGTGTCAGCTGGCAGCTATTTATCTTTTGATTTAATAGACTTTATTATAAGTAAATGGTCTTCTGCTAAGTGAATGCCTTTCATTTATTTTTCCAGATTATACTCTGAAAACTACCACAGCGGATTCCACGTGGTAAAAATAGCACAGATAGATTGTAGGATTTATACCCTGTGCACACTAAGAGGTTCTCTGCCTGAAACTAAGCAATAGCTTCATGAAGCACTCTCATCTGTCCTTACTTGTTCTGTTATTCCTTCTACTCACTGTTGCTCTCCTACTTTCTCAAACTGACCACCTTCACAGTAATAATTTACTACCATGTTGTGCAGTGTATCTTCACACATTTCATGAAGGATAGAAATTCAGATGTGTAGGTGCATAAAGTATAATAAGCATGTTATAGGGTGAGGTTTTCTGTAAATTATTCCAAAATAGAGCATGACATCCTCCTTAAAACCCAGTAAACATCAGTAGGACCTAGAAAAACATCAGTAGATTGTGAAACTCTGATCAGCCTTCCATGAGTCTTAACAAATTTTCAAGTATCTTGTCATCAACTCCTTAAGTCTTCTGGCTTCAAGTCACACTGAATTAGTGATATTTTAACTTTTAACCTGAGTTTGCCTATGAGTGTTCAAAATCCAGTGCCTTCCTCAAAATTCTTGCCAAGGAGCTATTAGGAGTTGCAGACAAATTGACCTGCACTATATCAATAACCTACAAGGGACAGTCAGAACTCAGTCTTCTGGGGGTTATGTACATAATTTACTTCATCAAAGATCAAAAAGCATATGAAAATCAAGGTATTGCTTTTAGTCTCTTGCACCACTGGGAAATGGCTACGTGATCTCCTAAGGATGAAGGGAAAACCATTAAACAGGGTAATTCATGGTGATTCTTTTCTTGCCTCACAGAGAATTCACACTTAAGTAGTTCACTCTCAGTCATGGTTTATATCTTTATTTGGAGGAGTACAGCAGCTTCATATAGCCAAATGATAGAGGATTACCCTGTCAAGGAGTAGCCATCCATCATATCCACTACCGCCTCCTGCATATAAAGAAGCAGAGAACTCCCTGACCTTTTGACATTAGGAAACCCAGTAACTTCTGTGAGCCCTTCTGCTCAACAGCATTACTTCATGGTATCCCAACTACTTGTATTCCCAAAATGAAATAAAAAAGAAAGGAAAAAAAAACAAAACCAGAACCCCTGTACTGTGTCTTACTGGGATGGAGTTAAGTTTGTTCATAGCATCCCATATAGTGCTGTGTTTTGGATTTGTAACTAAAACCATGTTGATAACACACCAATGTTTTGGCTGTGCTGAGCAGTGTTTGCACAGCATTGAGGTTTTTATCTTTTTATCCTGGGTCTGTCCCTACCCCCAGCAAGTAGGCTGGTGGTTTACAAGAAGTTAGGAGGGGACAGCTGACTAAAACTGGCCAAAGGGATATTCCATATGATATGGTATCACACTCAGAAATAAAAACTCAGGGAAAGGAGGAGGAAGGGGGGATATTCACAGTTATGGAATTTTTCTTCCAAAGTAATGCATGCTGATGTCTGGCCTTACAGGAATTGGCTGAACATCTGCCTGCTGATGAGTAGTGATAAATGCCTTATTTTTCTCTAGTGCTTTGTCCTGGAAGACCTTCTGTTGTCATCCTAAACAAGGAAGAATCACAGTATTGTCCACGTTTCAGAGCTTTTAATGTCTTGTTTTTTCCTCTGTTAAAAGTAACACAGGTTACTAAAACTGGATTGAGGACTAATAAGTCACGTGACGACAGTAATGTCTTCAAAGTAAGTTGCATATCTACTGCCTCAGGAGATGTCTGTCCTAAAAATTTTGACACTGTTTGCCATCAGACTGAGCAACCCTCCATACATTGAGCAATGTGTGCTTCTGAATCGCTTGGGGAGATTTTACGTTGTTCTGAAATTCTGTGGTGAGATCTGTGCAGACCTTTATCAAAAAAAAATTTTGTTATTCTGAATTTTTGCAGCTGCTGCTGGTCACCTCAGCAATGTGGCACAGCAGCTTCCTACTCATCTGTTCGTCTCATGAGCTCAGAAAAAAGGACTCTAAAGCATTTAAAAAAAAATCCTCCCAAAGTGAATGGTCTATAGCATTGGTCTATTCTCCAATGGTAGATTAATTGCCCACAATACTGACAAAACTGATGCAGCATTCCCTAGCATGACTTTAGTTTGCAGAGCTGATGCCTGAGAGTAGTGTACTGTCAAATACATCTTCTCAAGCAGTTCATTTACAGTCACCAAAGGCATATTCTTTCTTTATCCCATTGAAAATGCTGTGTAGGCTTTCACAAAAGAGACAAGTAATCGGATGGTGAGAGAGGAACCATGGGAGTTGGAATGTGACTGCAGAGGCTGGAGGCCGCAGTCAGGTCTGGCTACCTCTTATGATATATCCCAAATAGCAGCAACATCAGAGCCCTAGTCCTACAAGAGGACAAAGAAGCATGTGATTGCTCAGATCTTAGAATTGTCTTGGTTGGAAGGGACCTTCAAGATCATCGAGTCCTACCATTAACCTCACACTAACAAAACCACCATTAAACCATGTCCCTCACCACCACGTCTACCCGTCTTTTAAATACCTCCAGGGATGCTGATCCCACCTCTTCCCTGGGCAGCCTGTTCCAATGTTTGATGAACCTTTCTGTGAAGTTTTTCCTAATATCTGTCCTAAACTTCCCCTGGCCACTTCCTCTTGTCCTATCGCTTGTTACTTGGAGAAGAGACCAATCCCCACCTTGCTACAACTTCCTTTCAGGTAGTTGTAGAGAGCCATAAGGTCTCTACAGATGCTGATCTCATCAGATGACGCTGAACACTTAGAGTATATTTCATCAAGACACAACCGCAAGTACATAGTAAAAAGACATAACTGTGTGGACAATGTCTAACCCACAGCCTTTAGCTCATTGCTGACTAGATCATTCCCCCCACCATCATCTTGCATCTATCCAGTCCTGCTCTGTTGGATGTCTTTTAGCATAGCAGATGTAGACGGCTGGAATACCTTTCAGCACACAAGGAATAGAAGGTAGGAATCCTCAGATCCAAGGGCAGGGAGAAGTAGAAAGTGAACCAGGTAAGTAATTCTTATCAGCTTCAAAAAATAATTTTAAAACACTTTTGATACAATCTGTTCCATGCTTTCAGGGAATCTTACAAGGAAAGAAGTTAAAACAGAAGATGAAGAATATCTTATTAAAAAAAAAATTCCTTGAATTTTCAACTTGGCCTCTAAGCTACATACAAATAGAAAAACACTATCAGGGTAAGAAATGCATTCCTCACTTCAGTATATAACATGTGTTAATGCTTAAGTGACTCGGGTCAGCCACAGCTTCTCTCCCAGGACGGGTGCAGGTACATTCAGAACTACAGCATGTCAGATGTTCCACAGAATAATGCTGCCCACGCATAAAAAGCACAGTGAAAATATGCATGGAACATTGTTTTAAACGCTTTGCTTTCTCCTGCATTATTTCCTCTAGCTTATTATACCAATCACCTGGAGCATAAATCTGTCATCTTCACCATCTGCTCTTTCTTCTAAAGCAGCTCCCCATTGGTCTTGTATACAATTCTTTATCAAACCTAATTGGAAACAGCATTGAAACCAACACTTACCATCTTCCCAGGCATGCTGCTTAACCCTTCTGCATCCAGAACAGTATCAAACATTGCACGTGAGGGTGCAATCCTTTGAAAAGCAAAGAATTTTCTTTCCAGTGCTGAATCACTCAAGCCCTCCTCACCATTGGGCCTACAGGGTTATTTAGATGTCCCACAGAGAAATGTTTAGAATTTCAGAACTTTGAGGCTGCCAGTTATAAACAGAGACAGAAACATCCTACTGTATGAGGTCTTACAGAGCTCACAAGAGAAAGCAGAATTTGGTCCCTTATACCCCTTGTATGTATCACAGTCACCTAGTGTGACAGGTTTGGGAGTTCTGGGTAGAATTATAGATACATCCCAGAAATAAAATAGGTTCAGCCAGTAAGACTCACGTACAGACTCTCTCCTACCATTTTAATTCTAGCATCAGTTACGGCAGAGTTGCAGGGAAAACAGAGTGTATTGTTGCTGTTTTAGTTTAAAACAAATAAAAAATTAATAAGAGGATATATTTTACCAAAAAAAACCCCACTCAGGTTAATGCTTGGAAAACAAATGATTCAAAGGGTGCACTGCAGGACATGGGGGAAGCACAAAGCCTTTCATTTCCAGGCATCGCTAGTTTGCTTTCATTTATGCTTCATGGTTATATATCTAAATCTTTTAAATCTTTAGATTTTGAACAGCTGAAGCATTAAACACTGCATTTAGAGAAGCTTCACATGCCTTTAAAGCACACGTTTCATGGTAAAAGTAGAATAAGGCGGATTTCTGCACAAAACATACTTGCATCTTTGTACATGAAGTAACACAAACCTTTTAATTCCTTCATTGGTTTAGAGGTGCGACTGCATATCACCTTTATGTCTTCAATTAAAGAGTATTTGACTATCAAATACATAGAAATTCAACTTTCCTAATTTTATAATCTCAAAAGAAGATGTTTTGGGGCTGCATATTATATCATCATCTGTAATGGTAAATAACTTACAGAGAAATCAATCAATAAAATTCAAATTCATTTTCATATGATCATGAAGTGCCTTAAAAGTGACTCATAGAAACCAAGTGGCTTTACAAAGTCAACATTAGATGTATTTCTAAACCACAAATGTGGATAAGTCTATGACAATATCCTCCAGCAATTTATAATTTCCCTCAACTCATGCATTACATCAGCTCTAAGATATTCCTATATGAGTTTAAAGTTTAACTAATTACCAGAAAGCTTTATTCAGTTTCTCCAAATTGCATATTTTTCCTCAAATCCCAAATGCCAGATATTCTGAATGACAAAATTATTTTTCAAAGTGAATATATTAAAATTAGAGCTACTGTGGGTCCAGCTTCCCACAGTACCTTAAGCTAAGCCCCCTTCCTCTTTTTTATGTAGACTTGAACACTAAGAATAGACAGGCAGAGGTTAAACCTTATAGCATGCCTGATCAATAGAGTGAACACTGATGTAACTTGTGGGGAAAAAAAAAAAAGTTACTGTGGGGTACTAATAGCTATAGCTGCTGTATGTATTTAATATTCTTCCATCTGAAATGAGAAAGAGGCAAACATAACACAAATATCTGATTCCTTACTTTAATGCTCTAATCATTAGGCTATTCTTTAATAAGGGTGACATTATATGATAACCTCTGCCTCCCTTCCCATAGCAGTTGTATGAAATTCATAGGAGTGAAAGCCCCATGCTTGTTTCCTTGTGTTTTCATGGTTACTATATTGAGTTCTGAATTTAAACAAGCTCCAAAACATGTTGAACACAGGCAGTTTTCATGGGTTCTCTCCAAAATTAGAGACTGGCCTGATTCAATGTCTTTATAAAAGCTTGCATTCCCCAAAAGGATTCTGCATACCTCTGTTCCTTTACCCAATCCAAATGCCCGATATAAAATAAAAGTTTCTAAAATTTCTTTTTGCTATAAAAAGAATTTCAAGTATACTATCAAAACTACGAATACTATTTAGCAAATAATAGTACAGACTAAGTAACAGATTTGCATTAGTGACTTGCATTCATCAGTTAGAGGATCTGATTGTATTCTGCACAACAAACCATAGAAGCGTCTGTGAGAGCCCCTTTAACTAATAGTTTCTCGATTCCACTTCTGGTAGCAAAGGTTCTCTTTGATATACTGTGAGGGTTTTTTTCCCCAATTTTCCAAATTCAAGTCTATAAAAATTTAGTTCCATTCTTGAGATTGAAAAAACCAGCTGGCTATACAGACAGGTAAAAGAAAAAAAAAAAAGTCAAGCAGCATGACACTAGTATCTGTAAAGTTGCATTATTTTTAGTAGCATTTTTCATGTTTTGCCTTCAGTGTGTGAGCTCTTTAGGTTAAAAGCACAACATTTTTGCCTGTTTCCTAGTTAAAACTTGCTGTAACACTTTTTAAACTTGATAAATAATGCATAGCAAAGCAAGCTTATGGCGGGTGAATATTAATGGCAGGAATTAGAGCACAGAAACTAATCTATAGTCAGAGAACACTAAAGCACAGAGTACTAAGTGACATAAATAGGCTAATTGGATGCTTCTTACAGGAACTGTTTTTCTGCAGACATTAGATTCACCTGACAGAGATTTACTTGATGACTCTTGGCATGAGAAAGAAAGCAAATGCTTCTCTTTTGTGTCAAAGTAACAGATCCATGTCTTGACATCAAGAGGAATACAAAAGAAAAAAAAATAAGAAAGAAAAGATGCACCCCATACCTTAGTGGTATTTTTCTTCCTCATCTATTTCAAGAATCAAAACTGTTTTCACTCTCCTCACAGTCCTTTTCCCATCCTTGACAAAGACAACTCAGATTGTCAGAATAAGATAGCATTTAAGAAAATAACTATAGAAGTTTTTCCCAGATATTTTGCTTTACAGTATCTTGAACAATGTCTGCACATGCTCTAGAAGTCCTAGTTCAAGAACAGTATAGTTTCCCTCCTAATTACAAAGGGTAGAATCAGCTTTTAACTTGTGGATTTATTTATTTGTTTGGTTGGGTTTTTTTTAGGAAGTTGATAGCCATATGTCTTTATCAGCCCAATGCTCTATAGAAGTGTAGATCAGTGCTAGTCAGTAGCCCAGTTCACAAATAACTATGACAAGCTGAGTGCCTCTCTGGTCTGTAAGGGTTAACCTGGGTAGAGCACTCAAATCCCAACCAGCAAGAGAGAGGGGAAAATAGAAACAGCAAAATCTGACAGTCTGCCCAGAGTATTTACTAAAGGTGGGAAATACCTTTATCACATTTGACAGCAACCTGTCCAAAGGATCACCCACTCAGCCTGATGGAAGTCCAGAACCAAGGTGAGTCAGCAGAAAAACTTTGAGGGAAGACTTGAGTAATGAAAGGTCAATAAAAGGAAGTGCCAGGAGTAAGCCCGTACTGCGCTACAGCTCTGTCAGACTTTAAATCCATTAATTGTATGTTTGATAGAACTCATAAATAACATGACTGGCAATTGCATGAAATCCAACAAATTATAGCATTATATTTAATAGCTTCAAAGCACCAGCTCAATCTCATACATATCTATATCCTCTATAGCATTTAAGGCTGTTCTGTTGTCAACAGCTATTATAGAAGGAAAGGAGAGTGTGTAAGTCATGTTTACATTACTGGTGCTTGCGGAGACTTCCCTTTTAAAAGCCCAAATTAAAATAGGAAAGCAAGGTTGAGGCACAGAGCCACCTCAGACTAGATTTACGAACAGAGCAGCTGTGCTGGCAAGCGCATTCTTTTACTGAAAACCTCTGGATAAAGGAGCCTGAGATTCAGTTACTTACACCTAGGCTTCTACTACTCTTTTAGATGCCAAAAGGTCTCTGAAACTCCCCAGAAGACTACTTTTGTCCCTCCTGGAACAACAGTCCTTCTGGTCATGAAGGATCCCCTTGGCACCTCCCAGTATATCCCTGAGATCAAGCTGTTTCACTGGAATAAAGTCAGGGCACAAACCCAGAGTAGCAGAGAGTTGGCTGAAAAATATTACCTTAGTTTATACCGGTTACTTGCAAGATATAGACAATTACACCCGTGTGATTTTTGCTGATTTCAATAGAAATCTCAATTACGGTTGAATAAACTTTGGTAACTTTCAGTAGCATTAGTGGAGTCTAAATAGAATTAACACTGTAGATAATTTATCCAGAGTGGCTCTGTAAAAGTGATTGCTAAAAAGACGTTAGAAGTCTTTTGACAGGACTTTACTACAGGGAAGCTATATGTATAATAAATAAAACCAGGGCTAAAACTACGAGTACATTAAATACATTATTACATAGATAATGAATAGTTACCTCATTGCTCCTACACACATCAATACAGATTGCGATACATTGTCTAATTGTCTTTTAAAAAGCACATCTTACTTAGGTCATACATGAACAGTATTGCATTTCAAAGATATCTTTGTGTTTCAAAAGACGAAAGAATGATTCTCACCTTGTATAAACACACGTATCAGAATTGTCATACACAGAAGTTAATGACAGAATTTTCTTTGGAAATATATATATATTGATATCTGAATTCATAGCTTCACATTTTACTATGCTAATGTTTGCATTGTGAAAACAAACTAGAAATCTAAATATATTTGTATATTTATGTGTGCTTTAAATATTACATTCATTTCCCCATTCACATCTGTCAAAGCACACTGATTTACACATCTATATAATACACAACCATACATAAACTTTGGGATGCAAGTTGCTCATTAGTTTACAGATTATTAAGGAAACAAGTTTGAAATCTTGTAAGCTTGCCATTCATTTGATTTTGGTGAATATACATCCATATATCATAGAAAACTAAGTCTTTCCATCTCAAGTCAAGAACAGATTTTTCTTTGGTTGCAATTCTTCGACTTCAAGCAGCATGTACAGTCTCTTAATAACTTGCATATTTGTACTGTACCACAAAAGAAAATTTACTTAAAACATAAATACTTCATTATTATGACTTCAAACTAATCAATATGAAATGAGCTTATACCAGAACAAAGACAGTAGAGTGGAAAGGGGTGCTTGCTGTATAGACAGTAGGTATGAAGGAGGAAATCTGATTTCTTTCTGCTGCTGCCTTCTTCCCTGTTATGCCTCAGCATACAGTATTCAACTACAGGAATATCTCACTTCTATTTTATTGCAAATTTCTATTTTCAAAAGAGGAGGATTCCCCCAAATTCGCTTTAGCTATACGCTATGCTACCATGACACGCTCTTCTACATAGCTACTAGTCTTTTTGCATTACGGGATGGTTTCCTTTGTGAGAACAGCCGTTGCATTTCAAAGGCTGCCTGTTTCAAAAACTTAACAGACAACCAGGGATGGGAAAAAAAAGTCCTGTGCTGAAACAACAAGTAACAGAGTAAATGCAGCTTATGTACATCTACTTTCCATTAGCTATTGGATGGCTGGATATTTCCAGACCAATCACTGCATTAACAAGTAATTGTGGCTCCAACATTTGCAATTGTATTATTTTCTCCCTAAGGATGAATCAAGCGATGTACAGAAATAAAATGGAAAAAACCAAGATGGAGCAAGGAGATGCTCCAAAAAGGTTTCTTTCTATTATGCATCTTAATTTCTGTATCATTCACTCCAGGGAAAGGATCACACAGTAATTTTGAAAGTCATAGAATGGTTAGAGTTGGAAGGGACCTTAAATATCATCGAGTTCCAGCCCCCTGCCATGGGCAGGGACACCTCCCACCAGACCAGGTTGCTCAAAGCCCCATCCAGCCTGGCCTTGAACACTTCCAGGGATGAGGCATCCACAGCTTCTCTGGGCAACCTGGGCCAGTGTCTCACCAACCTCACAGTAAAGAATTTCTTCCTAATATCTAATCTAAATCTCCCCTCTTTCAGTTGAAAACCCCTTATCCTATTGCTCCACTCCCTGATAAAGAGTCCCTCCCCATCTTTCCTGTAGCCCCTTTAGGTACTGGAAGGGGCTATAAGGTCTCCCCAGAGCCTTTTCTTCTCCAGGCTGAACAACCACAGCTCTCTCAGCCTGTCTTCAGAGGAGAGGCGCTTCAAATATAAAATGAACTTAGACTATTCAGCATATTTAGTATTAAAAGTGCAATAAAGTGGATTTCTGAAGGCAATTTAATAATGGAAATGTCACTGTTGACAAACATACTCTTTACCCCACTGTAAAACTTGTGTATTAGGGGCAGGATAACATTTTACACTGGAGTAAACAGAAGTGGTAACACAGGTTCTTTCTTTGCCAGGCATGGGAAGGGTGGAATGATTTCTCCCTCCCCGTACATGGTATGTTTGCATTTTGCATACCTCGATGAATTGCTAAGGTATGGAACTTATTTTCACTATATAGTGAGATTGCACTTTGGCCAAAGCGAGGGACAGGGAAAGATGTAGTATTAAGCTTATAGGAGTTCCTTTTCTTTGTAGTTTACCAATACAAAAAATGAAATATTAATATGTGGAATAACTCTTTGTGGACATGTTTTAGAGAGAGGAAGGCTCTTCCTTTGTCTTCCCCCCTCCTGTTTTGTTCTTTCTTCCTCTTTTTATTTCTCGCTCTGGAAAGCCACTTCTTGTCTAAAGTGTGCAAGTCTCTTCAGTGTTTTCTGCTTTGTTTCAGAGCGAGAGAGTGGGGAAAAAAAAAGACAAGACAATAAAGCAAACAGTGTGGAAACTTTTCACACTTTTTTGGATATGGATGGCATTCAAATGTGAAAAGCAAAGGACAGGTTATTGTTCATTGTCAAGTTTCCAGTGAAACAGACTTTATTTCACTACACCGGTCGGGGATACCATTCCCAAAGCTTTTTTTTCAAAGATACAGGAACGGGAATGGAGGGAACCTGCTCAGTTGACAGATGTGTTCAGCACTGGAGTACAGTGAAATGAGTTATAGGATCCATGGGCAAAAACAAAGGTCAGAAGGCAACAGAAAAAATAAAATTATTTTGGCAACAGAAGAAACGTGACTGTAGAATAAATCCTGGTAAGGGTAGTAAGCGCTCCTACCAGTGTCCAATATGTCCAAACCCTATATAAATCAGGAAACAAAAGAACTACTTGCTTGCATATACTCAGGTACAGCTTTGTTAATATCAGGTACTGGTGGAGAGCACTGTTCATATTGCTGCATTGCACAGCACCTCCCTGAAACCAAGCAGCTGAAACATAATAAGCCCCTGCTCAAGAGCCCAGGAGTTAAGAGCTGGATCTGGCAATAGTAGAATCAAGTTGTTTATCTAAAATGTATATACCCTCAAAACATGCTCAAAATTTGTGTGCCGCTACTGATGTTCTGAAATGAACTTGGATGTTGATAGAGAAACAATTTCTAGTTCCTTATCAACACTTTATTTCCTGTTCAAAGTTTCACCTGGTAAAGTAAAATGCTTATTTTGTCAAATAGCAATAGCATACCAAATTTTCAGTAGATGCAATGATGGATATGAACTATTGTTTTCTGGATTTAGCATAACTGAGCCCCAAAAACCATAGGCAGCAAAGCCAATCTGCCTGTCACGCTATTTGGCACACATTTGTATGCCACTACACACACTGAGCCACATCTTGTTTAGGCCAACCCAGGAAAGGTCCTAGGTTTGAAGGGTGAAAGCAGGGCTGCCAAGCTGTCCAGTGGCAGTAATTTTTGCAGTACATGTTTGCCACTGAGACACCTCTCTCCCTCCTCAACTTTGAAGAGTCATTCAGATATCTCTGTACTAAAACTGTAGCCCAGGTTTTCAGCACAGTTTCACACCTCTTGCTGATCATGACATCATCTACTTCTTCAGTTCATCACCCACCCCTGAGGCACAGGATGATGCTGTTACCTCATGCCAAACTCCTGTCCAGCTTGCCATAACATAGACAGGTGGACGGACCCCTGGCAACAGGCAGTTCCTTACTATCTCTCACTGTTTTAAATTTGCATTTCACATAGTGCTGATTGTGACCTCATTTGAACATGACTTATTGACTCCATTTATGCTTCTGCAGCTGAACAGCATTTTTTCCTGAATCTCTGTTCCCCTCCTCTCCCCACTTTTAGAAAATGTTAAATCCAGACTTTACTTTCAGGATGGCTGCTGCTGGAGGAATGATGAAAAGACATAGAATCAGAAAACAGTTTTGGGTTGGAAAGGACCTCCAAAGATCATCTAGTCCATCTTCAACTAGATCGGGTTGCTCAGAGCCAGAATTGACTGACTGATACAGGCTCCCACCGAGCACAAGGGGGTGTGCAAGGTTAGCAGTCAAAAATGAAGTTAGCTCTGATCACTGTGTCCTTCAGAGGTAGAGCAGTTGGAGAAAACACAGGAAAAGCAGCTGGATTTCCTAATTTTTTTGAGACATGGATGATCACTTGAACATTAATAATTGTTAGGACATTTCTGATGTCTGACTCCTACAAAGGGAACTTACTAGGATTCAGACTAGGACTCCAGTAAGAGTCTAGATCTCATTACATACTCTTCTCAACCTAACTGTCAATGAATAATTTATGCTGTATGTAGCTGGTTATAAAAATAAATAAAAATCTACTTCTCCAACAAAATTAAACTGTATTACACTTCCTCACACAGTAATGTGGAGAACAAACAGTATCTGAAACACGGAATGTATTTCATAAATTGAGATATTTCGCAGCACTCACTCATTCAAGCTTTTAGAATCTGAGAGTAGGGGAACACTTTAAGTGCAGGTTAAAATGATTTTTAGTCACTTATAGTTACAAGTAGGTGCTCTATACATCATATTGACAACTTAAATCTCCAAAGTATAAATGTCAAAGACCCTTGCCCTGCCTAAAAGCAACTTGCTGGATAAAACCAGGGAATTTCAATTAAGGATGAATGTGCAATTACTTTAAGTAAGAATAAAACCAAGCTCTCCATTAGGAATATATGAGCAGCTGTTTAAAAAAAAAATACTGTCCGTTCATTCAATTAACTCCTAACCTTGAAGGCCACAGATCATTTCATTTGTCACCACATTGATTAGTCAGCTCTGCATTGAGAGTGCTTCTATGCCATTAAGTTATTAGATCCACGTAATTTGTTTTCCTAGAATTACATGAATACATTTGACACATTAGCTAATTAAAAAAGTTAGAAGATTTGTATCAAACCCTTTGTATAACAAATTACTATTATCAAAACACCGATTCAGAGATAAAATAAGTATCCTTTTGCAAGATATAACATACAATGGGCAATATTTTAAAACTAATATTGTCATTTCTTTGCTGCTATGAAATTACAAGATACAAGGAAACAATGTTAAGCAACAAACGAATCCTAACTATCATCTCTCAAAAACATAATTTAATCTATTAAGTACAAAAGCCCTCTCTTCACTATTTTACAGTGGTTTTGAACTATATTTCCTCTCCAAACAGTAAAGCAATCTTCATATCTACTGTCTGTTTCAATGGGAATACAGTAGCCTTAACAAGACATTTTTTACAGACTCAGATTTAGAGTGTTTTAAAGATCACAGTTTTTTTTCATATAAATTAACCTGATACTGCAATACCTAAAGGAATTTTATTCACAGAAAATAAATGAGAAATGCTTCCTTATTTTGTCATCAGGTGTATAAAAGAGAGCATTATCCTACCTTAGTCAAAGATGCTTGCTTCTGCCTGACTGGAACAATTTTACTTGCATCCTAGTAAACTCTTGAGCAGTAATCTTGTTACGTGTCTACAGCAGTTTCATGGGGGTGGGACTTCCCTGTAATAATGAATTCACCAGGGAATCTTTCCTTTCAAAGAATGCTGCTGCAGACAAGGAAACCACTCTACATTTACTGTCACAAGCTTTTGGACGATTGGGTTAAGACGCAGAGAGTAAGTACATGTACATACGTACAGTCATGCGGATTAAAATATTTCCTATATGCTAAAGCTTTGACAAATAGACTGAAAACTGCAGTATGCTTTGCAGGGAAAGTGTATGTATGTATATATACATACATACATACACTTTATATACATGAAAAAAGAGAGTCACAAAAGATAAATATGAGAAAATTACTTATTTAGTCTATTTGGGTGTGGCAAAAGAGCATGGCTGAGTCTATTAGTGATTCTAACCATTTAATCTGAGAAGCAGAAACTCAAAGTCAAGCATGCCAGTGCTTACCTAAAGAAATTTATTTAAGTGTTTACTAATCCTAAATGATAAGCTGCATAAAAAGCAGATGCACATCCGCCCCACTGGCAATCACTAATTTCCCCCTGTACGGTGGCAGCACAGATCTAATGAAGAAGCTCTGTAATATGTTAACCCAATAACGTCAAAAATAGCTTCCTACAAGCTCTCTGACAAAAAGCGGTGATGTTTATAGTGATTATTATTAAGATTTATGAGCAAAAGAATGAACCCTTGGAGGGTATGTGCGGTCACTTGAAATAATAGACAACAAACGTGAGAGCAAATTGATACATAGGCCAAAAGAGGGATGTATCTGTCAGGGTTATGGCAGTGAACGTGACAGAGGGTGAAGAAATGTCCCAGTATTCAACCAACCAGTTTAGTGGAGCTGTAAGAAGGATGGTAATATAACTCCATTACTGGTCTAAGCAAGCATATCAGCCTTTATTAAATCATCCAACACTTCCCTTACCTCATTTACAGATGAAAGGCAACACAAAGCAAAATTTATGTCTAGATCTAAAACCAATGCAAAATCAGTGAGTTAAAAATAGGAATTTGATACATTTTAGACACCCAAACAAAAAGCACCTCTCCCAAAACTTGGATAATATCTAGACTCAGAAATCAACAAAATAAAAAAAATTTCCCTACATACCTCTAGATTTGCTTCTGTACGTATTCATGGGTGTTCAATTGGTGGCAAGGTTGAGAATTTTGCCAACTAGCACTTGAAATATACAAGAGTGGACCAGAAAATAAAGGCTTTTTTTCCCAAAAATCCTCAAGTAACTCCATTTGTCTTGGCACTTTGATAGCTTTCTCATTAACTACTGCACAACAGGTACAAACAATCATACCTTTCTTCTGTATAAATTCCAGCATTCATCCAGGGTGTGGAAGGCAAATTCAACTGCCCTCCCTTCAAATGCAACCTGCCTTTCCCAACTCCATCCAAGTGCCCTAACCAGCAAGGCATCAAGGGGTCTGTGTGCCTACCACACCTTCTTTTGAAACTGTCCCAACACAGGTACAACACCCAAGAATCTGAGCCACTTAAAAGACAAACCAAAAGAATAAACATCGTCTTAGAAAGTTCAAACATGAGCACAACCTGAATAGCAGGTAATGACCTTATCTAGAGCAGAATTTTGAAGATTTTATTTCAAGAGAAATGAAAAGAATTTACAGTTGCTTAACTCAAAGGGCAAAAGGTGAAGGAGGAGCAGTGAGGGAAGAGAATGATAATATTTAACTATGTCAAAAGTAAGAACAGAGATGTTCCCCTTCTTCATAGCAAAGTGTATAACAAGCAATGATGGAAACTCTGCAGTCTTCTAGCTTGTCTGGGAGGCTTTAAGAACAGGTTAAAAGAAAAAAAAAATATCATAATCAATCTAGGGAGAGCTGATTTTATATTGGCTTGGTAAGGTGATGTATATGTGTCTACACAAGGTTTTCAGTGCAAGTTCTACATTTTGAACACATAGTAAAGAATGTTGCTGTCAGAAATAATTTTATCCAAAGCACAAGCATACTTCTTTTGACTTTTAAAAAAAGTTCAAAAGAATTATTGAGAAGTCAAGAGAAGTACGAATGCCATCCTGCTAATGAGAAGCTTAAAAGCAATATAACACTAATTTATAATTTCAATTCAATTTTAAATATATGCTTGCTTCATTCATTCAATAGCATTTACCATCACATTAGAACAATTAAAAGAATACAGGCTATTTATCTAAATTAACTTTATTCCTTTCTCAATTTGATACAGAAATTTGCAGTATTTAAGACTGATTTTTATAGCTATAAGAACAAAACCTATGTGTTAGGTGTGCTGGACTTCTCCAAGTACTTTGGTTCTGCTCTTTGTATGGAGCAATTGTACCCTGGTAGATCTTAAAACTTAATTATTCTGACCTAACAGACTAATTTTACTTAAGACCACCTTTTATTGATCTACTGTACAAATGAAATGCTATTTCACCTTCTGGCTTATGCATTGCATGTATTAAATTACTGTCTAACTGGTTTTCATCTACTTTAAAGATTACTTTGTTGAAAAGTGAGGCCAGACAGCAAAGGTATTGTCTTTTAAGTAAATAAATTACCTGCAGCCCTCTTTGCTACTGTTAGATACCCAAACCTGCAGTTACACTGTTGCTATTTGATAGCTGTTAGTAGTCAGTAATGGATACAAGTCCTCCACACAGCTGTTCTTTAATCGCTTTAAATTGCAGCGTTTTGTTAGTGGAAAGTGTCCTTTTGAAATTAAATTTCATAAAATGCCACCTTTCTGCAAACACTGATTTGATTTACTGGCATTCTGTTGGAGAACTGCAACCAGTGTTAGCAATACCTGTACATCACCAAACCGATGAACGTTTCAGTGAAAGACACAAAGCACTATAATTATTGGAAAGTGCATTTCACCTACAGGCTGTAAACAGAGACTCCAGCTGGCAGAACCTAATCTGGGCAAAATCGTAGTTCAGTGGCATTTAACACAAATAAGATATAAATCTTCTTGCATCACTATTTTCTATCCTTTCCCCCTTCCAGTCAGAATGGCTCAATATGCATCTCTAGAAAACATGCAAGATCTGATAATTTTCCTTACTTTTCCATGCTAAAGTACAGATCATGTGGACAATTTGCATCCTTCATGGAGCTTCCATGGAGTCTATATTTCGATACAATACTGATGATGTGTGGCTTCTATCACTTTTTGCTCTGGTGATATATAGGCTTCTGTGTGGAGTCAGTTCTTCTGATCAGTAGGAAAAGAACAGAACTCTCGCCACCACTCCAGGGTGAAAAGTACCAACACTGATACTCATCAGGAACCTACTTCAGATTACCTTGTAACAAGGACTGTCGAAAGAGAACTGGGGACAGCCCTCTGCAGAGTCACCTTGGTGTATCTAACTAAAGAGATTGTAGAACCACACTCATAGGTATTTTTAAGAAAGCCTATTAGAAAAAAATGCCATCCTGTACCATAGCATAAATACCTTGAAAAAATATTTTCATTTCAGAGTTTTGTGCAGGATTTCACTGAATTTCACTGAATTTTTTTTAGAGTTGAAAGGGACCATATAGATCATCTAGTCCAACTCCCCTGCTGAAGCAGGATTGCTTAGAGAATGCTACTCAGGACTGCATCCAGGCGGGTCTTGAAAATCTCCAAAGAAGGGGACTCCACAACCTCCCTGGGCAGCCTGTTCCAGGGCTCTGTCACCCTCACCGTGAAGAAGTTCTTTCTCATATTCGAGTGGAACCTCTTATGTTCCAACTTGTGCCCGTTGCCCCTCGTCCTGTCACTGGGAACCACTGAAAAGAGTCTGGCTCCCTCCTTCTCCAGACTAAAGAGTCCCAGCTCTCTTAGCCTTTCTTCATAAGGGAGATGCTCCAATCCCTTAATCATCTTTGGATGCCTTAGTCCAACTAATAAAGTCTGGAGAGACTAGGTTAACACATTTACCATAAACATAATTTCCATAAAAAAATAATTCCAGAAAATAGTATAATTGTAGGGAAGAAGATAATGAAAAAAGTACAAGATGGATCTATACAGTACCGGTAGACTGGAGTACATCAAAGAGTATTACACTGCAAAACAATTAATATATACCTATGTGCATATTTGCTCCATTAAGTGGTTGCAGTCTTTTGATATATATATGTTTTTAAACTATGCTCCTTTCTGCTCCTGTGATGAGCTTAATTTATGAAATAAAAGGCTGCAGTGAGAAAAAGTTCTATAAGCTGCTACAGAGAGGGCTTGCAAAAGCTTATGCATTTCCCAGTTGACTTACACAGCTGACTTTGAGTGTGATTATTAGTTAGCATCAACCTAAGATTCTTAGAAACTTCAAGGAAAAGACCTGTTTTGCTTTCTACAGTTTTTCTGGAGACGCATCCCAGTACTTGCATGCTACTTAGCACATCGAACAATCTGCATTCCAACCTTTTACTAAGCACACAGTTTTTAAGCCCAAGTGTTACAGTGTTTATGTCAATACAATTCTTAATGCATTCCTGTTGCTAGGATAAGTTTGTTTACAGCTTGCGGATGAAGCAATTCTCATACATTTTTCTGAGGATCCCCTGTTTTTTCATTGACTAAATAGTTATGTCTAACCTCCTTGCCCTTTATGCGTGGGCAGTGCTTCCTCTCTTCAGATCATGTGTGGTTCTTCAAGGGCAGCATCAGTTCTTGCCAGCACCAAGAGCATTGCGCTGGCGTCCTATTTATACCACCAGCAAAAATAATTACATCTCTTCACTTCTGAAACGGGGCACTGAAATGGGAGCAACCCAATACAGTTTAATGAGACTTCTTCCTACAAAGGAGTTCAGCCTCCTGTCTCATTATAGGAAATTCAAAACAGCTTTCCCTATGTTTAATTAAAGGTGTAGTATGGCTTAGCAGTTAATAAAATGAAGAGGACAGACTTTCTTCTTTCAAGCACCAATTGCCTTGGAAATTTTTCTTTCTTACCAACCCCAAGGAAAGCATGTTCAGTTTCAGACTGGTAGAGAGATAAGGGGAACACTGCTCTATCTTACATACCCCTAAGTAATAATGAATTAGATAAAATATTGAAGATTGAAAGTGGTTTCACTTATTTATTCAGAACTCTGAATCTGGCTGGTTAAGTTACCTATGTTGTTTGCACAAAGGTAACAGTTATACCAGATGTGTTTCATTTGATTCTATCGCTTGACATTTCAACACAGAGAACTGCTTCACTTCTCATTGCACTAAGGAGGACAACCATCATGCTCAAAATGCTGCTACAGTAACTTGCAGGAAAGTATCCTCACCACCCTCTTCTACACAGTACATGCTGGCGAATAAGGCAGTAAAGGAAAAAATATAGGAGAATTCTAAATCTCTCATATTGACCTATTTTTTTTTTTTTTAAGTTATTTATTCATTAGGAAATGAAACAGAACTATCTGAAAACTAGCAGGTTCAGATAAGAAGAAATAATTTCTACATATTAAATTATTATATAATTATTTTTACACAAAACACCCAGATGTTATTAAAAAGAACAAACTTATTTCAGAATGCTTACAAGTCTGTTATTAAAACATTTAGTAATGGGGACCCCAGTTCAAAAGATCTAGTTTGGATATTTAGAACCTAGAACGTAAGTTTCTTGATTTTCCCTCATCAGTACTGACCACGTAGACACTAAGAATTTTTGCAGGCAATAGACACAATGTAGTAAGAACAATCTGTCATAGCCAGAAATTGAGGTTCGGGTTGTTCAAGCTGGAATTTAGAAATAACTTGTTCCTTCAAGTGGTTGATGAAACTCTGGAGAAAATTACAGTCTCCATTCTTGAAGTTTTCAAGACTCCGCTAGACAAAGCTCTATTTCAAGCAGCACATTTAACTTTTTTTTTTTATTCTTTTACTGTCTGATCTTATATGTAGCTTCTTTTACTGTCTGATCTTATATGTAGCTTCATTCTTCACTAAGAACATGAGAGAAGCTTCTAACTCAAATGGGTTTAAGACGTATATTTCAAAGATTATCCCTGCTCAGCTAGAGCTATAGACTTGGTCCAGTTGTAGGACCACTTTTGTGGAGGAAATAAATTATTGTCCTCAGGCTATTGTTTTCCCAGTTTACATTTCCTAGGTGACCATCACTAGAAACCTAGGTAGAGCGGCAAAGTTTTTAAACATACATCATGTTGCAGAATGAAGTCCAGGTCATCTGTTGAGAGGAAACTCCAGACAGGAGTAGGAAGAGACTTCTGACATTTTATGGAGAGACAGACTGACTGGGATTAAACTCAAGAGAGCCCATCTTCCTTCCTGAAATCAAGCGCCAGTTTTCATATGTCTATAGGCAGTATAATAAAGAATGAAGAACTCCATAATTATTGGATAAAATCATGACCTGATGATATTGAGGAGGGCTTTATCACTGATTTGAATAGGTCCAGGTTTTCAACCATCATGCCATGTTACAGAGTACTAGATCTTAAAGAAACTCAAAAAACCACCACGAAGACCCAGAAGCAATCCCCATCCATCTATACACCTTACTCCTTCAAAAAAAAAAAAATTATCTCCAACAAACAAAACAGCCCTTAGACACAGGTAAATTTAATAATTCTCATGGAATAAATCTAAACCCATGGCCACGGGGCAAAGTAAGAATGGACTAGAGTTTTGCTATCTTGCTTCAAAAACACTGGGAAGTGTTCCTCATAACTCTTGATACTGCAGAAGTTACTGCATTTCTCATGAATAACTAAACAGAGTATAAATACTTTCACTTTGATATTCATAGACTGATATCAAAATACTATGACATTCTCTGAGTTTCCTGTTTCCCATGACTTCCATCTCTAATCTTCCTCAGTGACCTTTGAGAAGGGGATTTTTTTGCTCTTCTAGTTTCTGTGAAAGTGAGTGTAGCCAAAACCAGAATTAAGACCAATATTTAGAGACTATTTTGTTGTTCTTCCATCTTTTTTTTTCCCTTTTCTTCCCAAGCTAGTTTGGGAATTATCTTTCTTGTTCTGTTCATATTTTGATGAACTTTCTTGCCTCCCAGGTTTTACCATCTTTGTACAAAGCTCTTCAAATATTTCGAAATTATCACTTGCTTTTAGTTGTCATCTGTTCATCCACAATGCTGATAAGTTTTGTTTATGTATATTTAAAAAAAATGCATATAATATCTTAAAAACATTTATTTCACAGTTACTCTGAGGGCTGGGGGAACCAACTGAATTGAGCCATAGGAGGTTAACACAGAACATTACATGGTTAAAATTAGTTAAACGATGCAATTAAACTAATTTTAATTAGTAAAACAATATTTTTCTAGTATTTATAGCAATCTTCCAAACAGCAGTAAGATAAGAAGAAAAATATAAAAATACACAGTGTGCAGACAATGCAAAGACTGACAAAGTTGTACTAGACGGTGGTGTGTTTTGGTTTGGTTTTGTGGTTTGGGGTTTTTTGGGGGGGTTGGTTTTTTCTTTTTTTTATTTGGTTGTTGTTATTTGGTTTTTGTTTTATTTAAAAAACAAAACCCAGAACCCCACACTGTGGACCTTATCTAAGAGACAACATGTAAAGAAGTGGACTGGAGAAAGAACCAGGGATCACAGAGTAACTGAACTCACTTGTTCAGTATAATGACTGTAGTGAAAGCAGACTTTTCAGAAGTATGTCTTGCTGGCACAACACTCTGCAGAAACAAAATCACTTTTAGAGTTTATCTGCCTCTTGGAAAGAGCCTGAATGACTTGCATGAGCAGCCAGCAGTTTGGTTTAGCAGCTGCTTACAAGTGGCATGCACTGAAGATGGTACTGGGTTTAGAAGTGTTGTTATCATAAATCTAGACAAGGCAGAAAATGAATTCTCATCAAGCTTAGTGTGGGGAGGTTGTTGATACACTGGAGGAGAGCAGAGTTACTGCTTAGAGGGACACAGGCACACTAGAGAACCAGACCAACCTCAATGTCATGAGATTCAAAGAAAAATGAGAAGCCTGGCCCCTGGCAAATTGAAACCCAGTTCATTGCAAAGTGAAGGCCAGGCACAGACTGATCTGGTATCCAAAGAGAACCCAAAGGTCCTGGTGGAAAGCAAGGGGAATGAGAATCAGTAGTGAGCCTTTGCTGCAATGATAGCTGGGTGCTTACTGGGCTGCAAGGAAAGAGCACTGCCAATGGGCCAAGAAAATGGGTTATTCCTCTCCACCTGGCACCAGTGAGGCTGCATCTGAAATACTCTCTGCTGGATTTTGGCCTGTTTTGTCAGTTTTTGTCAGTTGAAATACTGGCGAGTCCTGTGATGAGTCACTAACGTGGGGGCTGGAGCACATGATGTACAAGGAGAGGCTGAGGGAATTGAGCTTGTTTAGCGTAGAAAAGAGATGGCTGAGGAGAAACTGGTTGCAGTCTGACTATCTAAGATGAGATTGTCCCTCAGGCAAGTAGAGCAAAAGGTCAAGGTGACATTCATGAGTAGGATCAAGAGAAATTATGTTGGATATAAAGGAAAAACATCTAAATAATGAAAGCAGTTAAGCACTGAAGCAAGGGTCCAGAAAAGCTGTGTATTCTCCATCCCTGAAGATTTACAAGACAACTGGAAAAGCCTGATCTAGCTTTAAAATTAAACTGTTTGAGAGGAGCTTGTAGCTGATTACCTAGCTTTTCGTAAGATTCCAAGGCCGTACTTCAGAACTGCTTTACCACTACAGCACAGAGGACACTCTGGAGTTTCATTGAAGTGGACAAGTTTCCCTTCCCCTCCCCCAGGCTGCTAATATAACTGTAGAAGATTCACAAAAAAACTGTATCAGGTTTACTACTTGATTTATTAGCAAACATTATCTGTTTGTTAGATACAAAGTGCAACCTAAATACCATGACTGTAAGAACGAACACTCGTCCTAGATACGTAGCCTACATTAGGGAGTCCTATCTCCAAAAATTCCACCAGATTTTCAAAAGCTGCCTTGCAATTTTTGCCAAATAGGTTTTCACTACGTACTCTCCCATCTACTATGTTAAGGGGTAGAATGTAAGCCAAAATAACAGGAGTGAGTATGTTGAAGTTTTTCAGAAATTGCAACTATCCTTATTTAAAATTTATCACAGATAAAGGAGATTTATAAATCACTAGACAATTGCTTCTGCAGAATGTTCATTATTTATTGGAAGTATGCCAAGGCAGCGTTCTTAATGGTACTTGATGTTACATTACCTGGAAAAAGTTGTCCTGTTGATAGAAACTATGAGCACAGAAAAGTATCCTTAAGATGTAGGATTCACATTTATTTTGAAGTGGGTGTGGTAGAACAAAAAATCCCAGCAAATACTTAAAAATAAAGGTGAGGTTTAAAAAACATCATAGTATTGGTTGACATGGGCAGATCACTTCCAGCAGCTTCTGTGGGAAAAATGGAATAATGCTCCCTTCCCAAGCAGGGAGGGATGACTGAAGAATGATTAAAATAGACTTTGTGCGGAAGTTTTGAAGATGTAAAATAATATTTTGTTAAGCTATTTATCACAACTAATTACAACACGAAGTATTCCTTTTAAGGTATTGACATCAAAGCAATACTGGGGTTCAAGGCTGTGTTGGTATAACTATTTTGAAACTAACAAAATTGTGGTAGATAGAATTTACAAATCACCCTTACATGATGAAAATAAAAGACTGGGACCTAATTTATTCTCTAGATAGATTATAAGACTGAAGATCAAGCCTTACAAGTTCTTCACACAACACACACTCTCACCAGTGACAGAGAATGTGTCAATGCATTTTCATCACATTTTCTTTTAAAGTTAAAGCAAACAAATATTCCAGAAAGCAGTTACCTCAATAAGTAATGAGAGATCATATTACTCTGATAAAGACACATGGGATCACTCTCTCTCTTCTGACACAATCACCTCTCTCTCTCTGATTTTGGGGGAAGGAAAAATGGCAGAAGTTTTTAACATATTTAGGTCCAATCTCAGCAAAAATTTCTATTTATTTTTGAACTAAAATATCAACTTGGCCTTTCTGAGAGAAAGCCATAGAAAATTGGGGGCGATACACTCACAAGAGAAGAGTTATATGATGTAAAACTGTTTATTAAACAACAAGAATTATGTTAAACTGAGCATTTTTTTATTGTTTATATTTTCCCCTAGTCTCCCCTCCACCCCCACACTTCCTTGCAGGCTTGGGAATTTTACTTTTTTATTTATTGCTTTTAAAATTATGTCCTGGACTACTATTTTTTGGTAATAGAATCAATCTGAAATCAATGTTCCTTTTTTTTTTTGGTACTAAAATAAACAAACAATGAAGGAAAAAAATTAAGCACTAAGCTTACATTTGGGATCAGATATTTTGCTCTTATATTTTTTGCTCTTCCTATCTTTTTTCAACATAGTATCAAAATAGCTGCTTGCATTGATATTTTGAACTTGGGTAGGCATTTTTTTTGTTGTTGTCTGTTTTTAAGTGGAAAAGTCTCAAAGTCTCACAATTATGGGAACATAGCACTAAGGGGGAATTAACAAACCCTCAAGTTCAAACCATTGATTTACATAAATCTATTGCCAGGGAAGCCGTGGCGAGAGGCTGAAGAGAGGCTCTGTGCCTCCTCATGGAGGGATATGAAAGATCCAGACAGATTTGCTCCAGTGCCAGAGCTACAAAGTTCACATAGGACAGAACATTCAGTAGCACCTTGCAGAAAAGAAACATCACGGAGTGTCTTCCTTTGATATTCACAGCCTATTTTATCTTTGGGAGGAAATAATTAGAGTTATAACCTGGTGCCAAAGTATAAGGCTGTGATGCCACATTAGCTACAGCTCATCACAAGTAGATAGCCACCTACGACTACGATGTTATCTATATTATTCTTGTTGTTTAATTAGATAAGTAAGAATTTCAATTAAAAAAAAAAACCACAAAGTTTAGATTTCTTTCATATGTTAATAAACCAGGCTTGGGGATAGAAATAGCAGGCCTGGTGTTTTATCCCTCTTCCTCTTTCTCTCCTCCCTAATTATTTATTGACCCCAGAATTCAACCATTTCACAACAGTGCACAGAAGAATTGTTAACTATTTATTTTTTTTAAAGTTAAATTTCGGGTGTCTTATGGTGAACTCCATGGTAACGTGACATCTTGTAACTTCAGAGCTTGCAAGACCAAGATAGTAGATGAAGCAAGCAAGATAAAGAACATAAGTGGATGCGTAGAAAGAAAAGGAAACATTTTTTATTCAGTGACAAGGACTGTAGTAAGTTTTATTCCACATGTATTTGGCCTGCATATTCTAATTATAATTTACTCAGAGATTTGTGTCTCAAATGCACATCTGGACTTCGTCCATTCGGCTGCATTGTTACTTGCTCTGATGTTTATTCCAAATTTTATTTTCACATAGCTCTGAACAGTGCTTCCTCTTCCCAAGGGAGTTGTTCCTACCAGATGGTATTTACACGTCCACCTCATGCCTAGATTTCAGTAGTTTTTCCACAAGCCTATTTTCAAGAAACAAATTTTAAACATATCACCACACATATTTATGTCCACACTGCAGGATTCTGAAGCAGAAGGGGAAAGAGGAATTTGCTACACAATTTTCAAACAAGAAAAATATACTATGATTACATGCTGGAGTGGGGAGAAATTTTCTAATGTTTCATATGTCTCTCATGACACTTTTAAATCTTTTTAGCTTCTATCCTAGGACACTGTATTCTATCTGTGCGAGAAAAGATCTTGCAGTCTAATCAGAATATACCTTCGGTGACTAAAGAACTCACCAAGCATATGATGTTTCTTTTGAGACTACACACCTGGCCACATAGCCCGAAAGAATCTGTATTTTTCTAAAGCTTCAGAGAAGTCACAAAAGATTTAAAGTTTAGGTTCCTTTCCAGTAAGAAATAAGGTGTGTATATATATATATATATTTAAGATAGCTATTCTGAGTCCTTCCAAGTATACAGCTACAGCAAAAATATAACCCTGGAGAAGGAGAGGAGCTTTTTCAGAAGAGAAATGCAAAAAGCATTTTCAGCAATAATTTTGGAGAAGATTCAGCTCTTTGTATTTGTTTGGTTTTTATTAGTCTTAAATCTTGTTATACACATCCTGCCAAATATCTATCTTGCATCACTTTCATGCAGCAATTCAATGATATAAATTTATAGTAACATTGGATATTAAAAACATGCACATTGGAGTGCAATTTAATAGACCTCAGATCTTCAGGTCTTAGTAAAACAGAATATTCCAACAGAAAATGTTTTTATACTTGATGTTAGCACTTCTTTCATCCAGTCAGATGAAACTTCCTTCTCAAGTGTCAGTCATGCAAGATAAAAGGAATATCCTATCCTTTTACTCATATCTGTTAAATTCCAGTTGGATAACACTATTTTCCAGTGGAGTTTTAAATATTTATCTACCAGTATGTTAAGAGAAGGCACTCAAAGCGTTAACCACTTTATATTTAAGTTATTAGACACCTTGGAAAGCTACTCAAGAAAATTGGATGGAAAGAAGTCATCTATACGAGCCAAAACAACAAGCATCAAACACACTGGGACAGGCTCCAGCAGCATAAAAAAGGAGGTTATGTTGAGACATTAAAATGCCCTCATATAATATTAAGACAAAGTTTAAGAATCAAACCAAGATGACTTTATCCTTATGCTCAGCCCTACTGTGTCTCTTTATCTGCATTTCCATAGAACAGCTTAAATCCTCCAGTCCTGTGTGTAATGGAAAACAAAAATGATACCCAGTGCTTAGCCAGCACTCTGCAATCGCTGTTTGTTGTGTCAGGACACAAAGAGCATTTCCAAGACACCCCCTGACACCTGACAGATAACAATAACTGGAGTAAATGTTAGACAGTACCTGACACTCCAGCTCCCAGAAATAGATCCCGACTGCAGTAACTCTTGTATGAGTAGTGTTACTTTTAATCACACAGTGGTCATTTTTACAACTTCACATTTTAAAGCATTTAGCTACAGCTATTGAAAACAATCACCATTGCAAAAGCTGTGGCAGCTTAGCATCTCTCATACAGTAACAATGCTCCGATCCTGTTAGTCTTTAGATATTGGGTAGACAGGTTTGTTATTTGAACACCAACCTAACCATCCTTTGCCCACCAACAACCACCAGTTACATTCAACCAAAATCAGCAATTCTGCAAGTGAGAAGCAAGCAATTACTACTGCTCTGGCAAATTCTTTAGAAAATACATATTTGTTAAGTTCTGAAGGAATATCTTAACCAGGTTCTCTTCAACATCTGCCCCACCCCTGCAAGCTACTTGTTTCTGGCCAACACTGTAGAATACCTAGTAGAAGTCAAAGCAGAAATGTGATTCTTCCTCTCCAGCTGAAGTAGCATAACTATTAGGCAGGAATGTCTTCTTTCATAGTCGTTGTATTATTTCATTCCATTAGTAGTGTTTTCATGGGAAGAGAGAAGATGCTAATAACACAGACTTAATCATGGCCCAACTTCCCTTAAGAGCTGCTCTACCTGCAGTTACCATTAACTGAAGACCAAGTTAAAATGGGAATGTTTATAACTGAAGTAAAAGTATAGGATTTCATTTTCCATCTACACCAGAAACAAGAGAAGTAACTCTTACCAAGAACAGTTTCATAGTCTTTAGAGAGATGATAAAAGACAAAGGCATGAATGACTTAAAAATGGATTTTTTTTTCCTTCTAACAATGCAATACTTGTTTCTTGCCTTTCAATTGACATCCCTTCACACTGCTGTGCTCTGCAGAACAATAGAGGCAATTGTAGAAATGAAATGAGTCACAAACAACACGTGACTTGGGCCGTGTAAGGCACAACTGACTGTATCACTTTGTCTCAGCTCCAAAGGGTGTAACAAAATCATGTTTGTTTACTGCTTGAATTCAAATTTTCATTGTGGATCTGAACATACTTTTTCTTTATGAAGTAAGACAGTATGTAACATGCAAAGTTCCTCATAATTTATCAGTACTAACTTACAGTTTGGTCAGCCCTAATGTGCTTTTGTGATATAAGATACTGCGCATGTATTGATTAATCATCTCATATTATGGAGGTGACAACTCTCCTTGTTAGAGCAGCAAGTAAAGATTACTTCCTCCATGTAAAAACTAGGTTGGCTGTTATATCCAGACAGTTTTGTGAGTCAAGATATATTAATCTTAAACTGGAACTGAATTTCTCCTCCTCTCCTAGAGCTCTAATCGTTACATACCTACATAGGTGGGCAAGTAGCTGGAAACCCCGTTTTTATTGCATTTCCTTCCTTGCTGACCTTCTTTCTACTCTTTCAGTAGGATACCCTGGAAATAAAAGTTGTAACCAAGTAACTGGAGTATTTTTTCCTCATCCGTTGTTGTTAAAAAGTTAACGACCATCTTCCAAATCTTTCTAGGTTCACTCCCCTTAAGTGTCAGAGCACATGTCTATTACACAGTGTCTGTTACACAGTGGCAGCCTAAGGCACTCCCATTAATATTAGGTACTGGATTAGAAAAATCGAAAAAAAAAACAACAACAAAAGAGAAGTATTTTTGCCTAACTAGTAAATTGGAAATTGGTGCTCTAGATGAGGAGAAAAAGAAGAAAGAAGCTTGAGCAAAGATTAAATATCCAAAGGGAAATTTCTGTTCCCAGCCAAGCCATGCCTATACAAAGCTTCCATTGCTCTCAGAGTCAAGATTTCTATTTTGAGTTCAATAATCTGTGAGCAATAGTGCTCATGAATGTTTCTTCCAATACTACCTGATTATTAAAATCTTAAATTCTTAAAACCCTTCTGAGATTGACTTTTAAAAGCTGAGGAAGGGTGCTGGTAAGTGATCTACCAAATGCAAGCATTCTTTCTTCCTCAAAGAATTCTAGCACAGCACTTCTCTGTCAAAGTGGCAAAGCACAGATGGTCCCACACCAAAGCTTTTGCAGAGCAGCTCTGTCCGTTAAGGTTCAGCTAAATTTTAAGTGATGTTTGTACACTTATTCCCCAGCTCTAGTTAAAGAGACAATTGTGTTGAAAAGGTAGTCTTGTGAAGCTGTACCAGAAGATGTCTGGAAATCATCTGTTATCATTGCCATCTTACCACACTGACAATGAGAGAAATCATCATTCTTGTTGCCCTCTTGTCCTCAAGTTAAACTTCCAACTTCATAATCTTTCCTCAGCCAGAAGAAATGAGTTTTTGAAGTTATCAAAAGTCTCAAGGCTCAAATTTAACCACCAAATAATGCAGAAAAGAGTTCTCCATGATTCAGACCTGAACACACAAGTGAATGCCTTTCAGTTCAAGCTGCACAAATTGTGATAGTGTGGATGTAACATTCTAAGCTCCAGTAACTAGTCACAAGCATTCTATTTACCACCTCCCACTGTTAAATACAGAAGTAGGACACTAAGCTAACGTGTCACATTTTGCAGGCCAGGTGGTCTAGAAGCATCCAGAGTGAGTTACGACATCTCAGCTGGTAGGCACTTTCTAAGCTTCATAATGCTCTTCTGTAAGACTTTATGGCCACATCCAAGCAGTCAGAAAGAACAGTTCCTTATGACAGTGATTATTTCAATTTCTATTTTTCATATTATCCACCAGGCATGTAGGTCTTTTTACAAACAAGAAATATTTGCATTTATTACTACAAACCTTACCCTCAGGAAATTTCACATGCAACTACATTACTAGAACAAAGCAGCTGGCAAGTCAGATACCTAAATATTTATAGTCCAAAAGATCAATAAAAATGGTTATTTCTACTGAAGTCTGTTTCAGTATCACTTTCAGCAGATACAGGTACAAATATATGACTTGACTGTATTAGAAGGACACAAATACTTCCAAGATGCTCCTGCCTATTCACATTCATGGAACTTGCAGTTGAGATTCATTGCAGAAGGGCCTTAAAAACCATTTTCTTGCAAAACAGCATTTTGGTCATTAACTTTAAAAGCTTCAGAAGCAAAATTACATCATTCCATTTAGTTTGGCAAATCACAAAAGCATATATCAGACATTATTCTGATCAAATGACATTATGTACATTATATTCCACTAAGACTCTGGAAAATGAAAAATGTCAGAAGAGTCAATATTTCTTGACTGACTGGTCATTCATAAATCACAGATGTAGCCAGAAAAAAAGATACTATCAGCTATAAAGAAAATATCAACATAAAAAGTTATGAAGCTCTAGGTTATGATTCCATAATGAAGGCTCAAGGCTTGTATTGAATTACTAGATATACTATTGAAGCGTGAAAACTTTAAAAAAAAATAATAAAAAAATCAGCTGGGAGCTATTAGTTCTCTGTTCCCTCCACCCAGTTTCTCCGCGCAGTTCTCACCTTTAGATGAGATTAATTAAATAGGGCAAACTCTTGGAGCGTATTTGTTTACAAGCACTGTTAATTAAGAAATAGATGCTCAAATTTAATCAGAAGTAGAAATGCTTTAGTTACTAATTCATGTTTGTCTTAATGCTTAAGCATTTTCTCTCACAGTACTCTGATAAGTCACTTAAACTGTATTTAAAACCTAAGAAATAGAAGAACGTGTGCACCAGTCTCACTTTCTCTGGCTAGCAGCAATCAGCCAGTCGCAGGCAAAAAGAGAAATGATGAATTTCAGAAGGGAGACCTGTACTTTGGCTTTGGTTAGGAGGAGGGACAGAACAGTTTCGTACCACAGGATGAATCAGTAACACCTCCTGACTCTTCACATGGAGCACAGGGGGGAAGGACAAAAAGGAAACTCCTTTCCTCCCCTTCCAGGATTTGCTTGTCCCCACCTTTCTTATATTTTGCAGGCCACTTCAAAGTAACTCGCGTATTGTTACTGGCAGGGAAACATTTCAAGAGCTGAGTCGAGGCGAGTGTTAAGAGCCTCGAACAAGAAAGTAGAACAAACAGTGACATCTAGTGGCAAGATTCCTGCAATACACTTCTGAAAGCCCCTGTTGGAAACTTCGTCAGCAGCCCGTTTCTAAGGCCTGTGAAACTTTTAATTCTTAACTCTAAGCTATTAATATTTAAAGCAGGGTGCATAAAATGGAAATGGTACTTTTTGTCTTATTTGTGCTTGAACTTTCAGTGTCTCATTGAAAAGTTTTCTTAAATTAAGTTAAAAAAAAAAAAAAAAGGAAAAACATATAACCACAGTTCACACCAGGCTTAACTAACAACTTTAAAAAGAACAAGACTTGAACCTAACCAGTTTTTGAAGCATTTATAAAGCCTTCTTTTCTGAACAGATCATAACATCTCTGAAGCTGTAGAAAAAATCACATGCAATAATAAAAAAAGGTACGTGTAAGCCATTTGTATATTCTACCAAATCCTCCTTCCCTCTTAGGAAGCTACCAATGAGTTGAAGTTCAGGACATTTTAATTATTCTGTTTAAGTGTCTCTCCCTTTCAGTCCTGGAGGAGAGTCATCTTTGACTGACACATATATCACTATTAATAGAACTCTGAGGTTTGTGAGTGATGTTTAGCACTGCTGTAAGCCTGGTCTTATAACACATGCACACACTGAATTATTTTACAAAGACTGCCCTCTTTTTTAAACAGTTTTGTTTCTAAAATGAGGTACGGGTTTACCTCACCCCAGGAAATATTCCACAGAGTTATCTGCTACTATTCTTCTGTCAGATACATAGCCAGTGTGACAAGCCATAGTTATAGCTCGAAATCTCCTAGGACATCATAATACTCAGATAATACCCAGGTGGGTAGTTAGTGACAGAAGAAAGATGACTTACACTTCCTAGGACTGCAGCATCATACTGTGCCCAAGGAATGGTAACACATAGGGGACATTTATTATTTGACAGCACAGGAGATGGAAGGGGTTTATTCATTAAGTTCACAGGTCCTGGGCAAGATATTTTCTGGGTAGTTCACAGCATGCACACAGCTGGATTTTGCATGCTGAGAAAACCGTATTTGCTAGTGAGGAATCTTCTTTTCTCTCCCCAGTACCCCCACAAGTATTAGCTGCAAACTCTAAGATTTAATCTGTAGTTTCTAGAGGACATGTGCACAAGCCATTTTAAGGAAAGAATAAAAAAGGGGCTTAAAAAAATAAAATAAAGGAGTAGTTCATTGATACCTTTCTGAACAGCAACTGGGATAGGGGAAAAAAAGTGAAAGTTGAAATAGATTAATGAGAATGTGACATTAGGAGACACATGACATGTCTTCAACTTCACACCATAAAGCTTATTTCATTCACTGCATTATGGGATGCTGTGCCTGTGCTATTTGTCAGTATAATCCAAGATAAAGAATTACCTTTAGAAAATTCATATACAGCACGAAACAAAGACTATTCTTGTGTCCCAACCAGCTGCACTCTGTGTGTGTATATCTATATATATAGATATAAAATAGAGATATTTCTTCTCTACACTGTTACTGTCTCCTAAGAATCATAAAGCCATTTATTGCATAGTCACCTGCGTTTCTCACATCCCCATGATCTTCCCTGGAAGTGCTAGTTTGTACTTCTTTCTCCTAGCTTCCTGCTGAGCAACGAGGGCTCCTAAGTCTGAGATGGCAACAAGCTTCATTTAGTTTCCTAATTATTCTGTTAAATTCATCAGAAGATAAACAAAGAAAAGAATCTTACTTCCCCTAGTTTTCTGTAGCCCAAGAAACTTGCAGAAGAAAAAAAACAAAATCAATTAATGCAACACAGTCTGTATTTAATTTTCTCGTCATACTAGGGAGCTGCCAAGCCAGATACCACACACAGAATGGACAATAGTCTTGTTCAGAAATGAAGATAGTCTCTGAGAATAAAATGTATTTTAACAACCTGTTGCTAAAATGAACTCGGTAAAGGAATATTTACTGCTTCTCAACTCCAGAGTAATTTGTCTTTTACACAAATAATGCATTTTGCGCATAAATCCTTCGGCTTTCAAATTAGCGTCTACTTGAAAATTAGGTGCTTGTGCTAGCAATTGTATTTTCAAAACAGTGGTTAAGGAGAAATATTTTAAGCAGCTAGCAATTCTAACAAGTTATGATCTAAAATGACATAGAATTGCTCTGTATGCAAGAAGTTTGAGCAGTCTCATGTACACTAAGCAAATTATATCTTCAAACAAAAGCTAAAAAGACATTGAAGACTCTTAACATTTTCTTATAGAAGCTTTTCCAAATAACAAGGTTAAAGCTTCTAGAATAATAATTCTTTACAAAACTAAACAGTTTTATTTTTTTTCTCTTTTTCTCAGAGGTTTCAGTACAATTCATTCCTCTCCAAAATACATACAATAAAAACTTTGAGTACTTTGTTACTTAGAAATCAGCGTCACAAGGTATGTGCACAGGATGGAACAATCATTTTACAGTGACCTTTTTGGTCCATTAGCTTTTGCAAAGCAGAAACCAAACGTTAGTTGTGCCATATGGGCCAGCTGTTTCCTATCTGTATTCCAATCTGAACCGTTGCATATGCACGGCAAGACTTGTGTGTACTACGCATTCAGTGTTCTATTTTGTCCCAAACTTCATCCTTCTTGGAACTTTTCTCACAGAAGCCTACACAGTGGGAAGCCAGCTGGAAGCAAATAGAATTGAGTTTGACCTCCCAGCCCCTTACAGATTTCCCATGACTTTTCTGCTATACTAAAGTTTTTTTCCTTTACACAAAGCAGCATCACTTTTGGACAACTATCAACAAGACAGCACCGGAACACGGATCACAGATCATTAATAAAGAGCTGATAGAAACATATTCAACATCTCACCCTCAGGAAAGGATAACCTCTTACAGTTAGATGCCTTTAAAACCTCCAATAGCAGCTGAAATACTTAAAAAATACTGCTACCTGCTTTTATAATAGCATTTATCAAGCAGCTTCCCTTATTTCTTACAGCAGTCTGAAACAACATAGAGAGGTGGAAAGGAACTAGATGTAGTTCGGGACTGTGGTAGTTTTTTAGCATGACAAAATCCAAAGCTTAAGCAGACATCAGCCCCAAACTACAAGCGTTAAGATTAAATTTTGATAAACACAGTTCTGTTTTAGTAAAGCATCGCATGAAAAGAGGTGGATTTCACACATGGAATATCTTCATTTACCTCTTTTATAGAGCAGCAATATTCTTTTGAATTTCATTCACTTACATTAAGAGCAATATACTGTTCTCAGAAACTAGGAAGACCGATCTTGCAAATAAAAAAAAAATTAAAAATATCACTAATAAGTAGTTAGCTTTTTGTTTTACTAGTAACTTTTACTAGGTTAAAAATATGAACAGAATACAGGGTACATGGATTGTATAACATGAGCTTATTTCTAGTCTTTCAGGCAATTGTCACACATTTTTGGTGAATTGCTTCCTTCTTTCAAGGATTAGAGCCCTCCAACAGAAGCTGTTTCTGTCTACTCAGATTACTCATATCCCAATATCATAGCAGGAATTTATGTTATCACCCGCTGCTTGTCACCTCAACAGCAGCCCTTCCCTTCTGGCTTCATCTCCTTTACAGCTGCCGAAAATTGGGTGCTGCTTTAGCCAAATACTTACTGCTTACTACCCAGTTGAATAGCATTTTGAGAGTGAAAGAGAATGAAACTTGAATTTGTGTTCCTGCCCCTGTAACCTGCCACATAGGGTATTTACAATCCCTTAAATTTCTTACGGGTTGATAATTTCACTAGTTTTCAGGAATAAAAATTGCTATTCCGCTTGGCAGGCAGTGGAATCAGGTGGATGCCACCTGTTATTGTAAAGGTAACAGTTCGGTTGTAGTTTGAACTTGTCTTAGCACTAGCAGAAGATTGATAATTAAAGGGTTCTGTGAAAGGAAGCATCCACAGACCAGAACTCCTAGTCATATTGTTTAAAGTATGGGAAAACGTATTTAAATGATCATACTTCTCTGAAGGCACGAGATCATAGTCTGGGTTCATTATTTCACTATCTCTGCACATTTATATAGTGAATAAGTATCTCAGCAGCTTTCAATATAATTCTAGTAATGTTAAAAAACCCAATACATATGTTATATTAAGTTTAACAGCTAGCACATCTAGATTTGTGAAAAGACAACTCACCATAAGATATGTCTCACGATAGCTGGACACCACAAAGCCAAGTGTTTCCATTAGCAGCATCTCTTCAACAGCAGTTTTCCTCCCCTCGAAGCCGGTTGAGGTTCAGCTGACTTCTGGCATAGTGGTCTTTCACATGCAGAAAGTCTGAAGTTTGACACAAGGTCTTTAACCTTGGATTCCGAGTTTAATAACTTCATTTCACTCTTCACAGAGCCCTCAAAAAAACTTTTATGTAATTATACCAGTATTTAACACAGGGAAAATCCAGGTTTGTGTTCAAACTCAGAGGTGCTTTCACAGGCAAGATGTATCCTCCCATGGGCCTTATAGTTTCTCTGAAGTACATCCAGGAGATACACATGCTCAGAAATACCTCTCTCTGCAACCTTAACACTATCATAAACTTTAATATAATTCCTACAACCTACCATAACATCATTGTTAATAACAACAATAGAGATAAAATAAAAACAAGCCCTCTCATCTTTTCTCAACACTTCTATCTTCTAAGGGAACTCAGACCTTTGCTTACTCCCAAAGCTCTTTATTAGTGACTACTCACAGCTGGGACTCATCTTTAATTGGACGTGGAGGCTCTCCAGGTGCAAGGAGCTCACTAATTGTTTAATAGTTTTGGGGTGTAGTTAACTCTTCCAAGGTCAGGGATGTTTGCATCCTCCTCTCCCAAGGTTTTACAGCAAATTCTCTTGTGTTGCTTTCAGCCTTGATAGGTGAAAAATTTTGTGCAGATAATACATCTGCAACAATTCTGTGGCTTAATTACAGAAACTTAAAACAGAAAGTATTAAGGACCAACTGTTCTGCCGAATATAAGTGGGGAAAAAGTCCCCAAAGTTGTAATATGAAATGTATTGAAAAAGAGGGACTAGTACATAATCTATATCAATGTGTTCCAGAAATTCAAGCATGGTTTAAAATCCAAAACAAACAAATAATAAAAAAACTTTATGAAACAATATATAAATAATATATATGGAAATGATTTCAAATGATGGAAATTATTCCAGAGAATAAGGTCAAATTTTTAAGACACCATACATTTACTAATTGCAGGTTATTTACATGAAATATGTTACTGTGTTAATACTTGTTTTGCTTTGCTTTGGCTGTTGGGTAACAACTTCTATATGACCTGTTTTATACTGCATAATTTTATAGATTTCAGAAGAGATACTTTGTTTTGCCCTTTTCTAAATGTGAGCAGAATCATGCTCTTTTCTTTCACTCAGTTTTACATGTCTTCTTCTGTTTTCTAGTCCTCAGCCCATTAGATCTGACATCTACTCTCACTGACAAAAAAGGAAAACATCTGTTCAGCTGCTGATTTTCTCACTTGCAATTTAATAAGTGCTGTATCTGTATCTTTCTTGATACAAGAAAAGAAATGGTTATTCTTTTCTGCTTACTTTTCTTTTGTATATCTTCTCTATTTATGGCTGAATTTTCAGTACTCCATTATTAATGCAATACTTACATTACGTTTTGGTATCAGGCCAAGCTAAATTGTGTGCCCTTACTGTATTCTTTCTTTATTTTTTCTAGCTTTGGCTAGCGATTTTATTAATGGTTAATTGCCTCAGTATCAGCTTTAGTATTATGGCTTATGTACAACCTAGATCCAGTAGAACAAGTAAAATGAAAACTCTAGACACCTGCTGGTAGGCACAGTGAGGTAACTGAAAACATTTAATCTTTTCTGTCATTCACCATCATCATTTACCAGCCTGCCTGGAATATAACAAATAAGGCTGCTGCTTCTTGCATTGAATTTTTTTCCCTAACTGCAGCATCTTTCCTCCTGTTGTGTATAGCAAAACCAGATAAAAGTCCTGCTGCACCTGATCTGACTTAAATGAGGCTAGTAGTTCTCGATTCTCTTCAAAGGTACGTTCTGTACCTAGAAGCTCTGTAACAGTTCTCTTTGCTTAGGTTAATGTGCTACATCTACATCGTCACTATCATCCTGAGCTCCACCATCAACTGTGTTCGCTCTGCAGCTTCACATGAACGTGAATTTGTGTACAAGTGAGACCTTCCTTGTTCTTGTCAAGCACATCTAGTACCTTCTGGCATACTGTTTCAGCAAATGTAGCCTGCAATGACAGGGACCATTAGGTATATACTTAAACTTTGATGACATGAAGGAATGAAAACCTCAACATGCTAATCTTTCCACTGTACTGGGAAAGACCATAGGACCAAAAAATAAAAAAAAAAAAAAAGGATGAGGTATTATCTATGAAGCCTAGAACTCAGATTCAGGAATCCTGAATTTCTGCATTGTTTTAAGGAAATCTGAAGTACTCCACTCAACCTGGAACTGTGTCATGTTTAGATTAGGTGATGGGAATCATCTGGGGACTCGCTGTTCTTCAGAAGACTGTGGGAATAATATCAGCCAGCTGTCTGCAGCAGCAGTTTTGCCTCTTGCGGGAAAAAATTTATTTCCCTTTTTCTCTTTCTCCTCAGGGAATCCTAAGAATTTCCCTGGATATTTACAACAGATGTTATAAATATTAACAACTCTTATATCAACAGAAAGAAAAAGAAATATATAAATATATATAATATATAAATATACATGAGTATCTACAGTACTGCAAACTAAAATCACTCAAGCATTCTCTTTCATAGAAAAATTTAAAGGAAATATCCTCCAATTCACTTTGCTGAAATTCTTATTTATGGAACGAAACAAAAAAAAAAGTTTTAAGGCCTTTTTTTAGCTGTTCCTAAACATTTCAGATTTAATGTCTGAAAAAACCTGAAGAATCCTGTAATTCTCTTCTAGATGAACTTGACTGCTACTGTCTCTCAGAAATGCATTGTACTTCTTACAACTGCAAAAGATAAAAATTGCCACAGCACATACATGACTGACATCTAAGTTATGCTCCCTAACATATCATTGCATTTCTGATTATGTGAGGAAATTTGATGCAGTTATGTGACTGTCACAGGCATTACCTGTCACACTTGACTAAAAGTGAAGATCAAGGAGTTTGGTGGCATTGAGGAGCTAGAGGAAGAACACAATTAGATAACAGAGCACTAATTTTGTATTTTTTAGCTTATTTCCATTGTCTTTTTGTTCCCCATAATTCTCTCTTCTTCCTGTGAGGAAAAAGATGTAACCTGTGCAGTAAATCCTCCCGAAACAGTGTTGTTGATGAACAAGTACCTTTATCACTGAACCAAGTCTTAGACCCTTTTGGTATCTCCCAGGTGTACTTCACAGGTGGTTACATCAATTTCTAGGTGAAACTCTGTAGTTCAACAACTCAAATGTGAGATAGCAGAAATGTAGCCCCTTTTAGTGCTGATACATATACATGGGATATTTGTACCTATCTGCCATCCATGTTAAGGAGGCTGTGATCAGGCTGTTAGTTAAAATCACTCAAAAGAGACCTCTCTTAAATGGGTAGCAATCTGTTTCTACTCAAGACAGTCCTTTCTGTGCAGGTTTGTTCCCTCAGTCTCTCCCAAAGGGTCCTTCCATGATGTCTACCTGTTCAATACCTTGTTTTCTTTCCACATCCTCTTGTAAAAAATAAGCCTTCTTGCTGGCAGAGTGCCTTTTCTATGGGACATTTCCAGTTTTGGGATTAGCTGGTGATAACCTATAGCCTGATCACTCTTTCTCTTTCCCAAGACTAGTATACTTTAAGTTTGCTTCTCCCCAGTATTTAGGCTGTCATCTTTGGGAAGGATGAATCTTGCAAGCTTGGAGAGAGCAAAGGCTTGTCTACCCCTCCCAACTAATGACACAGCCATATAACATTAATTCCTTTGAAGCTGTTTATCTGTCTTTGCTGCATATCCATCTTTGCTGTGGTTCTCTGGATGTTTGTTCTCCATTAGCTGTCACCTTCGACTCACATTCTGACAGCCACACTCATCTGTACCAAACAGATAAACTGATGGGGAACATGACATTTATAAAAATGGGATCCATAACTACTGTACTCTTCAAACTCCCCTACAAAATTGTTTCAGTAATTACAACTCAAGCCTTCTCTGATTTTTTCATTTCTTTTACATGGCAATGTGTACAATGGTGTACTTCATTTTTCCGGCTCTATCAGTTGATGTTCCTTCTTCTGCCTTTATTTGTCAAATTCTTCATAATTTTGCTCTGCACAGAGTTGGAAATGTACTTTTGTTTCCTGCAAATGCCTGAGGTTTCTGCACTACTGTTTGTTATTCTACTGACTTCACTTGTTCTTTCAGGCTGTTATATTTAAGACTGATGAGGCATTCATTCTCAGTCAAGAAGCTGTTTAAAAGTACACTGAGTTGTATAGATAAATTAATTACTACAATTAAATGCTTGTATATGTTTAGGAATGATTGTTGACTTTCCCCCCTAAGCACATTGTCTTTAATCAAAGACTGCAGAGGTGAAAATAATCAATTACTTGCTGCCTACTTCTACTAAAAATATCCTAATTTCTCAGACGGCTTAGCCGACTGAATACAAGATAATTTACTGTGCACAAAATCGGTAAGCAGAGAAGAGCCTCAAACCTACGCTGGAAGAGGAGGCCTATGGTAATTTCAGATAAAATTTCCTCAAATATAAAAAAAGAAAGTAAGAAATTCATAGAATTAAAGTTTGCTTACACTCCTAGATTGCTAGCTGCTTTAATTTGTAGCAAGCACAGCTATGTTCCTGAATGTGACTACCATCACAACTCTCACAGCATGTTTTGCTGTAGCCAGTTTTTAAATACAATCAGAATATCAGACTATTTTAATAATAGGTAGATTATTTTAAGAGTTACTCTGGGCTACTGCTGCTAGGTTGTCTGAAACTTGTGTGGGAATTTCTGCTCTAATCTGCAGTGTGGACATGCCTTTAGTATGGAAAGTACTATCTGCAAGGAATGACAAAGAAAAAAAGGCTTTTAAATATAAATTTAGCACATAAATCACACACTAAGTGAAGAACATAAGTAATTAATGGCAGTTCTAAAGATACTTTGCATATGAGTATTTCCCTGTAACTGATCTTTTTTTTGAAAGATCTTCAGTTTTATAGAGATGTAAGCTTTAAATTTCAATACAGGCATATTTGACAAAACCAAACCCAAAAGATCAGGGATACAATAGAAGACATTTGCTCAAATATTATTACAAGTGTAAATTCAACGATAAAGTAAAATGTGATGATATATCATTTATCTCTGAACTAAAGCTGCATCTGTACTTTCTGAGTGTAAAAAGAATTTATAACAGCTTCTAACTAAGCTGACAACTCTTACTGTTACCTTCTTTTTCCCCTTTTTTCTTTTTTGGTAAGAATTACTTGGCAGCATAATACAACTCTGTTATGTGACATTGCACTAGGGAGTTGTAATTAATGTATGTCACCTTTGCCTGGCAGATAAAAACGTATCTTAGGGTACACAACAAAGACTATAGAGGAAGGCTGCTGAAGGGAGCTGATATGGTGTTATAGTACCCTTGGAAGGGGAGTCCTGGTAACATACTGCAAAGACTGATGACTGCAGTCATGAATATTCTCTTTGGTCCCAGGACTACTGTTTCTGAAGTGAACGTTAGGAAAGAAGATAGATGGAGGGAGAGGACAAAAGTGAAAAGAAGGACAGGAAGAGCTGGAACTACAAAGTAGGAAAAGTGCACTTCTGCATGGGCCACTCCCCTTAGCAAGTGGGAGAAGGAGCTGGCTCTCAGTAACCCAGCACGTCTTCACTGTGCAGGGAAGGAGGATAAGTTTGGATCCTGCAGGACAGCCTTGCTTCAGAGCTCATACCTTGACGAAGCGACTGTCTTGCTTTCTGCCCAGACCATGGCTGTGCAGTGACAATGAGGAGATTTCCGCCTGGTGGGTCACTGCCTGCCCTGTTAGTCGGGAGACCTATCCGTGACACTCTCAACATATCTCCTCAGTTACATATGATAATACTCCCCGTCTGCTCATGGGGTAGGACACAGACTGATGTGCTCATCTGTTCACAAAGTATGCACTAACAGCTTGAGGCTTGTTAGATTTGAACTGAACAGTAGGAGGGGCAATTAGTGTGCTCAAGTCTAGGTTTTGCTCCAACATGAGCTGTCTAATGTTCACTGTCCTTAATTCTGAACTGAACTGTTATATTCTAACAGTAGTGTAAGAAAATATTGTCTGGTTTTGGTTTGGTTTTTTTTAACATCATTAAGAGTAGCTAGACTAACTTATTTCAATAGATTCATAACATTTGTTTTTGTACTCAGAAAACATTCTGCAGTGGGGGATTGTACTGGAGATACGAAGCTTAAACACACAATCACTAGGTAAAATTATTACCTACATTTCACTGGCACAAATACAGAGAGTATCTGTTCATGATTCTGCTAAGATGTTTCATTGTTCCTGGTAATACAATTCATCAGATTTTTACTGAACTTGTCATCCATAAGAGAAAAGAATGCTTGATAGTATAGATTGATAGTCTCACCTGTCTTTTGAGCCAAACACACTCAAATAACTCCTGCTGCTAAGGAACTTGAATGATCTCTTCTCACTCTTTGTGTAAATCTAGTTAAAGGAAGTATGTAACAGTTGCATGTTAATTACTAGTTACAGCTTAACTATCAACATTACTTTAGAAGAACGTCTGTGTTTACTAAATCTAATAAAAAGCAGTTCTAAATTTCAGAGTTCCTCTAGGTACCTGAACATATCTTCTAGACATATAGCAATTCCCAGGCAGACTGTAGATGAGGCTTCAACATAGAGAGGACTTCCTCTATAGTCGAGCCAGGCTGTTGCTGGAGTAAAGTCCTACACTTGGAAACTCAGCTCAGGTAGTTTAGGCACCTGAAAACCAGATTTTTTACTTCTCTCTAAGACTTTAAAGCACTTGCAAACTTTGTGATCTGGATGAGTCTTGATTAATCAAGAGATAGGCAAGGTACATTACTTCTCAAGTTTGTCTTTCTCTTCATTGAGCAGATCATTAATTACTTTATCTGGGACTTAATTTTTTGAGGGCTGTCTTCACATACTAAGAGCACTCACTATGCCCTGTGGCTAATCCAAGTCTACAGTTTAAAAGCCTGATTCTCATCTCTCTGTTGAGGGTGGCATTCTGTCATCCTGTGAAAGGTTACTCAAACAGGTTGACAAAACCTGCAATCAACTTTATTACACAAAATGTAGCTTTTCTGGCAGTGATGCTGGCGGCGTGTCTATTATACACTGAAGACTGGAAGCAGCCAATGGTGGGATAAGGTTGGATGGGTGAGATAGCTGGATTTAGCATTAAAAGCAAATAATAGTTACATAGGTTTGGAAATAGTTTAAGATTTCTTCTCCTCCTACTGTACAGCAGGCTGCAAAAAGGGTCCTCCCGAAAAGGGGGTAGGGCATGTTGGATGTCACACTGGCATTGAAACATGCAGATATATTAGATAATTGGCTTCATACAATAAAAAAATAATTTCTTCTCAATAATTATGGTCGTGATTGTGCCAGGTGCCAAGCATGTGATAGTTTCCCTGAAGCTTCAGGTACCACTGTCAACAATGCAGTAGCTCATTATAATACATAGTGTATCTTGTCTTCATTAACTGCTGGTAGATGCTCTTGGGTGAAGTTCTTGTAGTGTCATTATAATGCAGGCTTTTGTAGTTGTTAAAGTAAATTGTATTGAATAATAGGTGATTTTTTTATATAGTTTCTTCATGCTGGTAAAAGGAAAGGAGGGTTTGGCTGTTTTGCATTGCTTTAGGGGGATGTTATTCAGTAGGTTAAATTATTTTTTTTATTTTTTTTTTTCTGATTCAGAGAATAAGAGCCCCACATGCGACAAGCAGCAGAGAGTAGTTTTTATTTCCCTTTAAACATTTTTCACTGGGCAGGGACCTGTAATTTCTGTTTTCAAGTCAGTTATTCCTAAATTCATACATTTAGGCACCCACAGTTTATATTACCTTCTTTATGAATTTATAACGCAAACCCAACCTCCCCTAGACCCTCCAAACTGCCCTTAAAAAGAAACAAAGCCAAACCCCCAGCAGGTGGCAGCCAACTCTAAAATATCTTGAAATTAGCCCACCTAAGTGTATGAATATAAAGACCTAGAGCACAGATGATGCAGAAATAAGCAAGTAGTGCATTGAGAAGCAATTTCACACACTTATTGTCCTACCTTTAGATTCTGAATCTCATACCCTTTAGAATTTCTTCATAAAGAGATCGCAGCTTCCCTTGGCTTCCCTTGGCTAAAGTGACAAAATTGCACTTCTCTAACCTATGACAGTTTAATATTATTGTATTAAATAATAACTGGTATTTCCCCTGAAAAATGTTCATTTTATAAGTTCAAAATAATATTTTCCAACTTATTATTGATCATCTAAATCAGATATGAACATAAATACTGCTTACTTTTCCACAACAGCACTAAAATAATCAACAAACATTATTTTAAATACATGTATCTCCAGAAGAAATCATACTTTGGAAAATAAATAGTTGAAAAGCATGAGCAAGTATCCTTATACAGGTACAGAATGAATACTTGTAGCAGGTCCAGTATAAGCAAAGATGCTTTTTCCAGTGCATCCTATAGTACAATGACTAATGCGTGTTTTACTGTATAGTTTATTTGTGTTACTACAAAAAAAAATAAATTCAGTGGCATTATCATAGGACACAAAAATAAACTGATTTTTCAGTTCTGTAGCTAATAGTACAAATTACAAGCATTATATTACATAAAAAGACAATCCATGTCAAAATATATTCATCTGGTGAATCCATTACTGAGATTTAGCAAGAAGTTCTCTTCTGGTGGCCAAGATAGAGCCACTCTGTCATCAGAAGGGCTGAAATTTGCCCTCATACATGATGCTGACTGCCCAGTTAAGCCTACCAGCTAAAGGGCTGTTGCGGGCAAGAGAAGAGATTCCCGGTGGCTGGGCAGGAGCATATTTTCTAGCCTACTCAGAAAGGCTGCTTCTGGATCTGGTCAAAAAGTGGCTTTCAACCTTCCCTGCTTCTTGTCCTTGTCCATATTCCAACTTCAGCCTGCTAGGCAGGGCACTCAGGGATAGACTGAGTCAAAAGACAGCATATAATAAAAGCCAGTTATGTAAGAACATGATTCGGGTGTACTTGATGAGTGAAAAACCATATGCTTGAGCAGGCTCTGATTGCAAAATTCTAATTGATTTCTTTAGGAGACACTGTTTGCCCTCCAGCTAGAGTGGTGTTGGTATAGCAGGGTTTGAATGCCACTGCTTAGCTGGCAAGGTGCAGTGTATTTAGGGACTGTTATCAGGCTCCCTGCAGTGCTTAACTCCGAGTTTGAAGATTCCCCAGTGCATACTCATACCCAAATCTTTGGGCTTTATTCCCGTCTAGTTCTTCAGCAATATTATTATGTAAACCAAAATTGAATCGCTTCTCATTTTTCACAAGGGGGACTTTCAAAAGGGGAGCATGCCAATCTCAAGTTTGCAAGCAGAATTAAATCTAGACGCTAGATCTAATCTAATTAATTTAATTTAACCCAGAATTAAATTTCAAAGTGGACCAAAGGAAGGAGATGAAAGACTGTTATGGTTCTGGGTCTCCAGTTTGGTTAGTATGAATGACTACCAGCTTTGGGGCATTACAGCCTATGCATCCTGTAAAGAAGAAGGGCAGCTCAGGCTGTCCATGGACAATGCATGTGAATAATCAGAATTTCTGTTTTGAAAGAAAATTTGTTTTAGCTATTTATCTGTTAGTATGCAATGAATTTACCAGGACTTTACTTTTTGGTCACTTCAGTTTTGCTGAATCTTTGCACTTGCACCAGTGACTTGGGTCGTCACCAGACTTTTTCAGTTTGCTTTATAATGACAACCAAACTGAAAATCTTTCCATATTTTCCTACAATTCTTATGACATACAAATCTGACTTCTTCAGAAGATGCTTTCAGAGATGGGGGCAAGGAGGGTGCTACCTGATCTCAGGTAAGAATGTATGCCACAGCAATTACAATCTGCTTCACTCAATTTGCCCAGCTTTTGCTTACTTCTCCTTAAAATGTCACAAGATCTTAAGGCAATACAGTAAGCACAACACATAAGAGCAAAGGACAAGGAACCTGTGAACTCTGTCCTCTCCTGATAATGCATCAGGCTTTCTTACATGAAGGCTTCAAGATGGCCTAAATGACCTAAAAAATTAAAATCTGGAAAAATAAATGTGAGATTTGTGTTAGAAATTAAAGATTATTTAATATGAAATATTTTGAATGTTACTCCTTTTCTTAATGCCAAGAACTAGCTAAAAATCCCTTTCTTTATTTTTTTTTCCTTTGCTAACAGTTGACAACACTACAGCATAAGACAATAGTTCCTGACCAGATTACTGCACCTATGTAGCTGTAAAAATGGAAGAAGATAGCTGTACCTTTGAAACAAGCATAATTTAAAAAAATTTACATGTTTTTAAAGTATTTGGGATCCTGCCATTTCTCAGCATTACAGCTCACCTTTAAAACTGAGAAGTATCAAAATATTTTGGTGTTCTTCAACTAATTGAAATAATTCAAAGTCCCATGAGCTTTATTAATGAGCTTGCCTTTCTGTACCCATGAAGCTTCACAGTGTGCAGCTTCTCTGTAATATAATTGAATCAGGTTTTTTTCCCTTTGAATAACAAGCTAGTTATTTTTCTATGATTTAGGGCACTCAAACTCTCCAAGTCAGTTTCCTCCTTTGGAAACATTGTATGAAATGATATAAAAGGTACAGTCATTGATTTAAGTTTTCAAAATCTGTGAAGTATTTTGACATATCAAACATCACATTAAAATTAGACGTTGATGTTTCCTATAAGAAAAAGAAAATCCTCGCTATTACAGATACTACTTTTTGATAACTATTGGCTTTTAAAACAACGATCACTGAAAATTCATGACCTAATTTTCCAAATTGCTGAGAGGTTACTCCCCCAGGAAGTCAATTGAACGCTGTGAGTTTGATGAGAAACATTCACAGCAACTGGTATGGTTATATTTTAATATTAATCACCTGACAGATGACAAATAAAGAGTGTGAGACAAAAGTGTGCATGGGAGATAGAGGGACATGACAGAAGCATTAGTATGAGAGCAAGTATTAGTATGACATCTAACTAAAATGTCAGAACTTCCAAGGAATTTAGTAAGGAAAGTCTGCATGATGGTTAAAACTACAAACTTAGTAGTAAAGTAAATATTTAATTATCTGATTTTAAAAAATCATTACAGTAGCACAGTACTTTTTCTCATGTACTTAAAAAAAACAAGCTTGAAAGCTGCACTCATCTAAGAGAAATAACAAATGAGGAATGCATTTCAGTGGAGTTTCTTTGCCTGTATCTTTTAATTAATTTAATATTGAATAATTCATGTGATTCAAGTTTTTCTTAAAGTTAACAATTGGGCCACTACATCTGAAGTCAATCAGAGCTTATGAGGTCTGTGAGTAGGCACTTGTGTTGAAGACAAATTTTTTTTTTTCAAATATAATGAAAACTACACATGCATAGCATAGCTATAACTATCTGCTTCAGTACATAGATATACTTGTGCAAACACTGTAATGTTGAACAGTCTGTAAGAATATCAATTAATTTATTCTTTCCAATTGTATATGTACATTGTGTTATTTTCTTTTTTTTTTTTTTTTGCCTCTCTCTTCTTTTTTTCACACAGAAATCCTCTGTGTGACTTCCTGTTCTCAAATTTAAGCACATCCAAAATCATCCACCCCTTGGAACTGATTCTATTTTCCCATTATGCCACTGACACAGGCAAAGAAAAACTTAATTAATTTAAAAAAAAGTTAAAAAGTAAGATGATGTTCAGGTGAAAAACGATACAAATTTATGCAATTGAAGGCTGAAGACTGTAACTAAGGATTAGTGTCTCTGCTTGAATAAAATAGTTAAAAAATACATAAATATAATGAATAAATACTTCATTGAAATATGTTTCTCTTTCTGAGGGTAAAATACAATACTACACTCTAACAGGCATTTTTTTAATGCAATGTTAGCTCACTAAGGTTTTTTGAAAAAATGTGCAATTGATATCAATGGATGCATCCCTTAAAATACTGGTCATGGTATTGGTATTTCCAAATTAAGAAATATACCCCTGGAAAAGGCAGTACGGAGGTGGGAATAGGAGGCTGGGTGTGGCAAGAGGACTGGCTACTTCTTCGGGTGCAGTGCAGGCTTAGGCGGCTGTGAGGACTTTCTCTGTAATTCAGACCTTGCATTTTCACGGTATAGATGTTATAAAATCCACCAAGAGAGAGTTATGCTCCAAGAAACCTACCTGCAGAGTTGCAGTCTCTGGAGCTAAATCTGTTTGGCTGGTGCAACTTCTCATCTCTGCAAAAGTTAGAAAAGTTTTTATAAAATACTGCATTCAATTCAGAGTTTTTTCCAATTTATTAAGAAATCATCCTGAATCAGTTCTATGTACTGAATTTAATCACAGACAAACCAATTCCTACCAAAGATCAGGTAACCCTCACCTCTAAATTTCTCTCTGATTTCTAATAAAGCCCCAAATAGCTCTTCCAGTTCCCAGTTATGCTATTCTGGTAATCACTAATTACTGGGTATCTTTTTTTTCAGAACACATCTAAATCCCCCAGAGCAGTCCAGTACAGAGAATAGTGAACTAGTGCTGATAATGCTCATGTATCCAAAGTCCTGTCTGTGCCTTGTGCAATGAATAAAACCACTAGCCTAGATTTTAAAAACACAATGATTGCATTAGCACAGGATCATCGTTTGCCCTCTCACCTGGCCCTAAACAAAACTTTGAGATCTAGTAGTGAGGTGCCTGGTATAATCTGCGGGAGACGCTTTCATTTTACAGCGTAGCCAGAGGTTTATATTTGGCAAAGGTCCATGTTTGTCAGTGACAAGTAAGTCATTAATATTATTTATGTATGTTTACTGAATTTTAGAAGTGCATTTCTGT
>KZ506102.1:348150-366779 GCA_002844005.1 Limosa lapponica baueri
GATGTGAAACTGGTTCAAATGTTCATGAAGTCCCTTGGGGATCATATTTGGTGCATGTCTGTTGTGGAGCTAAGACTGAATTTCCTCAGAAAGGAGCCTAACGAGTGGGTACCAAAACCATCCTGTCAATACAGCCAGTGCACAGTAATTGAGGATGCCAAACCTGTACTACTCTCAACTGGAACTAGAAGGTAGATGCAGCTAAAGTTGACTGGAATAACAGTACAAAAATAACTCACTGCTAGATTTTGCTGGCATTTGAGAAGGCACACCAGATCTGATAGTTCTATCAATACTAGATATTTAAAATCCACGCAAAACAAGGCTTTAAAAAATAATAGCATCAAAATATACTGACAAGGAACAGTACTGCCTTACACAAATCAGAATCTCTGTATGAGGTCTGAAAATATGGTCATAAGTTTTTGTCTTACTCAGAAGCGTAGCAAAAGAAATAGACAGAATCATATTGATCTGACATAGTATTATTAACTTCCTGCAACAAGCAATGTATGTTTTATATTTTTTTTATTGGTTATTTCCTAACAGAACCCTAACTATATAAAACTTAATCAGTTGGGGTTTTTTGGTGTTTTTTGTTGTTGTTGTTGGGTTTTTTTATTTGTGGGGTTTGTATTTTTTTTGATTTTGAAATCAGATAGGGGTATTTACTGGTTTGAATGATTAAACCAGAAGAACAGATGTACAAAGATAGACTTTAAGAAAAGGTGAGGGAAATGCAAATGAGGACTGTGATCTTAATACTCATAGGCAGCCATGGAGTCTAGCAGTGGATTGTAAAGAACATTAAGCAGCCAGCTTTTGACAGGCTGTCTTAATGTACTGATCCAGTCTTACCAGACATGGGAGCATTTCAGTAAACCACATGATTAATGCTAGGGGAAAATTGTCTTCTCAATCACTGCTACACAGTCACTGCTTTTTGTAGAATTATAGGACATTCAAAGGACACGGGTTTCTATCTAATCTGTAGCTGATAAAGACAAAATTCCCCAGGCTTCTACAGATACACTACTCATCTAAGCTGGCAAAGCCAACTGGCTGTGCTTGTGAGTGCACTATCAAAATCTCTGACAAAGACTTTCATTTTATCGAGAGTTTAGTTATGTGGCTTTGAGGAGGAACCTGTAATAGATATTCTAACTCTAGCCATTAGAGGGAGCTGATTTATGACACATTTAGAGTATGTGAATGTGTTAATATCAATACAATAATTAGGAGTAGCATAAACTACATTCTTCTTTATAGCCCTTTGTAAGATTATTCTCTCTCTGATCAAAAGTGTTAATGTTATTGTTAGAATTAGTGTTATAATTAATGTTAAAGTTGCTGGGATTTCTTTATCTCAAAAAAAGGAAAGATGGCTTTGGAAAACAGACAAAATTATCTTAAGTGAAAGAACATGAGAAAGCAAAAGAGTCCTTAAAGGCACAGTAAATGGGAGTTTTCAAATAAAAGATTATGCACAACAAAAAATTTACACAAAAAATACGGAATTTCAAAAATATAATTCAAAAGAAAAAAACTGATCAAGAGGCAGATGGAAAGAAAAGAGATTGACACTTCTTTATTCCTTCATGGTGAGCTTAATGAAACACCTGGTTGTTGTATGGAAAAGAATAAGTTTACACTTACAAAGGGAGAGAGGAATGTATCAAATTTTGAGAGACCGAACTGAAGAAAGGAACTTTGAAAATGAGAACCCAAGGTGAGAGGGAAAAACAAACAAAGGAGGAGATGGGCAAACGTTCCCAACAGTTCTCCACATGAGGCAATAAAACTGTAGTGGTGAATGGCAGAAAGAGGGAGTGAGGGCCAAAGATAGGAGGGAGCAATGCTGGGGAAACAGCCATTCTCCATCTCCTTCTTACGATGTTTCTTCAATTTCTATTTATATAAAGTTTACAGTACATCTATTCTTGGTGCTAAATTATTCATTTAAGGTTCATAAAAAGGTTCCTGGCTGTAGAGTAATTTAACACCTTTTAACTGTTTACCAGCAGAAACCTGGCAGTGTCCAACCAGCTGGATGTTATTGTCTCTGAGGGGTTTTTGTTTTCAGAACATCATTTACGGAGCACCCACACTCTCTACACATACATACCCCAGAGCACTTAAGCTTTTAGAATCTCTTTACCAATCAAGAGTAACAACTGAAGATGCCTATAGATGCTGCAGTGGAAGATTTGTTCATCATGATGACCAGCTGGAAACAGAAATTTTTGTTTGGGGTTGAAGGGAGAAAGACACTTTGCTATTTACTCTCCTTCTGCTTGGACTGAAATGCTGAACCAGTCAGGTTTGTGGAATAAGGGTGAAGGAACTTCCAAACAACCAACAGCTACTTCTCTAAGTGGGTAAGAGATCTTCAAACTGAGGTCAGGACCCCGATCCCTAAACTTCCTGGCAGCCAGCAGTCGCCCCTCCAACATAGAGACTTCACTGAGAGTACAGCTGAAGTAGAGTCCATCTAGATACTGCAGAGTCAGCAAAGAGAGGCAAGAAGAGGAGGTAAATACAGTGTGTCACAGGGAATAAGAAACTCTTAAGACATCTGACATGGGTAGGAAAATATGCCAGATGACAAAATAATGAGGTACAAGGAGCTATGGTGAGAAAAAGCACATTTCTTAAAGTATATAAAGAATAGCTACAACAAAAGCAAAAAATCCCATGTAACTTAATTTACTAATGCTGAACCAAAACCTGATTCCTAATTAGTATGTGAAACAATTTGAGAGATTTTTTTTTCTAGTCTTCTGGAGCTCATTCAGTGTTATGCACATCGAATGAATATGAATGGATGACTGCAGGGCAAAACTTACCTTGGCTGAACCTGTCTTATGTACAAGCTGTAAAGATAATATCGAAGTTTGTCTCTAGCTTGAAAATCACATAATTGCAGAAGTGTTCAGAAAAATTTCCCCAAGAATACTCTAATATTTTTAAACCTCCTTGTACCATCTCCAGTTTTGTTAAGAAACTACTTACATTTCTGACTTAAAAAAAAAAAAAAGTCTTGCAAGTTTTAGTCTTCAGGTATCCATGTTCAGATTTGTAAATTTAGATTGGGATAGTGTGGGAAGAAAGCTAAATATGGCCCAGATAGTATATGTTCACCTTACTTAATAATTTGCTTTTCCTTTCAAATAACTATCATCTCATTTGTATACGTTGTGCAACTTAGCAGGACAGGCACAGGGAGGTTAAGAGACATGATGAAGATAAAGCAAGCAGTGGCAGAAAAACACATGAGAATAAAGACACAGTAACTTCTACATGTAGCCCAGGATCATGTCACCAACAGTATCTCGTTGCAAATGACTAAAAATGAATAAAAGTGGGACTAGCATATAAACAACACCCTTCCCTTTTATTCTATAACTGCTTTATTTCTTAGAACTCATCAGAAAGACATCATCTCAAAAGCCTTCATACATCTGACAGACTATAGCATCTGTCTCTCGTTTATCCAGATAACCCTCCTCCAAAGAACTCCAAGTTGTTTGCAAGGCAGAACTTCACAAAAGCTGTTCTGAGACTTTCTAAGTATATCACATTTGTCTGGGTATCAGCTAATTCAATGTTTTAAGATAATTTTTACTCTTTAACCCGGCATGGATGTTAAGGCTTTAAGTTTTGTAGGTCTCCAGGTCCCCCTTGAAACTCTTACATTTGTGCCTTTCATAACATCTTTCAAATTTTAGTTCCTAAAAAGATTTTCAAATGAGATGCTACAAACCCTGTATAGTAACTTTGCTATTTTATCTCTCAGTTCATTTACTTGAATGAATTCCATATGTTCCTGGTGATTTCTAATTGTTCATTGTGTCAATAAGTGCCATAATCTGTTCTACAGTCACTGCAATTACAGACAAATCCCTCACCACGTCCCTCATAAAAAGTAGGTTTCAGCATTGGAATTTTCCTAGTTTTTGTTACTATGAGCAGATTACAAACATAGAGGGCAAGAGAAATTTAAACAGCCACATGGGATGTTATCAGATAATTTAGTTTCATCTGTTGGAGAAGGTTACTATGTAGTTATCACATGGAAATGCAGATCACGTGAAGCCATGCTGATCTCAATGCAAATTAAAATTCATCAGCTTAAGCCAAGGTTCAATGGTCCCTGGCTCCTGAGGGCAATGTAATTGAAACACTTGCAAGGAAAAATATTTTCGGTGTATTTTTTTCTGTATTTGTTAATCATCTTGACCTTTTGGAAAAAAAAATCAGAATGTACTCTTTTTATTCTGGAATGTAAAAGTATTTTTTGAGAATTTCCATCAGGAAGTAAATTTTGACTCTTTAGCCAAATATTTTACTATCATTTTCTACTTCTTTTTCCAATGTTACTTCAACTTTATGTGCATGTTTTACACCAACGTACAGTTGTCTTTATCTTACTTTACATCTCTACTTCAGTGAACAAACTGGTCATAATATTGAAGCTTGTTGCACAGTGCTCATCTTCTCTTTCCATCTCAAAATGTTTTCTCTCAGAAGTGCCATTTGTCTTTGGTTGAACTCCCTTGGATGACACCTTACTGCTGACCCTGTGGATTCATCTTTGGTGTTGTGATATATTTCAAACACTCTCAGTACCTAGGTATTATAAATTTACTCTCGTCAGCTCTACTTTCAATTCCTTTAAAGAAAAACACCTAGTGTGTTTCTTAGGACACAGCATTTCTTTCAAAGTCATACAGAATATCTTTTAGCTCTGCTCTGTCCATGCTGCCTTCTTTTTGATTCACTGTCTTATTCCTCCCTTCCCACTTTTCCAGTTGGAAAGACAATAGCTCCCTCTTTGATGAGGTCAGGCCATGCTCATCCCTTTCTTCTCCATGACTTCTTTTTCTTGATAAAAATCTTTGAACTTAAAGGTTTCTCTTCAGGAAAGTTTCCCATTTTCTGCCAGTCCCTGTGCTCACAGCCCACTCCTGCCTCCAAATGGTGACAGCTGGTAGAGTCTCTGGGGCCTTCTCACATCTGCCTTTGTTTGAGATCCCACCTCAGCTACTGCTTCTGCTCTTAGGCCATGGTGTTATTTTTCACACATGGGAGAACTGCTAGGTGGCAATTCAAGCAGAAGCAGGAAAAGACTTTGGGATGTGCTGGGATTGAGGCTTGTACTAATGACTCGGAGATTAAGTGGAAGTATCAGCACTTGGAGTACTATGAGACTTAGTATTATTAACTTTTACATTTTTTTCCCTATCAGAATTCTTTTTCTCATATCATAACCATATTGTAATAAATTTTTAATTGTTGTCAATTTTTTATTTTTATCCATTTTTAACCTGACTTAAAACCTAGAACATAATTATCTTTTCTATGGAAGACATGAGAACCTATGCAAACCAGCTGGGAGAAAATTTACGATCTATATTCAATCTATGTATTTCTTAACATACTGTTCTCTTGTCTCTGTTTAATGCTACATGTATTTGTATAGCCTGATTCTTTAAGTGTACATTGCTTACTTCTATTTTAAAAGGGGTAGGGAATTCTGCTATGTATTTTGATCATTTTGTTATTTTTTACCTTTCTATCTGCAATCAGTCAAGTGAAAGAACCAGACAGAAATGAAAACTGATAATTAGCAACAGTTTAAGAATTGTTTTACCTGCCCAACCCAACTTTTCCATGTTTAAGACCTATCCTAATACAGTAGAGAAAGTTATACATAATTTAGAATTTAGAAAAAATGAAGGAAACAGTTTTAATAGGTAGCAAGGTATAGAATTTAGGAGTTATAAAGTACAGAGAATTGGCTCTCAAATAAGGTCCATGGCTCAAAGAGAAAGCCTTAAAGAGAGGAATGCCTTTAACTGGTGACAAGAGGACTGCAAGGAGATCTACTTCCAGAGTATCATTTCAGAGGAAAAAAGAACAGCCTAAATTAAGTACTCTCTGGCTTCTGTTTCTAAGGAATAACAAGAACAAATTGCTGAAATCTGAAGCTGGACAAATTCAGGGACTTTTTTCAGGAAAAAGTAGGAATGTTTCTACTGTTAGAACAAGCTTCCAATAAATTTGGTTTCTTCATCTCTTCTGCTTGGCTGCTCTTCTGAAAGATCATTTTGGTCAAGTACAAACAAATTCTTGGGCTCTAAAATGTCTTGTGAAATTTAAACAGCCTAAGAGACACAAACCCAGACTGGTTGATCTAATGAACACTTCCAGTCTTAATCTCTCTGCACCTGTGATTGTAATATTGGAACTAGAATGTGGCAGGCGAGAGGGCAGGATGTAAAACAGCCTGCCTTCCTACTTAGCTGGCCTTGAAGCTTAGCCGTGGGGAAAATCCTGCTGGCTCCCTTAAGGCCCTGGGCTCGTGTGAAAATGCAGTCAGGGCATGGTCATGGGCACAGCATGAAAGGGAAATGATTTGGCGTAGAGGAGGTTATGGAAAGTCTTGCCCACACCTCCACTCTCAGTTACACAGCACCTGATCTGCTTTCCACCTCCTGGCACTGGATTCCCAGTTTTGGGGCCGACATTCAGTTGTCTAGTATAATTGCTTTGTTTCCCTGATGAATTTTAGAACTGCTTACACTATAAGCAAGGTTTCCTTGTCTTAATGACCTTGTTCTTCCTTTGCCAAGTCAGCCCTGCTTGATGAGTCAAATGAGATGAAACAAGCTCTCCTTCCTCTCCTTCCCAGCACGTCAGTTTCTCTCCATTTTCTTTCTTCCTCTTCCTGCATGTGAGATTAAACCTCTTTTGGCACAGAGTTGTGTGACACATGACACAGAGCGCGTGAAAACTGCAACATCCAGACACTCATCTAGTTGCAGTAGAAACTTTAAAGTCACCCACGAATTACGCAGGATCCCGCACTACTGCTTTACATAATAAAACTTAAAAATGTGAACTTAAAGTTGCCTATCAGCACAAAAAGTAACTCTCAGGAGCTACTCCATTTCACAACAGAAATTGAAAAGCATATTACGCTAGATGTATTCTACAAAATCTAAAGTGCGTGCTCTAATACAAACTAGGGTACAAACACCCTCTCACACTGAGTGCATTTGAAGAAAAAATAGAAATATTGCATTCTCTCTAATATGTGAGATGGTTCTCTGACAACACCAACTCAAACTTCCAGTCATGACTCCTTTCTATCCTGTTTAATCATGTTGAACTGCTTTTGCCATCACTTAAAATCTTTTGAATCTCTTAGTTTTGAAATCTCATTTTGTACACAAAGCTTCTTTGTAGTAACGTTCAAAAGCCATTGCCAGAAGTTTCAGAAGAAATTTAGCAAGCCTAAAAATCGTAGTTCTTTTACTGTCATTTGAGAAACGAGTTGGGTTTTTTTTATATATGTCTAGGTGAATCATAATATTTTTTAGTTTAAAATGTATTCCTTTTGTTCATACACTGATTTTACCAAACATTTAGTGTAGCACAGCTTTTAGAATTAAGGATTTTTTCCAGTCCATCCCATTTTTCAACTCCTTCTTCATAACAGAATTTCAAAGAAATTCTTTGAACTTTTTTTTACATATCATTTTTACATACCATAACATTTATTTCCATATTGATCATTTAATCCCCCTAGGAAATTGTTTGCTGCCTGAACCTGAGCTTAGACAGTCCATAACTCCTTGTCATTTATAATTTTTAAAATGCCTATTATCTCTCAATGGTTACACTTAATACCAAATATTATTTTATCTTAGACTATGCCCAGTATGCCATAATTTTACTGAAGAGTTTCTCTTTGAATTAAAATCAGACTGTCTTATACATACATTAAAAGAAAGAATGTTATGGAAATAAAAGAATAAGAGGAAGATACCACACAATGAGATTGCTCTGACCTCAGTCCTTGTGCATGTTCCAAAAATTCCATCTCTCAGTACAAATGAGACCTCTCTCATGGTTCAGGACAGCAGAAGGATGCAAAGCTTCTAATAGAAATCTTTGTAAAACATCTTCTTGGAAGGCACTCCCAAATGCAGTGCAGAAGTTGTCACAGATGTTCTGTGGGAATACAAGAGTCTGTTATGATGCGATTAGTCACATAACCTTGCAAGCATGTACTCTTCAGCACACAGCAATGTGCAACTGCATTTTTAATATTCTATTCCAAATATTGCCATGCAGCATTTACAGTCTTTACAAAGGGGAAGTGATTCTACAGACTAAAGTATCTCTACCACACAGAGAATCCACTGTAGAGAACAAATCATCACATGGACTTCATTGCTCTACGCAAAAATGTAATCTGCTTCCACATTTTTGGTTTGGTTTGCAGATGGGTATGGATACTTAAGACTCAAGTCTTATATGTTTCTATGGCTGTTACAATGTGGGGATTGTGGTCATAAGGTGTTCACCTTATTCGAAACATCTGATTTAATTGTCAACTGGTATGTCATTTATTTGAATGATTAACATAGCTTGAAAGTAAGGGGAGCTCTCTTACCTGTCTTGTATCAATGGTCGTATAGCACTTGACCCGAGTCTGGCAGTGGGATGAAGTACCATCAGTATTAAATCATTGGCTGATACAGTTTGTCAAAGTGGCAGTGATTACTGATTGACGCTTAAAGTCCCTTTTACCCTTTTATTAGTCTTTTGAGATATATGAGACCATTGTCAAGTTGCCTCTCAGTTTTATTTTAAGATTTAAGTTTTGATTTAACAACATGTGAATCAATTCATAGTTTGATTTGATTTCACTTCCATACAATTTCTGAGTATGTTTTTCAATTTTGAACTGACTAACAAGCGCCCCACAGACGAAGTGGACAGGCTGAAGTGATGACTTCTCATCTCTTCAGAAGACCGAACTCCTAGTTTTCAAAATCTCAAAATTTGAGACTTCCAGCATTTAGTTGTCTTTAGAAAAGTAGATACTACCATTATGAAATATAATTTTAAATCACTGTAATTTTTCTTGTAGCCTCAGCTTGTCAGATCTGCTGATAAATTTCTGTTACATTTCCTTTGGGACTCAAGCACTGTAAGTACATACTTGCAGAAGCGTTAAACGCTGCTGATCTGACTAGGAAATATTCAGATCTGCAGATTTTTCTTGATAGAACCACAATTGTAGCCTTGTGTGAACTTGTACTGTTTCAAATGTGTGTTAATATTTTTAAGACAGTAAATAAGTCCTAAACTGAGTGCCATATCTGTGTGAGACCTCTCAGAAAAGGGATGTTCTCCCCCAAGATATCTCCTTACTCACCCAGGCACAGTTCCTCCCTAGATAATGTTTTATGTCCTATAACAAGCTCACATCTCCTTATTTGAGCATTGTCTTTAAGCTATTCTTTCACAGGATATTTCTAACAACAAATGGGTACTAAGTGTGATTCTTTCCCACTTTAGCCCCCATTCATGGGGGCCACACTCCAATGCTCAAAATTATATATGAGCTTTAAATGTGATACATTCTTTTTATTTTAAAATCACCTAATAGAGTCATTAAATAGTTTGGTTTGGAAGGGACCTTTAAAGTCCAACCTGCCCTGCAATAAGCAGGGACATCTTCAACACGACGAGGTTCCTCAGAGCCCCATCCAACCTGACCTGGAATGTTTCTAGGATGGCGCATCTACCACCTCTCTGGGCAACCTGTGCCAGTGTCTCACCACCCTCATTGTAAAAAATGTCTTTCTTATATCTAGTCTAAATCTACTCTCTTGTCCTGTCTCAACAGGCCCTGTAAAAAGTCAGTCCCCATCTTTCCTGTAGCTCCCCTTCGAATACCAAAACACCACAGTGAGGTCTCCCAAGAGCCTTCTCTTCCCCAGGCTGAACAAGCCCAACTCTCTCAGCCTGTCCTTACAGCAGTGTTCCAGCCCTCTGATCATCTTCCTGACCTCCTCTGGACCCACTCCAACAGGTCCATGACTTTCCCGTGCTGAGGGCTCCAAAGTTGAACACAGTACTGCAAGTGGGGACTCATCAGAGCAGAGTAGAGTGGCAGAATCACGTTCCTCACCATGCTGGCCACACTGCTTTTGATGCAGACCAGGATATGGTTGACTTTCTTGGCTGCAAGTGCACATTGCCAGCTCATGTCCAGCTTTGCATCCACCAGTATCCTCAAGTCCTTCTTATCAGGGCTGCTCTCAATCCCTTCATCCCTCAGCCTGTATTGATACCAGAGGTGGCCGTGATCCAGAGGCAGGACCCTGCACTTGGCCTTATTGAGCTTCAGGACGTTCACAGGGGCCCACTTCCTGAATCTGTCCAGGTCCCATTGGATGGCATCCTGTCCCTCAAGTGTGTCAACTGCAGCACTCAGCTTGGTGTGCTGAGGGTGCACTCGATCCCACTGTGTCATTGACGAAGATACTGAACAGTACTGGTCCCAGTATGGACCCCTGAAGGACACCTCTTGTTACTGATCTCCATCTGGACATTGAACTGTTAACTACTACCCTCTTGGTGCAACCATACAACAAAATCCTCATTCGCAGAACAGTCGCTCCATCAAATCCATATCTCTCCAGTTTAGAGAAAAGGATATTGTGGGGGACCATGTCAAAGGCCTCACAGAAGTCCAGACAGACAGCGTCCGTAGTTCCTCCTTTGTCCCCTGATGTAGTCACTCCATCACAGGGAATGCCTTACAGAGAAGGCCACAAGGTTGGTCAGGCAGAACTTGTCCTTGGTGAAGCCATGTTGGCTGTCTCAAATCACTTCCCTGTCCTGCATGTGCCTTGGCATAGCTTCAAGAAACATCTGTTCCATCGTCTGTGCCATGTGTGTGACATGTGCCATGGCACAGAGGTGAGGCTGAGAGGTCTTCCTTTTATTTTTTTTTCTCAAATGCAATGACATTATTATTATTCCTTTAAGGATGCTCCCACAGGAGGAAAGTAATTGTCAAAATTCCCAAATAAAAAAGAATCTCTACAAAATTGACACTTTAATCTGGCATTTCTGTATACCCACTTTTTTTTTCTTTAAAGATCCAAGAATGAAATATAGTGGTTATTTCTGCTTTTTTCCAGATCATTAAGGAACAACTTAAGTAAGATTTAAGCTAACAGTAGCAGTAAAAATGCTCTAGAAGATTTACACCTCATCATAACCATGTACACTGGTATTTGTCTTTAATGCAGTCTAACAATTTGAAATTCCATGTATCTAAAAATGAGTACAAAATCCATCCTGGTTGCAAAGCAAAATCTAAGCTTTATTGTTAAAAATATCAGCTCTTTATAATGTTTTATTTGTTGATATAATTACTCCTATAATGTGGAAATTGGAACGTTACTTTCAGCTCTGTATCTCTTTTTAGGAGAAGGCAGAAAAGCCATTTAAAGCTTTCATTTTATATAGATATGAAGTGAGAAAAGGAATTAGGAAGTCCTTTTTGTATAAAATATGCAGTTTAGTTTGGTATTCTGTGACTGAAATTGTAGTAACTTGAACATGTTTCTCTGATTTATATGCAAATGACTCAAATTCATGTTCTAAAGCCTTTAACAATAGTATGTCATTTAAATGTACCCATGAGATATACCACTGTCATTATACTGTCATCCCATAATAACATATTTTATGCAGTAGTCTGAATACTAAAAGGTAAGGTGACCTCCATTAAAAATCTATTCTTGATTCTTGATCTATTTTTGATTGTAAGAAAACAGTTATTTAAATTTTTGATGTCACATTCCTTCTGTAAAGTGTTCCTTTCCCCTTAAAGCTGGGATCTTGGCAATAGAGACATTAAAGAAGCACTCAAGATAGAAAAACTTCAGAATATTTCAGTCTGATTTATCTAAAATCATCATTTACCCCCCCATCCCCAGAGTTCTTAAAAATTTTATTGCACTTTTAGTTTTTAGTTTTTTTAGTTATTTTTATCGTTTATGTGGAGAATTTTACTATGCTTTTCCTTCCTTCTGTACATACCTCTTATGTTTGGTGCACAGATTATTCCCTTCTACTGAATAGTTCTTTCCAGTGCAGACCTGCACCACTACACATCACAAACTAATTAGTGAAGTTGCTGCAATCGGGTTATAGCGTAGCTCTTCACTGCAGTGTATTCCCTGTCGTTATCTGTCAGTATTCTGCATGCTGTCATTGACTTGGGAGAGAAGTTTTTGAAGAAATACAATTGTGTGCGAGTGTGTGCGCACATGAACATGTAGGAGGCTCTTTTGTCCATAAACTAAGGCTTACGTTAAAGACAGAGTAGTTTTAAGAAGAATGTTTCAGGTAAAATGTTAAAATGTTCTGTACATCTAAAAATATTCAGCATTTTCCTTGGAGCTGCAAATATTATATTGAGTAGATAGTTTGACTGTTGCAAACTCAGCTGATGTGCAATGCTAGATTTGATCTGCTCTCACTTCCAGACAGCTTTATTAAAATACAGCAACTTGTTTCCAACAAAGGAAAACCAAAAATATAGTACTGTTGATTTTATGTGAATGTTCTTAATTTGCAGCAGCCTAATTAAGACTGTTAGAATCTTTAACATATTTTTATACACATTTTTCACTTGATCATTTAATGCAAATAAGTGTGTTAAAAATGTCTTCCTAAGCTAGCAAGGGAGGGTTCAAGTTATCATAGCCAATTCAACAGAATAAAATGATATTTATATTTTTTATTCTGTGTTGGATAACAGTTGTTTATCTTCTTTAAAAAGAGACCGAGTCTCTCAACTTACCCTTCCCTAGTCATGTTCCTAGGTCAAGTCAATATCCCAGTTTCCTACCTCCACTGATATCTTCTAACTTTTTTTGTTGTTTAAATAACCCCACCCAAAACAACATCTGTGTTAGTAAGATTCAGTTTGCTGCATAACCTTGACTTGATCTTAAAGGATTCTTATTATTTTTTTAAAAATAATCAGGTAACAAAATAAAACATCCTAATTTCATTTTGGTGTGCCCCCTATGTAGTCATCAAGCCTACTGCAAAGTGTACATAATGAATTGCTTTTCATTTTGGACAATGGACAAGCCAGAGTAAAACTATTCTCTCTTCTTGGGAATATATAAAAAAAATCATACCAAGTTAGATTCGAAAATGTAAACTTCCCCAAATAACATTGATTAAATCATTGAGCCTTCTTGCCTAACATCAGCCTCTAAAATTTATGTGCTCCTGGCTGATGGCAGACCTAAGGCTTACACTTAAATATTGCTTGAACAAGGGCTGCAGTCCTAATTTTGGGCTCCAAATACATGCAGACATTTTTAAATCCTGAGGTGTCTGTCTGGACCACCCTGGTTTTATCCTACAGGTTTGCCATCACTGCCTTTGGCAGACAGACCTACCCTTGCTCCATCTTCCCTTCCAGCTGGCCAGGCGCCCACCAGCTCCAGTCCAAGCCCACTGTGCTCCCAGCAGAGATGATGGTATTAGCTCGGGCACGCTGCCTTCAGATCAGCACTGGCAGTCGTCCACCTACCACAGAGACCAGGAGGAGCAAGCATGGGTCAGCCTCCGAAGACCAGGCAGATGCACTATAAACAGCAAGAAGATGTAAGCCTCTGGGAAGGGCCATACTCCCAGTCTGGAAGAGAAAGAGAAATTTGGAAGATAAAACTTCTGAGGATAACGGTGCCCAGCTAAGACTGAGTACCTATCATCTGCCTTTGCTTATGAATCAGTACATGTACCTATTTTGCAATGGAACATGAACATTCAGTTTTGAAATCAGCACATCCTGTCCCTCTGGAATATGAAACACTTAAATATTTTGCTTGTTTTATTGTCAAGCTGTCAGGCATGATGTTTGGAAGTACCTGCTGCAACCTATATTGTTGCACTTCACTAGTCGAGATGCATTCCTGAGGGGACCACCAAACTGTACTTAAGAAGTGTTATAAATAATGGTGTTTAGTAGATTTCATCAAGAACCTCTTTAAAGGCAACACCACAGCATCCGTTAAAAAGCTTTCTGGGAATATCTAATACTTACAAGACTATTTTGCTATTTATACTAGTATCGCACCCATGCAACCCCACTGCCTTTATTTTCAATTAAGTTATAATGGCATAAAATCCAATAAATCCGGAAGTGAAATCTAGCCCTCAGTATTCAGGCAGGAAAGACCTTAGTCTTTCACTCAACACATTGACTGGTGTATTCTGTCCTCAGTTACAACTGAATAATTAGAACAAATTCTTAATAATAAATGCATAGTATTTCCTTGTCAAAATGCTAGAGTATCTTTAATAAAATTAAGTATCATCTGTTAAAGAAAAATGTCTTTTCTTTATTTTATAATAGTCATTAAGAAGAAAAAAATATGCCAAAATCAAAACCATACTGAAATGAGAAAAGAAAGCCACATCCAAATTCTGTTCTACAATAGACTGAAATAAAAGGAAGACTTTATGATCAGTTTATGGTGTGGCATATTTGCTGGAATACAAATGCTGCAATGGTTATCTGTTAAAATTCTTTACCCCCTTCATCAGTTTCAGATACAGGAAGATAAATGACTCTTTCATATGCTCCTGCCTGAAGTAGAAACTAATCATCATTTTATTAATTACAAGCATCTGCAACAGTAAAAAAGGCCAAGCTAACTCTGATTTAAACAAAACCAGAGGGCATGTGTTCTCTGTCCTCCCCTTTGTCCATTTGAAGCTCATTAAGTTAAACCCCTGTCTTTAAAGGGATGACTTTTGGTGTTACTGATAATAAAGTCAGGGGCTCTGACACTACGAATAGCTGAGAGTACTGTGTGACACTTATAATAGAGAATTGGAAGTGAAAAAAGAAATGGCTTCACAAAACCTGCTTTCACAGTTGTTTGAAACAATGACTGCGTAGTACAGCCCACTACTGCCGAGCTACCTATGAACAAGGTAGTAGTCTGCAAAACTTGAAGCACTATAGATACATTAGCTCCATGCTTTACCAACTAATTAGTTTTGCCTTTCAAAGTTTTTCCAATAGGGCTAATTAGTCCCTACTCTTTTACCTCTAAAATAAGCCAATGCTGTTCTCTCTGAGGCCACAGCAGCATGGACCTCCTGGGAAGAAACACTGGTTGGGTGACCTTGTTCCATCTGTCTCCAGTTTTAAGAAGGCTTTACAGAGAGGCTTTCTGCTCAGCCTCTATTTATGCCTTGCTTGCATGAAATTATTTGAAAATTACTCAAAATGAAGAGAAATGTTAGGCAGTGAAGGCAAAAATTTGCAAGTTAGAAAACATTAGTATTGTGGTACCCAAATCCACTGCAGTTCTGCCTTATTGCATGTCTGTTCTGTGCACTGGAACAAAATGGATCATGTAAATGAAACAATGTTGAAATAATGCCAATTCACAAATGATTATCTAGCAGCCTCTCACAGTCTATCAAACTGTTATGCAACTCCATTATTGTTTGGTTTGTTTTATTTTTTAAGTTTTTTGGGGGTGGGGGAGAAACGTTATGAGTTATATCAAGAAATTTTTTTATTTTTTCCCATCAAAATTTCTGAAGATATCATTACTTTTTGACTTAAGATCACATATTGGATTGTACAATTGTACAATTTCTTTATTAAGAGTAAGCACGTATGCCCATGAAAGTAAAACTTGATTTAGTTTTATCTCTTATAACAGAGCAGTTTAGTCAGTGAATTAAACCACAGAGTCAACCAATGGATTGGCATTTCATTTCAATTTAAACAATTTGTCAAACCCTAGAATTATTTTTATTTTTCATCTTTTCTTTCAGTTCATATGCTCTTAATATTTATTAGGTATTTAGTAGAGGTTGAAATTAAAGACAAAAAATGATTACTTACAGCATAATTTTTGGTTTGGTAACATCTCCTTTACTGCCGCTAACAGATTATTGCATTATTTGGTTTTGAATGCTTCTCTGTCATCTCTTATCTGTTTTAAGATTGTCTCTCATTGAGCCTGACCTTGGATGCAGTCAAGTGGCAAAAAATAAAATAAAGTGAAAAAGCTAGTGGAAGCAAGGGGAATAAACAAGGAAGGAAATAAATGCAATTTTTTTTCCTTTTCCTTTAAAAAGATGCTACGCTATAATTTACAGCATCTCTAAATGATCTTCCTGTAACTATTTACATCTCACCACTGATCATTTAAATAATCTATAATCAAGGTCAGTTTTATCATGTAGCAAAACAATCTAAGGCTTTTAGTCATCAGATGTTTATTTGCCCCTTAAAAAGAAATTGTATGTTGCACGCTGGAAGAACAGTTGGTTTTTTGTGGTTTTTTTTTTTTTTTTTTTTTTTTTTACTTCAAGCTGTCCTTGATTTATTTAACAAAGTGGTACGACTTCAGTGGCGCTTTAGAAGGTTGGAAACAAAAGAAAAAGTGGACCACTCAACCTACAGATACTTTAACTTTGGTCTTACTCTAATTACACATCTTACGTTGTTTTCAGTGACATAAAAAGATCATTAAGCTTATTTCTGAAATAGATGCAACACCACGCTGGATAAAGGACTCAGGAGGAAGACAGAAGCTGCAGGAACAAAACCACTTAGAAAATGAGATATAAGGTAAAGAGACTTTGGCATCTGCCCTCTGGAAAAGAGGTCTCTCAGGTGAGTAGTCTACCCACGTGGCATAAAAGAATGTCAGCCAGTACATAAGCCCAGGGCAGAAGTGAACAAGTTAAATGGCAATTTACTGAGAAAACGGCAAACCTGCCAGGTCCACGAATTCTTCTCTCTAAGACAAGAACACCTAGAGTGGGCGGCAGGGAGGCATTTCCCACCCTGAGTAGAGGAACCATAGCTCTTACCTCGTGCCAGGAGGTAGCAACAACAGGATATTGTCAATAGACCTATTGGACAACTGGAAACAAAAGCCATGCATCAGTCATTGGAGTGGTTCAGTTATCTGCAGGATTTACAGTGGTTTCATGAAAGGCACAGGGGAGCCTTATATTCAGTATTAGTACATAAAGATTTCAGATATTTTACACATTTGAAACATATGAAATGTAGAGTTGTTTTAGAGATAAAGGAGAACAACGCAAGTACCATTACAGAAAGCAAGCTCTTTCCTGTTTGTGGAATTTATGTTTATAAAGAATTTAAATCTAACTGTATTTTAAAAGTGGACTGAATTATTTTTTAGAAAGAAGCAGTACATTTCTGAAATGGATCTGTTTTTTCCATTTCTGCATGCACGAAATGCACAATACTTCAGTAACCTCAAAAATAAACATTGCTTATCTACTGCACTGCAAAGAAGATCTGGAAAACTGACAGTTTATCCGGTACATAAGCAATGAATCAACAGGTACAAAACCAGCTGTGCAAGAGTATAAAATTCTCACGTATAGTATTTGTAGTTGTATTAGGTACCATATGCAAGTGTTTAATTTAACATTACCTACTTTGAAAAGCAAACACAGATTCATTTTCACTATCCTGCTTTTTGGCAGTGTTTTATATTATTACCCTTCAAATCTCAAGGCAATCTACATGTGAAGCATTATATTCCTGACATGCAATTACTGTGCTATAACTATCAAAATAAGTTGTTTCTCTTGCTTTTGTAAGAATAATATGGAACAACTCTCAGCGCTTCCTACTTTTAAAATAAAAAAGGTTGCCATTCTGTCATTTCTAGACAGAACAACTGCTACATTTTAGAAACTGCAGTTACTTGATGCTTTATACACCATGTTATCAGCTTTAGTAGAACTCAGTGTTTAAATGTAAGTGGTAAAATATTGCTATTGCTACCTTAACACAACAACTCTGAGAAAATAAACTTCATTGACAAAAATATTGTAACTTTGGACCTGAATTTAGTCTCCTTAAGAAAAGAACAAAAACCTATATTCAACAGTGAATTTGCCTGACTGCACTTGCAGCACTTGGTACATGAATTTAATTCAGCAGGGACTACCAGTACATAAAGTACATTAACACACGACAAAAAAAAATGCATATATATATATGTATAATTTTGTATAATACCTGATGGCCACCTGTGAGAAAGATGAATTCACTTTAGAGCTATATGGAGAAGGATTAGTTATACAATATTGGAAATTAAATAAGCAGGGCCTATAACAGTGTCTTGTTTAACCTAGTAAAACTCAGAAGGAAATTAAAGGAGTAAGACAAAAGAAATATTCATGTTGAATCAACAGCATGAGCACAAAAGCAAATGGAAATAAAATTAAAATGAATAAAAGACACTGGAAAAAGTGAGTTGATTTCTGATGCAGGTATTCAAAAGAGAATGAGAAAAACAACCCAAAATAATGGCATTTTTAAACAAAGACTTAAGCTAACCTTGATGTTTTTTTAGTAAGAAGTATGATGTAACATGGATACCTGTATACCTGGATATACCTGCACAGACTGGATTCTGTCACCAAGTTGTCCTTTCCAGTTCTGTTTTCATAATCTGAACTTCAACTTTGTATTTGCAAATTTATTTGTGAATTTTACATATGGTAAAGGACAGTACCCTTTAGCCATAATCTATCTTGCTGTAGTAGAGATCCACTTTTTGTGGTTATAAAAGTATACGCTGAATCTCCAAATCTTTTCAGGTGAAACACCTAGTCCTGAATAAGTTCCTTGAAAAGTAGTAAGAGCACCCATTGTCTTTAGTTACATAAGTTATCTTGTTCACTGCGATGTTAATTTTTTTTCTGTGACAACT
>KZ506103.1:0-17810 GCA_002844005.1 Limosa lapponica baueri
TGGAAATGCAATCTCATTGACTGAAGGAGAAGTTGGGAAGAGCATCTGAACCTTCACCAAAAGGGGAACACTCTGTACTCAGGCTACCCTTCACTCGCCGGGGAGACACTTTAGCATTGCCATTCTGCAGCACAAGAGCGATCTGAAAACCACTGAAGACCGGGTAGAATTTCACCTGGGATCACAATGTTCTATTTTTCTACTGTCTCTGACGAATTTGATCCGACACTATATGCTGATAACTTTAATTTGAAACAGCTATATCTGGAAACCAGGTTCCACTGCAAGCATTCCTGCTGCACGACAGATGCAACTGTACTTACCTAACATTGCTTCCAGTTCCTCCATCGTGTAGATTACTTTACTTTTCTAGAAATTAAGTGTACATTGATACCCATTAATGGTAAGAAAATAAATCTATAGGGGAAATAAATGTCATATTCTCATACTTTGTACAGCCAGTTTGCCTTTTTTCTTTAATACAAAACCAAGTTTTCAAGTTTCTCTATTGATTTCCCCAGTGCAAATAGCTTAGGGATTTTCACCGTAGGGATTTATATTTTATAAAAAAGAATCATCTACGGCTGCAAAGCCCAGTGTTAATTACATCAGTCTCAAGTGAAGGATCTAAGATATTATCTGATAGAAGGAAATAAAATCGTCCAGGAATAAGCAGACATCAGCCTCAGCCTCCAGTGTTCAGCTAGTCTGGAGAAGGTTTACAGCAAGAATAATTCACTGTCGGACAAGGGGCCTGTATTAAGGGCCAGAACAGACGCAGAGCAAAAATCTCTTTCTGGCTTCCCTATTCCAAACCCCACTCTGAATTAAACCAATATTCTTATGCAAACATAGCTTGGAAGTCACTACTTTGTTAGACTTCTGCTTTATTGGAATCATGATTTTGTTAACAAAAGATGTTCAAAGCCATAATTTAAAAATTTTTCAGTTGTCTGCAAGATGCTGGCTGCTTTCTCAGAACAACACCAATTGTGCATCTCAGGTAATTAAGTCTTACCTATTTCTCTGTAAATTACCCATTTCCTTGCCAGTTATAACATCTGGCTTTATTAACATTGAATCTAGAGCTTATTTTAACTTCATCCTGCACTACAGTATTAAGAGAAACTGCAGAAATAATTGGGAGGTGCAAAGTTACACTTACGTTATTAAGAAACCAAGACTGTGATTGCTGCGATGCACGTGGATATCTTCCAGAGCTCTATTTGGGTATGACAAGAGGAATGTGCATTTACAGCAGCAAATATGCTACTGCAATAGAATTCATTTCTCCATGAAGAAATTCAGAACACACAAAAAAGAATGAGTGACATAAGCAAAAAAAAATCTAACAATCAAGCGAGAAGCACCAACCCATATTCAACTACAAAGTACATGGCATGAATTGAACTGTTACTCTGTTCAGAGGAATAACACTTAAAAAAATATACAGAACTGTGATGCTGGTGTAACTTAGTGTTATTAACAGATTCAAGAATCATTTTACAGTCCGATTTCTGTATTTCAAAACCTCTTAATGCTACTTTTCTTTCTCCAATAGCATTGAATACATTCACATATGAACACAGTGCCAATAGAAAGTAGTGAGAACAATCATAGAAACACAACATTTCTGCACAGGACAGGCATAGAGAAGTCCATAAATCAATTCTCGCTTGTCAGTGCTGCCATCTTAAGACTTCAGAAAGGGTTCCTGAAACAACCTGACACTACTACTAGAAATTAAACAAGAAAATAAAAGTAAGATAAATTAACAGGATCCATCTGCTGAGACCTCTGTTCCACCTGGAGAGTAAACAAACTCTTCCCTCAAATATATGTAAACACAGCACAGCCTAACTGTTGTGGCAAATACAATCAAATCATTAACCTGCTTAAAAATACAAGCAGTGGCACAAAGTCTTTATGAATGTATTTGGAGTTATTTTCTCCACAGAAACTAAAGTGCTATTATACCCAGGAAAGGTACCAAAGTAATTTTTAGAATTGTTGCAAACGGGAAATAAACTGCTTCCAGTCTCTCCATCCTTTACTGCCTTTGTAAACCCTGTTTCCTCCTCGCCCTCACCCTCCTTGGGTCAGCTGTTCTCTGAACTGCTGCTTTCTAGGCTGCATAATTGGCTGTCTTTGTATCTGAAACTACAGAATTAGTGGAAAAAAAAAATCAACACTTGCACAGAGAAACTAGCAGTTAGCATAGCTTAAACCCCTTAATAAGCACAGTAGCATCTTTGATTTGGAGCAGTATCAGCTGTTACTTGATAACACGTGTACATATAAATCACAAGCCAAAGGATGCAAGACCATTACCCTGAAGTTGCTGTAATCTAAATATATATGAATATGCACACACATGTGCAAAATAAGTGACATACAGAGCAGAAGTTAATCAACTAAGACTTCAATTCATTACTTTATTTTTTTTTACATTAAAAAAATTACAACATAACAAGGGTTTGAAAAGCCAAGTAAACCTGATTTCACACACGCACACACTTGCTAAGTCACAGGGTTCAACCGCTTGAAGTGATATTTTCTGATTTTCATCAGGATATTTTATTAAACAATATACACATTAAGAGCCTCATGACAAAGCCAGACACGTTTTTTCCCAATCTTTAAGATGTGCAACTGAATATGCAAAGATTCTTGTGGAACTTCCAACTTTCCCCTCAGTTACACGAGATGCAGTTTTGTTCATTTGACTGCAATTTCATTAAATATGTCCACCTAGAAATCGTCCAGTGTTACACACCATCTCTCCCAAGCAAAGGGAACATATCACATCGTATTGCACAGTTTTGTTCGCAGGGCCATAAATAATAAATGGGTCCCTTAGTAATTTCACTCACCCGGTGGTATAAAACCTGATGAAGCTGGAATCAAGATGCCACAAAGAGTTACAAATAAAAAGAAGGTGGTCACTGAAAAAAGGAAGTCTAACTTCTGTAGTACATAAACTTTATAACGCAAGATTCTTCAGCGCGTTGAACTGCTTGAGGTGGGACAGATCAGTGCTACTGGCAAAGCAAAAGCACGAACAGGACAATTTTAAGGCAAGTCCCAGAACAGGGAGCTATTTACTTTCTAGGCACGATTTCAAGCTATGCATCAAGGCTCCTGCTTTATCCTTTATACTGTCAGTAATTTATAGAACAGATTAACAGTAATACAAAAAATAGTCTAAATGGAATTTTTAAAGAATCCACTTTTAGCTGAATTTCATTACTTGCAGCTTGTATTTCATTACTTGCAGATTTATAAACATTTCTTAGCACTACTGTTGTTTGTCAGGCCCACATAAAGCAGTTCTAGAACTCTATTGCTCTCATTTCTTGGAAGTAGTTTTGGTTGGAAAACGGTTAAATTCAAAATCCCTTCTATTGCAGATCTTTCTACATTTAAGATCTGTTATACTTGAGAAAGAGGCAACCTCCCTCATTCCTCTGATGCCTTTGTTCAAGGGATCATTAAGTTAACAGCTTTCCTTCTATGAAAAGTCTGTACAACAGAAAAAGGGGCAGAGCAAAACCTTACAAAGACAACTGTTTTCAGTTAATTTACTCCAATCTGTAGTACATTCATTTTGATCTCACAAGAGGATACAGTCACTGGTCCCACCTACCCCTGCACAGCGGACTAGATACAGTCCTCACACACCTACGCTGAAGTTCCTCTAGAATCAATGCATTAAGAACTGGAGATGCATGACCTGAGGGCACAATCCGGCCCACAGCCGTTGGTTAAAAGTGTCATTTACTGAAGATTTAGAACTTACCTAAAGGCCATATGAGATTAATACTGCCAAACACAAGACATGCTTTTGTGAGCCTGGGAAGACATTTGGCAGGGGTGTAACAGTGCCTCTGATGTGTTACGCTGTGGCGTGCACCAGTCCTTTGAATCGCTTGCATATGAGGAATGTGTGCCTGAAGTGGGACACAAGAGTACAGCTCTGCTTATTAGGACAAGCTGAAATATAAATTAAAAACTGAACAAACCACTATTCCCTGAAAACTGGATTTAGAAGGCTAGGTCTCATTCGAGATCAACTTTCACCATAATGCTCCTCCTTATGATTGACAACTGCACCTAAGTATATACTTTTTATAAAAACACACAGGTAATTCCCCAAACATTTATCAAATAAAAAGGGTTTAACAAAAATGGATAATTAATCTCAGAAAATAAATTACAGTAGCATGACAACATTTGGCTTCTTTAGTGTGACCACGTGCTTTTCCTTCGTTATCTTGCCGTTAAGACCATTACAGATCCAGTTCACGTCTCTGAAAGTTAATGAGATGTCTGTGACAATAAACGTATAAAACTCTGCTTGCTACAAGCAAATGTCTGATATCAGTTTCACCTGGTCACAGATTATATGTTGACAGCCTTTTCTGGCCCCAAATAAATATTATATAGTATTCTTGCAAGTTCCAGCATAATTAGACTCAAACAGAAAACTCAGGTCCTCCTTTCTTTGCTCTGAGTAGAAGTCGCCTGATTCGAAATCCTGCAAAAGGATTGATCCACAGGAGGGAAGGCTGACCCCCAAAGACAGATTTCATTCCTTCCCAACGCAGTCTCCGCTCCCATGTTGGCTTTTCACTCTTCAGTCTTTCAATCTCCTGCACATGAACAGACATGCAGTGACACACTGTTAAGTCCAAAGATTACTAAAGTCTAATGGCAGTTATCAAAACTGATGACTATTTTGCATTCTTTTAATATATAGCTAGTGAGCTGATTAGTTTCTTACTATTACTTATTTAGTAAGGAATAAATAATAATGGCTGATTTAGCCCTGTGGGCAGAGGGCAGAAGACTTAGAACATAAAGTGTGCACCAGAAGGCTGGTCTACCTCTACCTCTCCCCCTCACCCCGTCCCCAAACTAAAAGACAAAATGACCAGAAAAGCTGATGTTAAAGTAGAGGATCCGCATGCAATATATATACCTACGCTAGAAGTTGTTTACTCAGTTAATGAAACCTGGCAATAAGGCTTCCAAGAAGGCTCTTGCACTGCAATTACTGGAGCTAGGCTTGCTCTCCCAAATGCTTTATTTTGATGATCATTTTTTGTACTTCCACTAATGAAGGCTGGATATTTACCAATTGTTTTTCACACTCTACAGTACAAAAGTACACTTCTAAACAGCCTCATATGAGAAAATTCTGAACAGCCACAAGATTTAAATTCCTTATGTTTCCAGTCAATTATCTGTCATAAAACATTCTCTCAAGGCTTAAGACTGCAGATCAAAAGGCAAGGAGGCCACATGTCCAACCTATGGTTATAGTCTAATAAAGTATATCAAAGTAGAGTAAAGTGTGAAGGGTTGATACAAGATAGCTAGTTCAAGAGTAAACCTGAAAAAAGCAGTCATTTCTCATGGCACATATCAGGAGTTTGTGACAGCTGAGAAATACAAGTCCGAACTAAAGTCAGAAGGTGTGCAATCTTTGTAATTGAAAACCTAGTTATAAAATTTATGTCAGAAAAGCAAACAATGCAAGAACTTCTGGTAAAAAGTGATCCCCAAGAAAGTATTTCAATACCTACATCTGTAGAAAATAAAAATGAGCTATTTCAGATTTGAGCTTTTCTCCAAAATAAGAGCCTCCCCTCATGCAAATAAAACACTATCTAATCACTTCTTCCTAGAATAATTGTTAGAGCATACAAAAGTAGAGGTCTTTACCGTTTCATCATTGCATATTGAGTGGATTTGGGTGCCAAACATAACTGCAGTGAAAGTGAGAAACAGAAAACCCTCAAGGCACAAGAAGATCATCAGGATCACAGTTACAGGTGGGGAGAAGTCACTGCATTCTGCGAAAACAACATATGTAGTTATAAAAAAAAAAAAACAACCCTAAAAAAATCCATAGAGCATATTCATACTGAGACAACTTCCCTTCAACAAACAGCAATAAAAGTTAAATATCTCACACTTGAAACAGCATTTCACAATTATACCAAACTTCTCATTTCTAGCACTGCAGCAGCTTTATTTGCTGTCCAAGGAAACAAGAATTTAAAGGAAGTAACACTTTCGGCTTCCTATAAAGCACACAGTACTGCATTACTGCAATCCTGCCTCAGTATTTCGAGGATATCAAATAAATGTTTGCACATGAGACTATTTATGTACTCAGAACTGCACATATAAAGATCAGAGCAGCTTGAAGTTTCATGCATGACAGACGCTGTAAAAAACATCACCACTGTCAGCTCTGACTTGCTCGTTAATCCAGATGTTCCATTTTGCTGTAATTGCTTTATAATTATTTTTTTAATCCACCACACAAAGTAATCAGGTTCTGACTTACAGTCACACCTCTGAAGATCCTCTGATCAATTGACTAACTCAATTACAGTTAAACGAAGAAATGGCATAGTATACAGGAAGCAGAATGTTTCAAGGTAAAAAAGGACTAAGATTCTACCCATTTAAAGGAATATTCAGCAAAAAAAAGTCACATGGATTCCCCGCCTGCTTCAGGTACCAGAAAGAACATATGATCAACCATCTTCTGTCAAAAGCACCAGACCAGAATGAGCTCTGGCCCACTGGAGCACTAAGAAATGCAAGTCAGAGCCCTAAACAAACAACTATGACAGTTTAGGAAATTTCTTTTCTGTAGGAGTCCCATAGTTGGCTCCAGTAACAGAATGCAGGAGAAATTTGTTTTAAATTTCAGCTGTTTTTCAAAGAACTGTGGTGGGACACACAAAGCCCAGCTGGCAGCTTCAGGTAATATACTGCTGAGGTGGTTGAGGACCAGCTATCCATTTCCTTCCTATTACAGAGGTGGTAAATTTTTACTATGTGAAAAGGCAGTGAGAATGCCCTTGACAGCAACAGCTCTTGCAGTGAATGACTAAAGGAAAGGAAAAAAAAAATTAAAAAGAAAGAGATGGGTAAACAGGTATGAAACATTTTCAGGACCTCACTTTAAAAAGATCGAAGTCCTGTAATATTTTATACATGGGATGGAAATAGGTGGAATGCCACGATTTTCCCTTAATATCTACTAGATTACGACAGTGAAAGTTAAGTATTTGCTTACCAGTCCACTGCCCTCGGACACAGGAGAAAAACTGAAACCCACACAGTATGAGCGCATGAGCTGAAATTAGGGCTATATACATCTGGAAATAAGAGAGAGTGCTTACTTTTGACTGCTGCCAGGTAGTAAACCAGACATTCCTTTCAGCCAGCCTTCATCACTGCACAGTGAATATACTTTCCTATTTCAATTTTTTACATCATTGTATTGAATTAAAACAAATTCTAATTAAGTTTGAACCTAAAAATGTGGGCAACAATGAAAATTTAAGGATTAGCTCTCTAAATCACAGAACCATTTCACTAATTGCTACTACATAAAGCACAGCAAAATTAAGATAGTTTAAAATAACAGTACTTTTACAAGATTAAAATGAGTATGAGTAGAAATATATTCCTGCTTGGAAAGTATTTTACATAGAAGTAAAAAAAACACAGCACAAAACAATTGTGACCTTAAGCCTTTACTCAATACTAAGCACAAACAAAATTGCTATAATCAAGGTAGATTCGTAGTGAGATCAAGCTGCTCTTGATTTTTGCTTACCGTAAACAGAACAAAAAATCTCTGATTTTTCTCCCCCACGCAATTATTCACCCATGGACAGTGGTGATCCATCTTTCGAATACATCGTTTGCAAATACTAAAGTAAAGGAAGAAAGACTTTTGTTGAGAAACAATACTTTGCATTTTAATGTAGAAACAAGGGTATCTAGTGGTCATAAAATGATGTGCTGAAATCTACCTTTTTGAAAAACTGCAAACAGTGATTTTACTAAGATTTTATTTGCTCACTTAAAACTCAGCTTTTGCTTGTTATAAAACTGCATAGGTAAGATACTCTTCACATAAGAAAAACAGTATTAATATGAGCATCATTACATATCCAAACACACAATCAAGCGAACCCAGTAACCATGTCACACTTCACTTCCTCAACACAAACCAAAAATATTGGAACTATAAGCAGCACACACTCGTTGCATATTTGTTAATGAATACTTAAACACTACTGTTCTTTGCTAGTCCTGCAAGTAATTGCTTAGTTTATGCCTAGTTCTGTGTCAAGGTTATTTCCAGAAAGAAAAGTCAAGCATTTCAGTAACTCCATTTTACATCTGCTAGGCCATACAGCATCAGAGGGCTCATTTCTCTTATATTCAGGTCCATCTGCAGCCAAACATGAACAGTTATACAAGACAAACAGAAGAGTTTCAACATGTGTTGAAGTTCTTCCATAAATAAGTAGCTTAAGTAATGCTGATAACTTCATTTTCCTAGCTTTGTATGTAAGATAGCTGCACACTCAAAGTGTTTCAGATTTTCCTGCAGAAGGCCCAAAATACTAAATATTTTCATTTCATCAGTTACAAAGCCAAATTAGCTTAAAAAATGCAGGAACTACTATTCAAAATCCTTTGGGTTTTGATGCATGCTTATTTATGTATGATATCTCTGAGGGCTGCAATGACAAGCCATGAAGTAAAGCTAGATGATTGTCACTAAAGTGAAGAAAGGATTGGGGAAATCAATGCTCCAAGGCGTAAAATAATTTTTAAGTCATTGCACATGCTTGCTTATAAGGTAAGCAAGCCTCAGCAAGAGGCAGAACATACTCCTGTGCAGGTTATATGATCTCTCACTGCTCCTCCAAAGCTCCCTTTGCCCTGAGCTATCATAACCCAGTCCTTATGTTCCCACTGCCTCTTGTTTTATGGACATTAAAGACGATTCATCCTCTGATGCAAATTACTTTTTAAATACTCCCAGTTACACATGAAAATCCTAATAGCGTAACTAAACACCGCAACCATTCTCTAGTGCGGAGGAAAGAGGTACCATTCACGAGAAGGCACTGAGAAGGCTCTCCAAAAGATTTTCACTTCACAGCCTGCTGCCTGTTCAGCCTCTCATTAATTTCCCGAGCTCCGCAGGAAGGTGAGCTAACTCCAGTAACCACAACCGTGCAAGCCTCCTAATGCAACGCAGAATATACACTGTCACTCTAAAAAGCATATTAATGTGAAGAACTGAGTAAAATCATACCCAGACTCAATCAAGACAAACAGTGGAGGATGTGAGGTGGGCAGGACACACTTTTGCTCATTCAGTGTTTCTCACAAGCCCACGCAGAGCTCTCTAAGACATCAGATGTCTGGAACCCTGCCTTCATTTTTAATCTCACACCACAATTCAACGAACACTTCCAGCCAACAAACTTGCAGGAATGCTTAAAACAGTGGTTCTGCCTTCTTTCTTCCTACCCGTCGCTTGTATTCTACTCCTTCCTTCCCATGTCCAAGCACAGATGTTCATGCCGCAAGAGTTTTGGGAAGTCATTCCATTAGCTGCAACCTGGGTCATTTCACTGTGCATGAACACTCACACCTACACAAGAGGCAGCAGCACTATGGTAGTGAAAACAAGCAGCTGTGGACAAGGGAAGGTCTTCTCCAGCTTGGCTCTGCTGCTGAATTCACTCAGGCAACTGCAGGTGCAATTCCAGTTTTGCATGCCAAATATAACATTCAGAAAGATACAGCTAATGGCTTAAGAGAAATTGGTTGGGAGAACAGAAATTCACAGGAAGACTGATGGAAACACCTCAGTGACTTGATTCTTAATAACAGTTCCTCACACACAAAACACAGGCACCCAGAATAGGCTAGAAATAATGACAGCTGTGCTCCTTCACTGAAAATGAAATAGTATTCATCCAGGCTAAGCCTCTTCCTTATTAAACTGTTAACTGCTTAGTAAAATCTCAGTTTAATATATTTCAGCAAGGCTAGTTATTTAGCTGTAAATAAAGGTTTCTTGTTCTTTTTCCCATCGCAAATGTGTATTATGAAACTATTTTTCTTCCTCAAAAGAACTTCTGCTGCAGTGTTGCACAACAATTTTCATAACTACATCATAAGAGCCTCTTCTGTTAATAATTTACTACTCAAAACATGCACTGTGGCTTTGAGCGTAACTATTTCCCAACAGGAACCAACTCCAATTTCCATTTTCAAGTCTCTTCTATCAGCAAATTGCCACTTTGACTACTTGGGACTAGACCATCCTTTTAAAATGTCCTTGGAATGGGTTTGTAAACCAATAAAATGTTGGCAGTAGAATCAAACAAACCTTTTTTTTTTTATTTGGTACACTTCTGCAGTGCTAAATCTATGGCAAAGAATCAGATTCTGGTAGCTAGTCTACGCAGTATGTACTCAACATTCAAAAAATCAGAGAAGAATCCTTTGTTTTACTTAAGAAAAGTTAACAGCAACTACTAGCAGCGTGTATTTTACAAGTAACAGAAACAAAGGCAATTAAACCAGATACCCAACTGCTGAGAAAAACATGACAGTAGGCTTACAAAAGGATAGCACATACACTTTCAGGCTCTGGCTTCCCCTTCCAGATGTTCCATGAAGCCAGTTATTCACTGTGAAAGCATTAAAATGCACCCTTTGCCCAGGGTATTTTACCAAGGTATAGAAAAGTAAAACAATCCACGAGATGTGCAAAGCTAGGTCCTTGAACCAGTGGTTAGTGAACACAAATCCTTTGAAAGCATCACAGACTTCTTTCGCTGTAGACCCTATCCATTCTTGTTCTGCTGTAACAGTAAATGCCACTCAAATTCTTCCTATAAACAATGTATTCAAAGTCCCTACTTAGCTTATTTTTATTCTTCTTCCACAAAGAAATAATAACCTTTCAGTTAACACTGCCTTATCTGGGATCACAGGCTACCAGCACATCCAAGGTAACACAGTGCCTGCTGAGGATGATGGCCCAGATGTACCCAAGGGACTCTGCAGGGCACAGAGCTGCAGCGGCTCTGGGCTCTCCAATGCTCCAGCTTCTTTACTCGTATGTAGAGTTCAACGTAAGATGTCTTCATTTAGGGCTGCTTCTAAATTAACAAATCCTATCGGGATCATAGATGTGGGAAAGACTTTACAAAGACACCTGCAAAGACTCCGTAGGAGCCGGCGTAAATCTGAGAAGAGAAAATTATCAAGATCCAGCCTACGCTCGGCAGAGGCTCTCAGGTGTCCGTTTACCACGTCCCACGGACACAGTGCCAGGACATCTGAGCAGACTGCACAGAGCTGTTCTGGATCCCCAGAGATCAGCAGCTTATATTCTGCCACAAGAAAGCAGCTGCGCTGCTTCCACCCCCAGGCCCACGGAGCACTCGGTACAGCTGTGCTCCTGTAACGCTCTACTGGAGCTAATGAAGCCAGCCGGAACCAAACCCATCGCACGTGAAGGCAGGCCTGGTTATCCGCATCCACGCAAAAGCCAACGTACAACACAGATGAACTAACTAGAGATAATTCTATACTTGACTAGTTATACATGAAACTTTTCCCTTCACACTCCAGATACAAAAACCCACTCACATCTGAGAGAAGAGCAAGATTTCTGTGCCAAGGCAGAGTATTTATAATGGAAATAGCTTCTCAGCCATAACTTTCACACAGATAAGTGACATACACCAAGACATTTAATTTAGAAACCACAAATTTACAGAATAATTTGAGAGCCCTGACAAGACTTCACTCTGTTCTTTTGATGGGAACTAACTCAGAAACTTGAATTTAATACGCCACACAATTCAATACGCATCACTCCTCACACCTAGAGAGCCACCGGGAACATTTACATATTTATGTAAGTCTTAATTATGCAGGCATATCTATTTCCAACTCTCACACAATAAACATTACAAATGCATATCCACAGTGCCTGAAAACTCAAAAGACTGAGAATGAGTTAAAAATGGGTAAATTTACTAACTCTTCCATAGCATGTTAAGTTCAAATTACCATCACTTTTGTCCTTATTAAAATTGATCTTCAATAAGCAGAAGTGCATTTAACCAATTATGCATAGAACCTTGGGAAAATAATCTGCCAATTAACATGTAACCTCAAATAATGCACTATGAAGACAAGAAGACACAAATTGAAGTGACAGTTTAAAACTAATCCACATTTTCTTAATTTAAGACTGCTGGAGTCATTTCTTACATAAATTTCTATCAGAAATTTCCTTGAGATTCTTCCCTTTGCCCTGCGTTATCAACAGTATGGCACGATATAATGCAGAGGAAAAAATATCCACAGATCAAAAAGTATTTAAGACACCACAGTACGAATATTTTTAAAAACTCCCAAGTCTCTTCCTTCTTTCCCCTAATCCACGTTCATTTTTGGCCATAGTATATCATATTTATAAAATACTCTGCAATGTATGAATTTGAAAGTTTATTGGATACCAAAAGAAACTTGTGGGAAAAAAATCAACACATAAATAACAGGAACATTATTCCAAGACTCAATATGCATAACTGCTTTAAAGAAAATTCTGGCATACCTGCAATGGTGTGCACGTTCAGGTTTGATACTACAGCACTTTGGACATTTGTAGATCACTTCTCCTGGTTTCAGTTGCAAATTATCCATGTATTCTTTAGTGGCATTTCCTTTGGGTACAGCCCCCTGAAATCATTTCAATTAAAGGAGAGAAAGCTTCTTAAATGGTATGAGAGTGTTTAAAAATATATTATATAGACTTCATACCAGTAATCTCAGGATAACTGCTGAAATAAGTTCATTTACTCAAAGCTAGTCTGCCATAAGCCAGAATCATTTCCAAATGAATAAATTACCTCTGCTTGACCTCAAATCCAGTTTCATTTTGGCAAGACTAATCTATGGCCAAGTATTAGCATAATTCTGACAAAATCTGCTTTCACCAGAATAGATAAAATGAAGACACATCTTTACACTCAGATAGAAGCATGAGAGGTACAATGTTCACTGAGAAGTTACTCTGAATGAGCACTACTGAAGGAGACGTGCTTTCTTACAGCAGCATACGTTAATTGTTGCAGTGTTTGATTATTAGACCAAGACATTCACAAAACTTAAATCAGCAACAACTACTTGAAAGATGTTATTTCAGCTCTCTGAATCCAGGATTTAGCCACCTGCCCCACATACACAAGTTTTTGAGAACCAAGTCATTCTTTTTTCCTTTATACTTAAGCTTTTAGCTTGGACACTGTCACCATGAACCACCACTGGCTTCTTTATTCCACATCTACTGTCCCTTGCTGCCTTCTGCTGCCGTGAAAGTTTGCGTAGCTACATGGTAAGCAGTCGAAGGAACCAATGCAGAAGAAAAATAATCCATCAGGAAAATAAATTATTTTTTACTGATCAGTTCTCTGAGCTGTTCACCACAGCTGCATTAGCAGCTGTTTCACCACAATGAGGAAGACGATGACTGGACAGGAACAGCAGGCACGATTGCTTCAATATTTGTAACAATATTAACCTAAAGCTTCATGAAATCGGAATCTAACTTTGGATTAGTAGGAAGAAACTAATGGAAAGTACCACTGTCACCTTGCTTATTTATGAAGCTAAAAGCTTATCTGTGACAGGAAGTGATTGTGAATAAACCAGGATGTGAAATAAAAGTGCAAGGGCCTTTCTGTAGCAACTCCTCCAGGTGAGCACTTACTTCACACAGGGAGAGCCTTCTCCAGGTTGGCTAAAGTCATCTGCAATGTTCTATAATTATTTCTCATTCAAAAAAAAGCCCACTGGCAACATCATCACTTTTACACCTTAAGGAAGTTTTTGAAACAGAATTAAGAGACCAGCAGGCACTTGAGATTCAATTGCAAAACACCTCTCTACTTAGGCAGAAAGTTTTTTGTTGCCTCTTGCCCGGAATAACAATCTTGTGTTTGTATTGCCCGAGACACAGCCCCGGTTCTGCCCCAGCTGAGCTCTTTGGCTGAGTGGTGCTTCAAACTCCAGCCAGCTGGCATTTGCAGGGACACAAACTGAAAGAGAGTTTCTTAAACACTCACATTGTAATGCTTAAGTGGTTTTTGCAATATGAATGTTCTCATTCAAGCTAATACTTTGGTGTAAACATGGTGAATTACCTCACAGAGAACTCCTAAAGCACAAATTTATCTTGTTCCAGGTAAATTTATACATAATTTATAAAACACATCTCACATTCACCTATTCACCTGTCACTAAGGACAGTAACTTCAGGCTACGATTTTAGCATTTTGCTGGTAGAAATATGCTCCATTTCAAAAATGTCTTTCATAGTCTCAGACGGTCACCAATTCCTTTCAATGAAAAATCTATTTTTATAGTTATAAGAGTAAATTTAATTCACATATGTTTTGAGGCAGTTTATTCCCTTTTTCCTTGAATCTTAATTTCTGTCACACAGTCCTGTCTTCCATTCTGGGAGTCAGTAGGAAAGGAGCGGAGGAAAAAAAAGGTAGGGATTCATCTCAATTTCTATCATGTTTTATCCATAAAGAACAACATAAGTCTACAAAGACACACAATTTTATGAGGACATATTTTTAAGCAATCTATCCTTAGCTGTTACAGTCCGTAGAAGTCAACATTTCATCATTGGGTGTGGGCTCAGAAGTAAATCAAAGACCTAGAAAACATTAACTGCAACACCCTGCTGTTTTTTTTTTTTTTTGAACACTCCCATAACTCCTATATACACTGTTACTGTCTCAAAAAATCTGGAGAAAATGGATGTTTTTCCTCTCACTCCTCTCTCCCCAGATTTATTCCCTAAAAACAGTAATAGATTTTAGTACAAAATCTACAATTTCATCTCTCAAACGCTTGAATTGAAGCATAAAAATCCTAAGAAATGAGCACTTCCAAGACCTCTTACACCTACACTGTTCCAATGCGGATTCAACTTAAATCTCCGCACCGACTGACTCAAAATACCTAAACGCAATAATGCGCCAATCATGTAGGATAGTAGTTCTTACTTTATGTCAATATATGACTGAGGTTTTTCAGCATGTCTACCTCTAAAAGTTCTTTCATGTGCCATAAATGGAAGACATATTTCAAATGATACAACAGGATCAAGCTACAACATCTTATGAAGTTTTGAAAATATATCTGACAAATAAGTAAGCAACAATAGGACAGAAAAGAGTAAAGCTTTATTAGCTTTTCAGAACCTGGGTTATATTTAACAAATAAACTGTATTTCTCATGATCCTACCACTCCCTTATAAATTAATTTTATACTGTCTGCTCCTCAAGTTAAAAATTATTTAGGGGTTCATTAACAGAACAACAGGAAAAGTACAGATATCATCCCTTCAGCTTGAGGGTTCTGCAACTAACACTACTTCTCCTAGCAGGAGGAAGCTGATACCACTTCTCCAAATTTCTCTGCAGACGATGAGCTACAGGAGAGAACAATTCACCGTCAAGGAACAATCGCATACTTACTGGATCGGTCAGCATAGTTCTCAGATGCGATGACAAAGCTAGTACTGCCAGGCAGTTAAAGAGAACACCGTTGATCACAGAGTACCAAAAGTCTTTGGAAGGCAGCAACATGACAAAAGTCACTACGAAGTCTGCATAGACAACCAGAAGCCACGTCATGATAGCACAGACCATACCACAGCCATCTCGGATGAACCAAACCCTCTCTGCCATGTCGGCCTCTGAGGAAGAGGAGTCGTAGCTGTCATTTTCGGCAAGAAGCGGGTGGTGCTCAACATCGCGGAATCTGTGCCCTGATGACTGCATGGTTTTCTGGCCTTGCCCTGCAGGAAGTACAGATACCATCACTACGCGTGAGGAAATTGGAAATACAGGTGGCTCTCAGTTTTTATTTCAGTAAGATAAAACATATCCAAGTTCAAAATAGATTACTGACTTTTTTTTTTTATTTTTTATCAAAACCTGAACAATTCTAAAGACTACAAAAAGGTGAAATATTGCTGTAATCAAAAGATACTTTTACAAAGTTTCATCAACAATTTTCTAAGACAGTTACTGAGCTTTATATTCCCATAACATTTTTTTTTAAATCAAATTCAACGCTTGACAAAGGGATTTTAGAATGGTTTCATTTCCATCTTGCTGTGCCTGTAAATCATTTTTCCCCTTTTGTTAAAAATGGAACCTCTTTCTTTTATCTCAAATTAAAATGTCTTCATCAAATTACAGCTCATGTCTCCCGAAAAACAGCAAATTATGGCACCAGACTGTTCACTTTTAATACTGCTCCAGCAACCCAGGAAAGAGCAGAAGGAAAAAGCAAAATGGAAATAAGGCTGTTCTAGTACATTGTTCACAACGAAACTCCGAGCAAGTTAGAAAAAACCTAACTTTGTTGACAAAAGTGCTGTTGTGTTGAAAAAAACCCAAACCTGTTACAAAGATATATTGTATTGGTCTCAGATCAGACCAAACTTAAGGGAAACAAATGTTAGTGGTTAAATTAGCCCGCCAATGGATTACATGAATCAGATTTTCAAAGAACAGACTAATTAATTTAATTTAATGAAAATTTTTTTAGGGCTTTGTTGTTGTTCCAATGTGGAACAAAAACAAGACTTGAAACTTTAATAGTTTTCATGAAAACAGATTTTCCAGACATCTCTAACAAGCAAAGATACGAAATGGCAGAACTGAAGTTCTATCAACAAACATGAGACAAATTAAAGCTTAAACATTATGCATCAAGAATAGCCTGCTACTTTAAAATTATACTGTGTTCTAAAAATCATATTGATTCACGCTATTAAAGGCCATGTCTGAGAGAAACTTGAAAGCATTTATATTGATTGATGACAGTCACGCAGATGCCTCCGTTTTTCTCCCCTTATTAATGGTAGCCGATATACAACTGGTAGGAATTATGGCAATTCAGTTTACATTCCAAGACCTTCAATATATACCTTGTATCTGGAGACCTTGCTAAACATATTCTGCCTAGTAAATATTTCTGATTCTTAAGTCTTAATGCTAGAATTAGACAGGAATAATGCAGGAGACCAGAAATGAAAACAAGTATATGCGGACTGCAGCGTAGAAATCCCAGAGTAACAGTTAAAATAGCTGGCTGGGATACTCATAGGAGACTTTAAGTGTGGGCTAAATTGTGTTTTTCATCCACACCTTAAGGTTTTTTTGGTTGGTTTTTTATTCGCACTTTTTTTTTTCCCTCCACAAAAGTCACCTCTCCTTCCAGAATGCAGCTATTAAGCCATCTTCTCTAAGATAAACTTCACCTCCCTGAAAAGCAATTCAAACAACTTAACCTAGATAAGTAAAGGGCCTCTCTTTTTGGCTACTTGAAGTTGTTCTGACCTTTCTAAATGTTTACAGACAAAATTATAATCTATGCCAATTAATTTCAATAGCATTCTGGGACATCAACCACTCCTTGTGGTCAAGACTTGTAAAAGAAAAATCAAGTTTCATGAAGACTACATAATTAGCAGATATGAAGATAGTAGAAGACATGAAGATAAGTAGGCAAATCAGCTATTATTTCATCAAAAATAAGCATATGAAACTTTTAAGAAATATTATTGTCTAACTTTTTCTCTCAAAAAAAAAAGACCCACAAAAAGTACGTACAATTAACTTTCAACTAAGCCTTGAAGTGTATGAAGAGCTGGCAGCCAAGAAAAGTTATCACACACACAAAATACCCAACATACTGCTCTAAAGAGCCAAACTTCTAAAGAGCTAAGCAGCAGAAACAGACAAATACAGTGCATTCACATATCAGTATTTTGTCAAAATCTTTTTTCTCTGGCAAATTCTGATTTTGTTAACTCAAATTTAGGATAAATTCAACCAAAATAACAATGGCAAATGCA